>OZ001351.1:22047956-22536822 GCA_963924055.1 Drosophila limbata
AAAAAGAGATCGGCGGTGCTTCAAAGATATAGCTAAAAGTGTGAAATTTGGTCAAAATTGGCCACTGAGCTTGGTCATAACTTGGTTAAGCTAGTACTACCAAAGTTGCAAGCTGACATTAATGCCAAAATCAGTATAACTAGACATAAGTTGGCTTAATAACATAGTAATAAAATATTTTGTCTCAATTGAATAGTAAACATAAAAAAAATTAAATAAGTTGTGTGTAAATAATTTTGACGCAAAATAAATGTGTGTAAATACTTTTGACAACTGAAGCGCATCAGTTCAATGGTGCTTTGCTAATCCCCTAAACAGTTATAATTTCTAATTTTTCTTTCATTTGCTTCTGCATAGATGTAGAAACACGACAATAACCGTTACTTTGTTTTCTGAGTGCAGAATCAGCAGCAATAAGCAATCAAAGTTGAAAGTTAAAAAAAATGCACGTTGTGTAAATACTTTTGACCACCTCTGTATATTTACTTATATATGTATGTATGCATGGTTTTAGTACACTGAACATTTTTATAAAGTAGATATAGGAAACTTTTACTCAACGTTTAAGAAACTATCAAATCAATCAAAATGCACAAAAGTTAGAGATTTTTCGTTATCAGTTAACAATTGTGGCTATAAGTATCAATCAGCTTTAAATCTCTTTGTGAAAGTTGAAGCAAAATTAATTTCCCTACGGATACGAGTAATTAAAATAAAAAAAAGCCTGTACTTACATATAATATTTTGCACTCGTTAATAGTTGTGGAAATATCCGCCAATTAAATGGAGATTAAGCATTTGGCATCTGGCAAATCGAAGGTAGTTGCGGCTTACGGTTTATGGCTTACGGTTTAATGGAAACCAAAGCAAACGTTTTTTATATCTAACTGTCAGTTGTCGATGATGACGATGATGTGGATATTGGTATGAGTGGAAGTTTGGTTGATGGAAATGATGATGATGGTTTATGAATGTACTCCAATTAGGAACAACAAGCTGCATGTGTGTGTGTGTGTGTGTGTGATTATCGAAACTGACTATCAACGGACCTGGCCAACATCCATATCCTGTTTAATTAGAATTTTACTGTGGTCGCGCAGCGTTAAACCGACCAGACCCCTAAGTCGCCTCCCTCCCTTTCCCTTTCCCTTTCTCTCTTCCTCTACTCTATTCTTCTTTGCACCTCTTCCCTCCCTCTCTTATGCACTCTCTGCCACTTTGCTTTGCTTTTTCCAATTCAATTATTGGAGGGGAGAGGAATTGGCGCCTCTCTTTCTCTCTCTTAGTGTAGTTTCGTCCCGTTGTATAACACACATACAAAAAAATATTGCTTAAAAATTGGAAAATACACACACACACACACACGCTATTGCTGTCCCTCTCGCACCGGCTTGCCGTCTCACTTGCTCGTGATTTTCTTGTTTTTTTTGTTTTCTTTGCTGCTGCTGATTGAGACTTCACTTTGCAATCTATGGTAAATTGATGAACAGCACACACACACACACACACACACATGTGCATATGTATGTACATGCATATGTGTATGTAAAATGCACACCCATCGAACACACACTCACACACACACACACACACACACACACCGCAGTAATTAACGTGCACGCGGCACATAAGCAAAAAAAAGTCTGCCACCAATCAGTCCTCCCCCCTCCCCGCGTCCTTCAGCCCGCCTCGTTGCTGTGCCACCCTTGCCACGCTTTGTGGCATATGCATACACATGTACATACATACATACATACATACATATGTCAGTATGAACGCGACGCATGCAAATCGCAGCGCGACGCTCGCTTCGCACCCGTATCTGCAACTGCCCCTCCCCACTCCACCCCCCCCCCCCCTCTGGTTGTCGTTGCTGCTGCTGCGATTGTGGCTGGTCAACGTGTCCTGGCCGTGTCCTTTCTTTGGCTGCTGCCGCCGTTGCTGCGTTTTTTTGCACGCTGCATTCGCCCTGCGATTGGTTGCGGCTTTTGGCCATCGATGAGCCGACACTCCACCGCAGTGGGAGGGGGATTGATGAGCAGGCAACCAGGGGGGGAAGTTGTGAATGCGAGTGTGAATGTAAATGTGCCACCCACAAAAAGATGGGCAAGCTGCACAACATTCATCAAGCGACGACTGGGGGATTTCGCTTTTGTTCCCATGCGTCCTCATCAGCAACAGCAACAACAAGCAGAACAACAACAACAACAACAACTGCAACGACTTCGTCAAGGGTTGGCACACTGCACTTCTTAGCCAACCCTTGCATCGAGCTCAGACTCTGCCGCAGTCACAGCCCGCTGCTGATAGGCTCAAGCTCATGCCACATGCCACACGCCACACGCCACACGCCACACGCCACATGCCACATAAGGAAAACTTCATTGAACTAAAATCGCGACTCGCTCGCTTCACAATTTCAATTTAAAGTCCAGTCTGCAACTTTTGCCAGACAGACAAAAAAAAAACGACGAAATTCGAGCTGAAAAACGCCGAGAATTATTATGAAAACATAGGCACGTTCAAAGCTGGAATTTAATTTTGATAAAGGTACGAAATATTGACGATACATCCATATCCTCAATGGCCACAGTAGCCAACTCCAGTTGAAGTTGGAGCTGGAGTTGGAGTTCGAGTTGGAAGTTGTCTGTGCCCAAAATTATAATAAAACAAGTGGATCAGTCGAGTGCACTCGACAGTAATATACCCTGAGCCTAGGCCACGGCAATTTATACATTATCTTTAAATTTTAAAAATTTATTAAAAGTAAAAATATTTTTAAAAACGAAAAAAATTCGTTGACCTATTCAGGAATTGAACCCACGCCCCTCGCGTGACTCTACCATTAAACTGAAAATTCAAATAAACGAAAAATACTAAATAATTAAAAATCTTTTGCATCGACCAGACCGGGACTCGAACCGCGATCTCCCGTTTCGCGTGCCTAGCACCTATCACTTCGACCACTCCGCCTCTTAGACTGATGCTGGCAAATTCGGTTAACATTCTCGATGTCCATTCTGACAGAGTAAATGTTAAATCAATTAAATGACGAATAATTCTATTTATATACATATGAAGCTGCCAATCTTTAAAGCTTATTATCTTCACTATTTATGGCCCAATCATGTTGAAAGTTGGTAATTAGTCTCAGGACATGATCCTACACCCGTTGGTGTTAAAAAAATTTAAAATTTTAACTTAAAACCCTAGATTAAAGGTGATGAAAGTTTTTGATGAATTACGCCCACCACAGTGGGCGTGGCAAAATTTTAAGATAAACTTGTTCTGCCTGACACTATAGGTAGTCTTCATTCCAAATTTGGTGGTCCTAGCTCTTACCATCTCTGAGATCCTTTCGTTTACACGGACCGACAGACAGACGGACAGACGGACAGACGGACAGACGGACATGGCTATATCGACTCGGCTGTTGATGCTGATCAAGAATATATATACTTTATGGGGTCGGAGATGCTTCCTTCTCCCTGTTACATACTTTTGAACAAACTTAATATACCCTCAGGGTATAAAAATGAATCAAAAATGAAGAAGAATTGGGATCAATCCGAATTGCAAATGTTCTGAAGAGTAATGAAATAATTTGCATTTTTTTAACCTTAATAAATGTAATTATATTAATATTTCAATGTTCTAAGTATAAATAATCTATAATATCCTTCGACTTTTAATACAACTTTCAAATAAATTTATTTCTTATAACTTGCTCAAGTAAAAAACAAAGTTCTCCCTATAAAATAGATCCATACATCAACTTTATCACTAGATTGCTCCCAAAATTATAATGTTGAATTAATCCATACAATTTGTAAATTGTTTCCTTATAATATATTGGATATTCCAATTTTTGAATTTACCTAAAGCTAATATCATTTTCAAATGCATTGTAAGTCTTGTTTACTCGGAAGAATAAAAAATTCAGAAAAATAGTTTTGTGTTTAATTTTATTTTTATATTTGACTACTCAAAAGTGTAATCATTTGTATCTATTTTTAATCAGCGAATTGTTTAATCTTTCTTTCTTTAGGTATAAATAAAAATATAAGATATTTAAAAAAACCACAGCTGCAGCTTAAAATGAGTGAAGAACCACCGTTAAGGGTATTCCTAGGACAGGTGGGGCACATGATGGATCCATCGATGGAGACGGTACAAAGAGACTCTTTTTATGTTAACCAAATTTTTTTGAATTTTTCTTTCTGTTTTTTTTTTTGGTTGCCAATGAGGCGGGAGAATTTGGGAGGTGCCACATATAAAGTAAAAGCAAATACGACGGATACATAGAGAGGGGGAGGAGATGGAGATGGGGACGGTGACGGTGATGGAGAAGAGGAGGGAGGAGAAGTGTCCAAAAGCCGTGGCCAAAGCCGATGCCAGAAACGTTCGCATTCGCGTTTCTTCTGCACACACTCCGAGACACACGTATATGCACACATACATATGTGGGGAGTGTGGGAAGCTGTCCAGCTGGAGCAGAAACTGATGCTGTTGTTGTGTCGGTCGGTTGTGTTCCCAGTCTCTCGATGCATATCCGTAAATGTCAGACGACATCACGCTTCAGTGGACACACTGACGACCATGATGATGACGATGATGATGATGACGTTGGCGACCGTTGGAGGCGCCACCCACGCTCTCTTTAAGCTGACCAGAAGCCTCCTTCACAGCCACATCCACAGCCACATCCACATCCTCGTAGCCTGGCCGCAAAATATTGGCACAAACATTAACCGAGCAGATGGAAAGAGCGAAAGAGTGAGCGAGTGAGAGAAAGAGAGAGGCAACAGTAGCGTGTGGCAAGTGGCAGGTGGCAGGTGGCAGGTGGCTGTCTGATGGTCCTGGCTACAGTTTGAATTATTTGAAACAATATCCTTTAAAAAAATGCGATACAATTTCAAACGATGATGAGAAAAAAGGAAATCAGAGCAACTCATGCTTCAGTTTTTGAGACCAGCGAGTCGAGCCGTGAGTCCTGAGTCCTGAGTCAGGAGCAGGTCCTGTTCCCGCATCTGCTCCTGGTGCTGGACGTGAGCCTGCGGCTGAAACTAGGGCCAGGGCCAGGGCCAGACAGGTAGACAGGCAGACAGGTGTTTGTCCCTGTCAGCCACTCAAATGTCCATGTCCACGGACGGAGAAGCGTCGTCTGCTGCTCTTATCACCGAAAGTCGCCACTCCCCCCGATTTACTGCCCCCTTCCCTTATCATGCATGTGAACTGTAATAACAAAAGCAATAACAACAAAGGTTGCCACCAGGGAACAGGACAGAGTTGCCATCTAACAACAATGTCATTGACCGAAACCGCAGACGCCGACGTCGACATCGAGAGCAGCAGCAGCAGCAGGATGCCAAGGTAGAGGCTGGCATCCAGCGTGGCCCAAAACTCGTCCCCCATTGGCAAAAATGTAGGCAAAAATAATAAAAGTAAACAAAAACGAAAACAAATATAATTATTAAGGCCAAAATCGCTAAAATGTTGGTAAAGTTTAAGACTAGAGTGTTCAATTTAGTTGCTTAGTCATCGATAGGTTTCTTATGGATTTGAATTCGATAACACATCGATTATTCTTAGAGTGCAATGACCACAAATGATGGGCATTTCGAAAGCAAATCCCATTTGACTAAAGTATAAGAACAAACAACAAACTTAGAGAAGTTTTTGAAATACTGATGATTGTCGGGAACACAAATTCAAAGAGAAGTATTATTGTAAATATTGTAAACATATTTTTTGCTAATCGCTTTAAACTATTCATAGTTATCCCATCTTTACATAATTTCCTTGCTTTTCGCTGAAATTGTCTTAATCAATCAACTTTCTTGAGATCATCGACAATCAAAAGTTCTTAAAACAGCTGACCAAATTCAAGTCCCGATATGTCCTTGAGATACCCTACAAATATTTTCACTAGACGCCGCTTTTTCAAAAAATGCAATTCAAAGAAATAGTTCATTGAGATTGGAGATTATATAATTGTTATTTTACAAATAAATTATGCAATCGATACACAGACAAAAAAAATAATCTAAAATCAAGATTTTGGTCTCAGATCTAAGAACTTTGGTCTAAAAAATGAGTCGAGAACATGAAAATCTTGAAGTAAGAAAACACATCTTGATTTTAAGAACATTTCAATTAAGATCAAGTTCTTATTTTTAAATCATAAATTCTTATATTTTCAAGACCACAAATCTTAGTATGAGAATAAAACTTATCATTTTTTTAAGATTATATGTTCTTATTTATAGACCAAATTGTTTTGAATACTCAAGACAAAAAATCTTAAATAAAGATTGAGCTGATAAATATTTTAAGAAGAAAATCAAATACTGACTCTTAAAATTTTCAAACAACAACTGAATTTATAAACAGCAACACATTGTCCCTCAAAAAATTGTTTTGCATGATATTTGTTTATATTTTAAGATTATAAAAATGTTCATTTCATTGAGACTGGCCGAGGCTCATGTAACATTTCATAAACTAACCTAACCTTTTGAAGCAGTTTTTTACTCAATACTCTATAATTAAAGAGTGTACATATAAACTATAAAAAAATATCTTGAATAAATGTTTGGTTGTTGTTGTTAATTTGATGTAACATTGTTGCTGATTGTCGTTAAAAAAATGATTTTTTTAAACAAAAACTCGATTTTAAACTGATTCTTCCTATGGCAGCAATATGATATAGTATCCCGATTTTCTCTAAGCTTGCCCTGGCTACATAAAGTTGTTTTTAATGAAGAATTATAAGTTTGCGTTGCAATATAATGGAAAACAAAGAATTTTTCCATACAAACACTTAATTTCAGACCGATCGTTCATATGACAGCTATATGATGGGGTGGTGCGATCCGGCTGATTTTTTTACATCATCTTACTATAGATTTGTAAAAATTTTGTGTTAAGTTTCAAGCCTCTACCTCAACTAGAAGTATTTTTGGCCGCCCTTCCCATACAACAGCAACCAGTGTGCTTTGAGACGCCAGAACCAGTTGTGAATTCTAAGTCTCAAAAGCGTGTTGTTGTTAAGAAAAGAGGATTAATTCTTATATTAAGAACTTTAGATTTTTTTAAATATTAATATTCTTAGTTTTAGTAATTTGGTTTTAAAACATTCTTATTTCAAGAACAAAATATTGACATTTGAGAACTTTATTCTTATGTTAAGAACTTACGATTTTCAAGATTTATATTCTTAGCTTTAGTAATTTGGTCTTAAAACATTCTTGTTTCAAAAACAAAATATTTAAGATGAATGTTCTTGATTTTAGAAAGTGGTCTTTTTTTTCAGAGTACGTGGTTATTCGAATCGTGCAAGTAGATGGCGCCACTTGGGGTGCACTCTTGGGGTGCACCACTGAGATGAGTGGCAGCACTTCTTGAGAAGCCACTGACAACTGTCCAGCTGCAGGCGAAGGTCCCAACCACAGCGCGAACTCAAAGCAGAAACTTATCACAGTGCCAGTCACGGACTAGTCACAGTCACAGAGACAGTGACAGTCACAGTTTGTGCCTCTTCTAATGGCCATTCATTTTTCTTAGACGGCGTCAGATGGCAGCCGAAAAGCGCAAGTTGCACAATCAATTTGCAGCTCGGCAAACAGGCGACAAAACTCTCAGAAGAGGGGCAGATAGAATGACAAGCGGAGTGGGGGAGGGGGAAGTGTGGCAAGTCGACTAGAGAGGCAGCAGGCGTTACTTGAGCTCAAGTTTTGGATGCGGCCAACCAATGAAACGGCTCAATCAATTAGAAGCTGTCATAATGCGTCGCAGACTTGCAACTTGCAACGTTCTGTGTGCATGTTGCTGCAACATCAATAAGCTGAGACTGAGACGGAGACAGAGACAGAGGCTGAGAGGCAAAAGGAGAGACAGACAACATGCGTGCCTCACTTTACTGCCTCGTATCTTATGTGATGAAATTTATGCTTAATTAAAAGCGACACAACGCGAGAATGGAAATGGAAACGGAGAATACGATGGCAAAGCAAATGGAGAAGGAGAGGGTATTGAGAGGGGACTCAACGCATCGTTGCCAGAGATAAGAGAGCTGAGAAGTTCACCAAGTTGGCAAAGAAGAAAAAAATACATAAAATAAAAGGATTCCCTCAGTTTGGGAAGCTGACAATTAATGCGCTTTTGAAACGCACAGATCGACAACTGCGAGCCGACTTCAAAATGGAACATTACATCTCTGCACTGAGGAAAAAAGTCTGGATACTCTTCTTGTTTCTCCATATTTTTAAACGGATCTTTATAATATTGGAATAACGTTCTTAGTTTAAATCTAAAAATGCAAGCCTTTTGAGATTTAATTTAAACAATTACAAAACAATATTTTTTTATTTTGTTTTCTACAAATCATGCACAAATTAAAAAACAAATCAAGTTTTTACCAAAAGAAAAATTGAGAATAAGGCTCATTTTTTAAATGTCCAAATAAGATATTTGAAACCTATTAAAATTATATTTTGACAAAATATCGAAGACTTATTGCTTTTTTATGTTTGGAGTGTACCCTTCGAAGTTCTCCTCGTTTCTGCAATTCTCAGATCTCAGTTCGCTTCTCTCTTCTCTTCTCTTCTCTTCCTTTCCGTTCTCGGTTCTACCGTCTTGAGTTGAGTTGACTTGACTCTCTAATTCAATTAAAGTGCCCGCACGCATGTTATGCCCCACTGTCCAGCCAGCCAGCCAGCCAGCCTGCCACATGCCACATGCCGCATGGATGGATGGATGGATCAGGAGACTGAGACAGAGACTCGGGAGACTGAGACTCGGGAGACTGAGACTGAAACTGAGACAGAGACTCTGCAGTTGGAGTCTTTGGCCTGCATCTGAAGAGAAAGGCTGTTGTTGTTGTTGTTGTCGTTGTTGTTGTTGTCGTTGTTGTTGTCGTTGTTGTTGCAGCACGTTGGCAACTTTTGCACTCATTAGTCTCCCACAACGTGAATTAAGATAATCTCGCTGGCGCGACGACAACGTTGACTTCGATTTGGTCTTGACTTCGACTTTGACTTCGACATCGACTGCGACTTCGACTTCGACTTCGACTCGGGTCTTCAGAGAGACACGAGGAGAGTTGCGAGTTGGCATTGAAATTGCGACTTGGACAGCGACTTGGGCGCTTGTTGTGCAAATGAATTGTTTCTGATTTCGTTTGAACGATTAGCGCCATCAGTTCGTCTGCTCCCCCCTCGCCTCTCTCTCTCTTATACTCACACACACACACACACACTCTCTCTCTCTTTCTCTTTCTCTCGCTCTCCGTCTGTTTGCAAATGCAAATGGCCAACGGCATGCTTAGCAATTAGTCTAATTGCCAGACTCGCCCAGCTGCAGTCGTAGGGGTTGACCATGCCCACTCAGCACTCTCCACTCCTCCCCACTACCCACTCCCCACTCACCATTGTGCACTCACTCTTAGCCTCACAGTCTAGGCCAAGTCCATTGGCAATGTGTGTGGCCAACTTCTCGTTCGCTTCTCGCTCCACTTTAAAATGCACATTGCGCATACGCACTGTGAACACGTTGAGCCTATTGCAATGTTGCTTGCACATTGGTTACTCAACACCAACAACAACAGCAACAACAACACTTTTCACTCCTTCCCCTCGTTACTTGCCCCAATTCGCTGCCTGGCTCCCTTCTTGTTGCCACTTGGTGCATGCGTCGTCGATTCGTCGACCTGTAGCAGCTGCCTTGCAGCCGGGTAGATCTGACTTCATGATTCACCACTGGAGGTCATGTTAATCAAAATGTTAATAAATTGACAATGGAGGACGAGCACTACATTAAACACAGATAGGTCATAAGAAACAAGGTTAAAGACAATTGCATATCAAAATAAAGTGACAATGGAGGTTCAAAATAAAGTGACCAGGGTGGATAAGCCAGATCAATATCAATCAAGTGTATCAGTTGTAGAAGCTTTAAAGTGTCGTAATAATGTGACAATGGAGGACGAGCTTTATTTTAAGCATCATAATGTCATAAAAAGCAACTTGAAAAACAAAGAAGCACTACAAATGCAAGAATCCGTTTAATAAAGTGGCAATGGAGAACGTGCTAGCAAAATAATATCAAATTTTATTTGTATATCAACTAGTTAAGTGACAATGGAGGTGTGTTTGTTCCCTTTATGAGAATTTTAAATAAAAAGTGGAGCTCAAGTGAGATACGAAAAAAAATGTGAACCTGGAGGACTTGAACAAAAGTGGAAGACTGTGGATAAATGTTAAAGGGAGAGAGAGATAGAGAGAGAGGCAGGGAAAATGAGGTAAAGATCTTTAAACGACTGTTATTCAATTTGTAGGGTATCTGCCAAGTCTCTACTCTGCACTGATTGACAGACTTTAAGTCGGTGCAGGTTTTGAAATATTTTTTATTGTGCACTTTCGACAGTCATCAGGAGCAACAACAACAACAACAGCAACAAATAAAAACTTTTGTCCAGGCATCAAATGGCAGCAGCACAGCAACTGCAATGTGTGTGTGTGTGTGTGTGTGTGTGCGTGTGTGTGTGTGACGGTCTCCTTTGACCAACCAGAAGCTGCAGCAGGAGTTGGAGCTGAAGCTCGAGCTGAAGTTGGAGCTGAATCTGAAGTTGGAGCTGAAGCTGAAGCTGAAGCTGCCTGTGCCTCTGCCAGATGATTAATCGAATTAGTTTTTTCTTTTTCCACTTGTTTTCTTTCTGCTTCCCTTCTGCTCCCCATTTCCTCATTTTTTTGCCTGCTTTGTTTGAGCTTTCACTTTGCTGGGCGCTGCTTTCATTTACATTTTCTTTTGCACTTTGGGCCACGTTGTACAGTAGTTTGTTGCATATTTGTGTGAGCACCAGGATGTGCACACACACACACACACATACACACAGACAGACAGATAGACAGATGGACAGAGAGATAGACAGAGAGAGAGAGAGAGAGAGAGAGACAGACAAGTGAAGTGGAGTGGCAGCTGACCAACTGCGTCCGTGCTGAATTTTTGGCAATGCCTGACCCACGTTTCCCTCCCCCTTCCCCTTCCACCCTCTTGGCCAACGTGCTGGCATTCATCCTGGCCTGGCCAAAACGTCGTTAGCATGCAAAGGGCACAGGCAAAAAAATAAAAGGAAAACGAAGACAACAACAAAAAAAATGCACATTTCGTCTGATGAAATGAAAGCCTCGTCCTGATGCCCAGAGAGAGAGAGAGAGAGAGAGAGAGAGTAAGAGGGAAAGGGAAAGGGAGTAAAGTGAAAAGGGTAATTCGAATAAGGTAGGACCAAGGGGGGAGAGGGGGAGGCGGGCGGGGGATGCTATGTGTTGGGTGCGCAATAACTGCAAATTGCATGGGCGGCTCTAAGGCAATTTTTTAGATTGTATTCTCTAGTATTTTTGTGTATTTCTTTCTTTGCATTTTCGGTTTAAATTTTGTTGTTGTTGTAGTTGTTGTTGTTGTTGTCCGTGGCATTTCATTTGATTTGCCTTTGTTGTTGTGTGAAACGCAATAAGAGCATCAAAGTGCAACACACACACAGACACACACACACACACACACTTGGTAGGTTTTCATTTTGCTCGCTTTGCCTTTTGGCCTCCCATTTTTAGCGAATGATTGTTGCATAAACGTCGTCTTTCTATTGTTGTTGCAGTGTCTCCTTCTCTCAGTGTGTGTGTGTGTATGTGTGTGTGTGTGTGTGCTTGAATATGTTTGGCATTCATTTGCCGCCCCGCTGTGCACTTTGTGCATTCCCCTTTTGAATGGCAGCAGCATCAGGAGCATCAGGAGCATCGCATCGCTTCGTCGATTGCCATTGGCGACTCTCTGGGCGCACGTGTGGTATGAGCAATATTCACAGCTACGACTTCAAATGGCAGAGCACACTGAGTCAGAGACACACGGAGAAGGATATAGAGATAAGAGATTCATGTGTGTGGGAAAATTCAGTTATTAACACACACTCCGAACCATTAATGCAGCCAAAGATGCATTTAATTATAATGATGATAACTATGATGATAACTATGGAATAGATATTTGGACATAACAGGAATAGAAATCAATATCGAATTTGATAAATTGATGTAAATCAGGTACTGTAATCATTGTAAGATATATTAAACAAATTTTGAAATAATGATTAATTTCAAGTTTTATAGATTTTCTCACAAAGTAATGATTAATTTTAAGTTATACTTTACTTCTCAACCAATAATCATTTTTTTTTTAATAAAAAAAATAAAACTTATGGAATAATCATTGGCCGTGTTCACCAGAACAAATCGACAACAGAAAATCGATGAAATTTGCATGATTATTCTGGTGAAATGCAGTGATTAGCAATCATGATTTCAAATTTTGTGATGTATGATGACTGAAAATTCATCACCAAAATAGTACGCTGAAATTCTGTGATGTGATGCTTTGTTATCGAACAAACAAAATACATGATTACTGATTGATTAGTTCTGGTGAACACGGCCATTATTTCGTGAGTTTTATGTTTTGCTCAAATAATAATGGTGAAAATGCATAAATGAGCCATGGAGAATAATTTTGGTATTTTTCTCGGTGTCTTTAACTAACTATAAGTGAATGATTTTTTGATGAAAAAAAAACAAATAATCATTATTTGCAGTGCCTGATTTAATTTGCTTTTATATGTAAATATAAACTATAAGAAATTGGCATATTTCATTCAACTTAATTTTAATTTAATGCAAATGAAATACAATTCTGTAAGAAATTTACATATTTCACTTATGTGAATTTTTAAAACATATATCCAATGGGCAAGGTAAATTAAATTGATAATACCCATAAAAATGAATCGAATATAAAGCTACATAAAGTGCAAAATGAAAACTGCCAAGAAATGCTTAATATCAAATTTGGAACTCATTTGTTTGCAGTGTAACTAACTTAAGAAGAGATGATTTCCAAAACTTAAAAACACAAATCAAAATTTTAGCATAATTTAACAGATTTACAGACTTAATGTCTGCTCTCAAGTCTGTAAATCTTCTAATTTATAATAACTGTGTAAAACATATGAATTTAAATCTACCCAGAAATACCAATATCAGGTTTTCACAAGCTAAGATTATATATGTATTTTACAGTTCTCAAACAGAATAAAAAAAAATAGTATTCAATCTGTAGCAATATAAATAATAAGGAATTAAAGTGCAATGTCATATTTCTTCATTTTTGACTTTGAGCATTAATAACCTCAATTACATAGCACGAAATGTATTGATTTTATTCTGACACAAATCTTTCAAATTGATTAAATGAAGTGTACCAATTTTGCATTCAACATTTTGAATAATTAATTTAACAGTTTTCCGCACATTATTTTCCGTGTTGGGGGTGAAAAGTTCGCTTCAGTGCTCACTTATTTTATTAATGATATGCATTTTGTATTTATAAACTCCAAATTATGGTGAATGGCAGCAGTTAAGCTGCTAGTTTCCGCCCTCCTTCCTCCCCCCTTCGTCCCATCTTTCGCACTCCTTCCTTTTTTTCGTTACTTTTTGGGTTTTTCATTCATTTTTACAGTTGCACAAAAATTTCACCTGTTATTTTTAGCAGTTATTTTAAATGGAAAGAGAGAGAGTGATAGAGAGAGAGAGAGAGGCAGAAGTGGCGCTAATCACTTGCAGAGGCATTTTCCTCTCTTTTCCGCCCATGAAGGGAGGGGGTGGGAGTGGGAGCAAAGTGGAAAGTGGAAAAACGTGCTAAGCACTCGTCATACAGCTAAGTAAGGATATTAATATGCGTCCTTGCGATGCAGATGCAACGGCGACCGACAGCCGCATTACAACGCACACGCCCCCTTCTTACGCCCCCCCCCCTCCTAAAAAGTGGGAGTGGCAGGGGCAGTGGCAGTGACTGGATGGAAGGGGGCATGAAATGGCCACTTTGCGTCGCGTGTGGCAAGCAAATGAAATTGCAGTGAAAATGAAAATCTAACGCACAAAATGTGGGGTAAACAAAAGACAAGAGAGCAAGCAAAAAGAAAACAGACAAAAAATAAAAATGATGATGGCAAAAGCAAATGGAAAGAGGAGCAAAGTAAGACAGAAGGATGCGTTATCCTTGAAACGTTAAACGTGGTTAGAGTTCGGTTCGTTTGCTTCGGGAAATGTGGGAAATGTGGAAATGCAATGCCAACGACAACGAAGCAGAGCTGAAGAAGAAGAAGCAAACGAAGGAGGAGGAGAGGGGTAGCGAGGAGTAGCTGGAGGACTCCTTCTCCTGCTCCTGTTCCTGCTCCTTGTGCTGCGATGCTCGTCTTATAAACATCATTCATTTTGGCCCCTTGTGCATGGGATTAAGGTTATTTCAAGGATGCCGCTAGCTTCCCAAACAACAACAACAACAACTGGGGAAAATAAAATTTCCCAAAAAAAAAGGAATAAGAAAAAAATAACAGAATTCTCCTTTTGCGCGTAAACATCATCAAAATTCATCAATCTCTGCCAAAAACTTGTGAAAAACTTCGTTTTTGGTCGAGAGCCAGAGGAGGTGTGTGTGTGTGTGTGTGTGTGTGCGTGTATGTGTGTGTGTGTGCAGGAAGGAAGCGCATAGGAAAAGTGCACGGCGATGGAGGACAAAGGACGCAGGACGCAGGAACACGACGGCAATCGGCGCACATTTTGGCATTTTGAGCGCAGCGACGCGTGCAACACGCAGGACGACGACAGGACGCAAGGACAACAGGACGAGAGGACGAAGATTGCGGCTGTAGGTTCGCCTGCCCGC
The DNA here is from genome assembly GCA_963924055.1 of Drosophila limbata. Lineage (NCBI taxonomy): Eukaryota > Metazoa > Arthropoda > Insecta > Diptera > Drosophilidae > Drosophila > Drosophila limbata. The sequence goes on from OZ001351.1 coordinate 22,062,726, forward strand.
CTGATGCGCCTGGCTAAGATGCCGCCCACGAGCCTTGGCATTTGCAAGGCTCCAACAACAGCGACAACAACAACAACAACAACAACCACAACAACAATGTCCTTTTGCTTGCTTATTATTTTGCCAGCGCCATCGTCGTCCTAGCGATAACCTCAATTTTTGGCACCCTGGCCAACAACATTGCCCCATCTCCCGCCCCAACTTCACCCCCTTCCCCTGCCCCTGCCCCGCCCCCAGCCCCTTCAGCGGCGCCTTGGTCCTACACAGATTTGATGGCAGCGCCTTGCATTTTCTTATGCTTCCTAAATGTCCTGGCATCGGGTATTTTTATTTTATGCCCTCACAATTCTCGAGCCTATGTGGATATACAGTTAGTACAGTAATTGTTTAGACGCATGCAGCTTACTTTATTAAAATAAAAGCTTTTTTTTACAAATTACGATATGTGAATAATTACTTGACCAACTGTATTTTCTTTATAGCCATATTTATAGAAATATAAGTTTATTTATTTATTTACAGTGCAGTCGACAAATTAAATTTAATGAAAAATTAACAATTAAACTTGAAAGCTAAAATTATAATTTAAAAACTAAAATAATTTTAACTTAAAGTTATCGACTGAAAGTTGAACTCCATAAAGGGAAATAATCAATTGGTAATTATAATGTTTCTATAGAAAAGTTTTCCTTTTACTAAAATATCTCAATCACCTCTAAAAAATCCAAGTATGTTTTATTTGTATTCAAATTGTTGATTTAATCGGTTAAACAAGTTAAAAAGATGGTTCGATGAGAAGGTGTTTTGTTTTTTACTCGGACAAACATTACATAATCATAGATTTTATAAAAAACAAAAAATCCATTGATCAACTTGCAGATTTAGGGAACAATCAGCGAGGGCATTTGGTATTCGATGGTTTAGAGATCTCTCTACTTGCTTGTTTTTAATTTTTTCTCGTTTTTTTTTGGTCTGATAAAACTCTTTTCATTTTGTTCTTCCTCGTCTTGTCCTGTCCTCGCCCTTCGCCTTTCTCCACTCTCCATTCTCCTCTCTTCCCGTTCCCCGTTCCCCGTTAGCCATCATCATTTTCCTTAACGCTTTTAGCAGTAATGACGAAAAAGTGTCAGCGTCCTCGACGAAGGATAATAACAAGTATGGGCAGGCACAGTTACGATAGCTACATCATGGCCAAAGTGGCAAAGGGGTAAAGCGGTAGGGGGGTAAAGGGGGGAAATGACATTTTCCTCATTTTTGTGCCTGCTTCGGCTTTTTCTTATTTTCTTGCCATGTCTTGGATTTTTCCACTTTTCTTTGTTGGCGACTGCGACAACGAGTTGATGTTCTTAATTGATGAAGAAATTTGGGTTGTGATAAAAAAAGAGCAAAAGAAAAAATACAGTAAGTAAGAACGCTCTCGTCCGGGAGTGCTCGACTCTCAAATACCCTGTGTTGCTGTGAAAAGGTTTCATATTGATTTTAATACATTCTCAACAGAGATTATATACAACATTATATGTGAAAATATGTCTAAATCTAAAACTAAATCTAAACATGTTGAAAGCTACTTAAGTCATTTTTGAATTATTAAACAATTATTTAATTATATTTGGATTGTTACTCATACTGAACATTATTTTAAAATTAACTTTAAGTATTGGCATTGTTAAAATAAAATAAAATTCAAACATTGAACTGTATTTCAATGTGTAAGTAAAGCCAAGCCAAAATCATTGCGTAATTTTCTATAACAATAGGATTAATATATTATTATCTTACTAATCTATACATAATATGATGATAATCATTACTGAATCTCCGAAACTAAAACTGTTTTGCAGATATGTATATTTTTGTGCTTATGAATATTGTAGATTTAAGCAGATTAAGTGAGCGTAGCAATTGAATGATAATGTTGAATCATTCTCAGCCAGCTAAGCTGCAACGTTTAGACAGGCGAGTGTCCAAAGGAACAGCTTTAAATTGTGTGATTCCCCCTGCTCCCCCATTCCCCTCCTGTTTTACAGTGGGTCATAATCATTGAGAGCTGGCAGCTGAATCGGCATAGGCCGAGTCACAAATCCAGCTAAATCCAGCACACAACTTGGCCATAACTCAGCCCCGAGGGGCAGACAAATAGTTGCAGTTCTTGTGTGTGTGTGTACGTGTGTGTGTGTGTACGTGTGTGTGTGTGTGTGTTTGCTGTAATCTTCGCACTTTGCACGCTTTTCTGCAGTTTCAATTTCACACAAATTCTGCCTAATCTATGTAAATGCGATTAAACGCTTTCCTAAAAGGCCCAAAGACTCGTCGACAACGACAGGGGAGGAGTGGCGAGGAGAGGAGAGGGGAAGGGGAGGGGGAGCCATCAAGTTTAATGGCCAGAGCGTTAATGAACACGACCAGGCATCGGATTTGGATTTGGTTTTGGACTTTGGAGGCGACTTCAACTCTCAAGTCTTCAACTCAGTTTCAGTTTCAGTTTCAGATTCTGAAGTCAAATCCGAGCTGCAATCAACAAGAAGAAGCAGACGTTGGAGAAGAGGAAGACGAAAGACTGGCAACTGGCAAAGGACACACTCCACACACACACAGTGTTGCGTGGCTTGCAACTTGCAACTTGTGGCAACAACAACAACAACAACAAGAGAAATGAAATGCGCAACGCATGCGTCTTGTTTGATTTGCAGATTTCAGAGAAATTGTTGACTCCGATTCGAGTCGAGTTCTTCTTCTGCTTCAACGTTTTGGACTTTATTCTTTTTTTCTTTTGATATCCTGAACACAGAGTCTCAGTGCTGTTGTTGTGTGCTGTGTGTGTGTGTGAGTGTGTGTGTGTTGCTATTTCCATGGCCACAACTTAATTACACATTCGTCCAATTAAAGTGTGCAAAAAGCAATTCATCATCGCACAACAGCCGCTTTTGGCCCCGTTATTGCTCTGGCCAAGTTCTAACAGCAATTAAATAACAGAGATCCCCTCTCTCCTCTCTCCTCACTCCTCACTCCCTCTCTGACCCTCCCGTACCCTCTCCCAGTCGAGGCAGGTGCAACCGAGTTGCAGTTGCAGTTATCGTTTCACATGCAACAGGCACGTTAAATGGTCATATGGGTGTACACATATTGAAATGGCATCTCTCAGTTATTAAAATAAACGGGTCTTTTGCTCTCAGCCAACTCCCCACCCCTCCCCTCCCCTCCCCTCTTAGCCCCCTCAGTCGGACTCTCGACTCTCGACTTTGCATATTAAATTTACCGATATACATGAAGTAATTTGGGCTGTGGCAACTCAATCAAATGCCACCACTTCTTCTTCTTCTCATTCTTCTTCTCTGATGATGTTGATGATGATGATGATGATTCCACAGTCACTCACAGCTGCTCTTTATCCAGTTCCGACTGCTGAGTGTGAAAGTGACTTAAGCCCACAAAAATAACAATAACTCATTCAGCGAACTTAATTAGGATCATGTTTTGTGTGAGAGTGTAGTTTTTGGTCAAAAAATGGTCTAAAATAAGTTTCTTCAAAATAAGGAAATCACTTCCACTTGAATTTCACTTCAATTTCATTCCACTGTCAAACCCTCTGAACATTTTTGAGGGAAACATGATGCCATGAGAATAATGTCAACTTTTTTGTCCAAATTTTATAATTTAGAGTTGTCGAGAAACTTTTGAATAATAACTTTTGAATATTTTAAGCTTTACAAAATCAATTATTATGTAAATATATTTAATTATATTTATTAAAAAAGAAATAATAATAAAAACCTATTATTCTGCAATGATAAACTTAAAAAAGTTGCTAATCAAACGCTTGAAAAATTTAATATGAGAAGGGGGCAACCCTAGCAGTCGAGTTCGAAAAGGTTGGTGAACATGCTAAAAAAAATTAAGTCATTCGAAGTTTTGTGGCACTGTGAAAGTTTTCGAGCGGAATTTCTTTTCTCTGAATTCGATTTCACCTGTATATGAGTATTATTATTCTTCTCTTCAAGTTGTCGAAATGTTTAAAGCGTCTTTTTTTATTTATATGGAATATGAAGCATTTTCGCTTGTTCAGAAAATCGCAAATTTAACAATTTAATTTTCATATATTCAATTTTATTTAAAGTGATTCGCAAAGCAAAAAGTAGTATGTTTCCTCTTATTTATCGCACTAGTCACTAAAAAATATTACTTAAAAAACGATATTCAATTTTGATAAAACTCAAGCAACAATTCGGATTTCTTTAGAAATATGGAAAATAATTAATAAATCATTAAAATTATGATCTTTAGTTATTTTCTTAAAATTTAAAAAATCATGTTTATTGTCATGTCATCATGTGGTTTTTTACCAAAATTGTTAAGTTTAGTTTAATTTCTGTCTTTTGTTTCCGAATATTTCCCTATGAAGTCTCTGTTGACATTTTCTAATGATTCTCAATGGGTTTTCTTTGAATTGATGCATTTATCAATCACAGGGAGTATCTACTGTGTTGTTTGCTGGGAATCTCGTGGTCATTAGCTGACACCCCTGGGGGTAACGAGGGGAGACTGATAAGTTATCCGTTTAGCAACGGATCCAACCCCGGGCCAACCCACTGAATAGCCGTTTATCTTGTCTTGGCCCCCGCCAATTAGGCCGAGGCAGGGCGCCTTCTAAGCTTGCAACTTGCAACGTGCAACGTGCAACTTGCCACCTGGAGGGCAAAGCTAATTGCCAAAGCAAACACACAGTTTCCCAGACTGTCATTAAAAGTGATTATGATTGAACAATCAAACACGCCCACAAAAACAAAGAGAGCCAGAAACAAAAAGAAAGCCAAATAAAAGCCAAATACGCCCACGGCCCAAAGGCGGCCGTTAGACGCACTTGGCGTTAATTACAGATACAGATACAGATACACATACATTTACAGATACATTCTCCATCTCCCTCTCACTCTCTCTCAAGTGTGCGTCGAAAAACGTTGTCTATTCATTAAGTTAATCACAGGTTGCAGTGCGTCTAAAAATGTTGATGTTGAAGCTTCCGCCTGTTGTTGCAACAACCGCGATTCGAATGCAACGCGCATGCGCTTGCAACTTGATGTTGCAGTTCTTTTAATTGCCAACACTGCAACAAAATTCACGCACTTCATCGGCAACAACAACAGCACAAAGTTAATTGTCTGACTGAAGATTTCCGCTTGGATTGAGTTATTAATTATGTGTTTATGTGTATATTTATATACGTATGTGTCTGTGAGTGTGTGCGTGTGTGTGTGCGTGTGTTTGTGTGTGTGTCTGTCCACCTTGCCACACACCGCACCGCCCACGCTTGGCTGCATCTGCATCTGCCCCAAGACAGTGTCTAATGTGTCCAAGTCTCGTAGTCAAGAGTTGAGATTAATGCAATAACAAAGCCAGTGGAAGGGCTACAGTCGAGGCAGCCCGACTGTGAGAGACCCTGCGCTTACTCTGCATAGTATATACGTAATATTGTTAGGCAGGATTCTACTTCTTCGTTCTACTTTTCCCCCACACTGTTTAAATTTATCTTTCCCTCTTTCGAAATACGTTGGATAACTCAATATATCAAAAGTCAACTCAATAGCTTTGTAACTTTCACAACTCGATCTGATTAGGTCATACAGAAAACTACACATCGAGTTTGGAGAATCTAGCTCTTAGTGTCGCTGATATCTTTGTGTTCTATATCTACATCAACTCGATTTTGATGCTGCTTAAAAATATGCCATAGACCCATTGTAATTTTTGGGTACAGGGTCTAAAAACATTGCGTTAAGCAAAGTTTACTTCAACTCAACGCCACTTGCATTTGTTCTAAGTGATAAAAATTGCAATTTAATTATAATTCCCATGATGATGATAATGCTGATGATGATGAAGATGATGATAACAATCTTAATGTTAATGATGATTCAAGTTGTTACTGACACTGAACATGTTGTCGAATATGTTTAATAATGAATATATTAATACAGTAAATGCGGAAAAGAAGAAAATGTTGTCGGTTTTCAATTGTAATTTTATTTATTATTAATGTTGGAATAAAGTGTTGTTTAAAATGATTAAGCAGCTTGCAGATAGAGATAAAGCTCATGAAAACATCTTTTTAAATTCAGGGAATAAAACAACATTACAAATATCTATGAGTTGGGTAACCAAAATGACGAATTTGAAAATGCTTTCGAGAATAAATTCTTTTAAAGGCTTATGCGAAATGTGTTGGAGATTTGTTCTACGCAATAGCGAATTGAAAGAAGTGATATAATGTGAAATTAATATAATGTTCGTGTATTTAATGTTCTGATCGCTTGATTATAATTACGACTTCTCTTTCTTACAGCATAGTATGCAAACTCAAAAAAATGCCTGGCGTTTACCAAAAGTCCACATAAAAAAGCGCCGGCGTAATGTAAAGAAGAAGAACTTGACATTTATCTGCGGAGTTGCCAGGTAAGGAACGGGCGTTGTCCAGCACTGTTTGCAGGCCTCGCGGAACATCGAGCTGCTTACAGTTTCGCTGGGTATATGGAGAGAAATGTGTGGCCCACAAGTGAGAACGATGAAGAGTATTTAAAGTTGATCAATAACGACGACAGTATTTCTAGATTATAAAGAAGAGCGAAAACTGAAATTGATTTTATAGATTTAAATTAGACAATTTTGTATTTTTCCATTAAAATAGAGGGAGAATCCATGTAAGAAGCTCAAAAGCGATGGGTGCACACAATACGTCGCATATTTCTCCTCTCTTAACTTTAATTTACATTTTTCAATGCCTATTCTCTCCTCTTTTTATGCAAATCAGTTCTGCACGTTCATATTTAAAATAAACCGCCGCTCACGCATAGAGTTACCACTCATCTTTTTGTTATATATTTGGCAACTATGTCTTTCCGTTCGTCGACAGATAAATATTGAGCACTTTAAGCCGCGTAAAATTTATCTAACTTGCGTACTAAGCTAATGTGAAAATTTGATAGTTCCTCGAGGGTCAGGATATGTTGGAAAACCTTAAGATCGAGCAAGTTCATAAGTGAAGCTCTAAGCAAATCAATCAAATTTTAATTGCAGATTAATCTGTCCAGTTCAGCTAGTGTCATTGGCTTCTGCCAGAGGCACATTTAAATTGGAGTAATTAAACGCATTGTTTTTCCAAATATTTGTGTTCTTCAAACTCTTGCAATCATGAATTGCCAATTAACTTTGCAGCTGAACGATTGTTAAACAGAACTTCAAGGGAATCTGTTCTCATGGTCAAATACCTGGATGAGCATATGTGCATGCCGGGAAAGACAGAGGGAGATAGAGAGCGAGAGGGCGAGGGAGAGAGAAACTCTCCCCTTTTTGGATCCCATGTCAGTGCGTCATCTAATTTAACTTTTTCTATTACATTGCACATTGGCCCTCGTGCATTTGTCACGCCGGCAGCAGTCAAGGGGCTGGGAAGGGGGTGAGGGGGTGAGGGAGGTGGAGGTGGAGCAGGAGCCGAAAGGGAGGGGAGGGGTCAACCCTTCGCATCCTTGAAAGACACTGACAATTTATTTTTTTCCCACTTTTTTATTTTTCTTTCTATTTTGTTTTATTTTTTGGTTGCCATTTTAACGCTGCGTCATTGTGTGACATTTTCGCGTGGGCGCCAGGCGTGAAGGGGGGCGTGGCACCGCCAGGGGCCAGCACGGAAGGGAGGGGGAGGGCGGAGGAAGGGGAAGTAAGCGATTTTAAGTTTACTCTGCAACTACAGAGCCGAAAGGAACAGAACTTTTAGCCCATTTTAAGCAAACAAACCAACAGGGGCAACAGCAGAGACAGAGACAAATAGATGCATAGCTAGAGATAGAGAGGGACAGAGATAGTTAGATATATGGTCAGACAGACAGACGGGTGAACGGAGGGTCGCTAAATTAGGTCAAATGTGGAGCATAGGGTCATCACACTACATTGGGGGACAAAACTCCACCGTTTTCTTCTTCTCCATAAGTTCTTTTTATTCGACATCATTGCAGCTGCGAGTTCTTGACCTTTTCTCATGGTTACTGCAATCGATTCATTTGAGAGCTATCATTAAAATCACTGATAGCTCTCATTAAAATCAATCAATTAAAATGCTAGGCATCTCCTGATCATTGAATGTGAATAGAATTCTTTTCTCGTTCTTAAGGTATTTTTTTTTTAGTTATGAATTTTCAAATAATCATTCCCATCTTATTGGATCATTGGCCTAAATATCTTGAAATCTTTGCAACACTACGATGTGTGTTTTTGCAGAAAATGTGAATTTTAATTGAATAAATTAATGATCAAATAAACTTATCAACATTTATTTAAAGCCATTGAATTAATTGTCGAGCAAAATGAATTCAACGTTTGAGTTGATAATATAAGCACAAATAAATTACAAATATTAAAAAACAAACATTAAGTAATACAAAATTAATTTAAAATAATAATACAGTTGAACTTATATAACTCGAACTTCTATAACTCGAATTTCTCTCTAACTCGAGCTAAATGAGAACCAGTAAAATTAATAATCCTAAGAAAAATTGCTCCATAAGTCGAATATCTCCATAACCCGAACCTTTTCTTTGGATAATTCGAATAAGGGAAGTTCGACTATAATAATAAATAATAGCAGGGACCGCAAATAAGAGTTATGAGAAACTGGATAAACTTTTACTTTAAATTTTTATTTAAAACTTATAGAATAAAAGTTAGTTTTCAGTTTTTATTATAAAAATTAAAAATAACATTTTATTTTCAATTTTCATTATACAAATTTAAAATAACATTTATTTTTCAATTTTCATTATAAAAATTAAAAAATATAATTATTCTTCAATTTTTATTTTAGCAAAAGAAAATAAAAGTTATTTTTCAATTTTTATTATAAAAATTAAAAATATCAATTATTCTTAAATTTTTATTATAAAAGTTGAAAAATAAAATTACATGTCTATATATGTCACTTTGTGAAATACACCTTCCAATTCAAAAGACATTTACAGTAAATTTTTATTTTTCAACTTTATTATATAATAACAATTAGAGATGGGCATGGGCCTCCTTTTTAAGGCACGGCACGGCCCAAGCACGGCTGGTAAAAACTAAGGCCCAACACGGCCCAACACGGAATTTTTTTAAATAGGCACGGCACGGCACGGGCACAGCACGGCCAATGCCCATATCTACTTCGAGGCGTCACTTTTTTGTTATAATGGCATCAATCGTGCTGTCGATGTTGTAAGTGTTCGCCAATTGTGCGATACATCGATGAATCCTACAGCTCAAGCTGACAAGCAAGCGATAAAACTACGCCAACTTATCGATACTACCATATTTAAATTCAAAATCTGTACCGTGCTTTCCGTGCCTACCGTGCTTTCAGTGCTTTCCGTGCCTACCGTGCCTACCGACTTTGGCACGGTAAAACACGGCAATTTTTTATAAGGGGCCCAACACGGATTTTTTTTAAATAGGCACGGCACGGCACGGGCACGGCACGGCCCATGCCCATCTCTAATAACAATTGAAAATAAAAGTTAAATAATAATTTTTAAATAAAAATAGAAATTCATTTAATATTGTATAATTTTTTTATTTAGATCGAAAAATAAGAGTTTTCTATTATTTTTTTTGAAAAATGTCATCAAATAACTTTTATTGATTAATTTCTATTTTAAAATTTATAATCGTTACCGTCCCTGAATAATAGATAATAAATAATAGATATATGAGATGCTCTCAAACCTGCATAGACTCAATGCAAGTGCCTTGCAACTGGCAGTTGTGGCAACTTGTTGTTGTTGTTCTTGTTGGGGCACGTTGCGAAGTGAAGCGTAGCATCCTGAAATTGGTAGCCGAGGGGCGTTAACTTGGTAGCTTCTCTCATGTCATTTGCACACTGACAAGTTATTAATTAAAACTAAGTTGCAAGTCGGCAAGAGTCCAGCAGGGAAGTCGCAGCCCAAGTCGAGCTTGTTGCCCCCGCTGTGGTTGCCCCTTCTGCCCTTCCCCCACAGTGCTTGCCACAAGTATCTGTTAAAATCAAAGTACGATTTGGCCGCTGGCCATGGCCAAGATCGTCTCGAAGATGATCTGCTTGAGGTTCAGGCCAGAAAGTCTCGCGTTCACTTATTGACAGCACTTTAAATGGGAGCTGGACACCCGCATGTCGCGTTTGCAACACCTGCCCCACCTGCCCCAACTGTCCCACCTGCCCCACTCAGTGTCCGCTCATGTGGCAACTCCATTTTGGGTCCATGTCCGGCGCAGAGTTCAAAACGCAGCAACAACAGACATACAGAGAGAGAGAGAGAGAGAGAGAGTGAGAAAGAGAGAACTGAGGGCACTGGCAAAACAAACGAAACTTAATTAACAAAAGGGCTACAGAGGTGGTTGGAGGGGGGTGAAGCGGGGAGGGGGACTTGGCCAGGTTAGCAGCCAGTTTGGAATTCGTTTTCAGTTCTCAGTCGGTTCGATTTCAGCTTGTATGTGTGTGTGTGTATTTGCAAATACTCTATCTCCCCCCTTTCTCTCTCTGTCTCTGTCCATTTCCATCTCTTTCTCAGTCGTCATCTATCTCCATCGCTCCCAAGGGCTCAATTCTCCGTCTGCAGGTTATCTTCTGTCCTATATCAATGCGTATCCATTGGATATAAACTCTTCTCTCACCGCCAATCGAACTTCATATTGAGAGACGACACATGCAAATCCCCCCCACCACCTTTCCTTTTACGCCCCTGCTTGCTTCTCTTTCTCCCTCGCACACACTCACTGGCCATCTCTGTCTGGTCTCCCCATAATCGATGGCTAAATTTATTGCATTTTGTGTTTGTTTAGACGATTTTCATGTCCGGACACGTCACAACTGAAAAGTACAGTTGTGCTCTATTTGCATTAGCCTTTTGTAACTAACAACTCCCCACCTCACCCCCAACCCCTTCCCCTTCCCCTTCCCCCAGAAGGGTCAGAAGAAGCTGATAAATTGTTGGCCAGAAATTCCTCAGCCAAATGATTTGCAGACCAAAGTTGTTGTAAACAGTTTTCACAGAGCAACAAATAATTTAGCTAAAGCCTAAGATTGCCAAAAGTTGTAGCTGCGACTACAAGATACCCTGTAGATAGATACAAAAGTATCTGAAAGCAGCAGGAATGTATCTTAGAAAGCTATTGGCCAATTGTTGAATTGAATCAGAACTGCAAAAGTATCTAGGACAATCAAAGACTGCATTTTTATAAAGTCAAGAACAGATTTGTTAAAAAAATAATATTGTAATTGCTTTTTATGTAGTTAAGAATAAATTTGTTTAGAAAATAATATTGTAAGAAGATATTGGGCTATGCTATATAATATTTGATATTTCATTACACATAATATATATTTTTTTTTAGTGAATCAAAGAATCCTCACTCCGATAAGGAATAAAGTAATCTGAAAGAATCAAATCAAAATATAAAAGATGGTCAAATAATAAGTACAAGCATAATGATATATTCTATATATTACAAAATTAACGGAGGATTACAATTTTTTAATTCCTTTGAATACATACATGTGTATATAAACACAAATATTTGTTATAAATAATTTTTGAAGTTCAGTTATATAAAGTAGTTCAAATATATAATATTTTCGACTCAATATTTATTTTTCTAATACAAAATCGACAAATTTAAAAAAAAAAATGTCTTAACCGTGTAATATTATTTAAGATGTTTTTATATCATACATATATAATTAGTTAAGTTATAGATAGTATTGTATTTTCTTCATTCCGATCTGATTTAGCTATCATTATTAGCCAACCATTTTCTCTTTGCTCACTTTGCTTATCACAATTCCAAGTGTTTTCCCATATTAACCAACTAAATATTTATTTTTAATTTATTTGCTAACTTTTCCCACTTTCCAAACAAGTCCAAATTAACTGTTGTTATTGTTGTAACAAAGAATGAGAAAATAACTGAAAGTAGAGGGAAATTCGCATTACGCATACGCCGTGTGTTGCCGCAACTCGAGTCCACAAATTGTTGAGTACTCGGCTTAATCGGACGCCGTTGCTCACAGCTCACAGCTCAGAGGTCACAGGGCAGCTATTAGTTTTTCCCGGCCTCGTAACTAATACTAAAAAGTAAAGAAACTTTTTAACAACCAACAACGATGACGTTAACAAGTTTAAAGCCTCATTTATGCAGTTATGTGGAGGGGGAGGAGGTCAAGTGGGTGGGGGTAGGGGTCATGTGTTTACTGAATCTGACGAGCAGGCGCAATACACACCCCCCTCGCCACTCGCCCCTCCCCCTCCACCAACCCACTACTCATCATATCTCCTCGCATGTAATCCGCAACGCACACAGCTACATACTCATGTGTATGTGTGTGTGTGTGGGGGGGGGGGTAAATTCTGTTTTCCGGGCCGGCGCTCTCGAATGTGCTTCATCAATATCCTTGGGTTGCAGGACTTTACTATTTTTCATTTGCTTTTACCCTCCCCTTCCCCATCCTCCCACGACACACACACACACACGCCTACAGAAGGCAAAACAAAAACTTTACCCCCCCCCCCCACACACACACACCCACACTCACACGCATATACACGAACACACATTGCAGCTGCCTAAACTCAAACACATACCCCTCCCCCCGCTGTCGCGCCTCTGCTTACACGGCATCAATAATCCCCAAAAAATGTTGAAGCTCACAGCGAAAAAAAAAGAGAAAAAGAAGCAGAAGAAGTTGCAAAAATGACGTCGGCGCCGGCAGCGGCTTTTTACGCGCTGGACACACACGAAAACTGCCCAAAAACGACGACAACTCGACGACTGCACGCAGCGACTGCGGCAGCGACTGCGACGCCAGCTGCAGCAGCGAAACTGCATGACACAAACGAGTGCCGTTAGACTCACACCCCCCCCCCCTTACCCCCACCCCATCAGCTGCGTCTCCGCCGCGTTCTCACAGCAGCCGATGTCCAGTCGGCGTCGAACCAATCCTAACTAGCGCCTCTTTGCGTGGGTGTCGCAGCGTAGGCGTGGCCAGGCGGCAGAGGGCAGAGGGCAGCGGGCAGAGGCAGCAGGCATCGGACTGAGTGCGTGTGTACAGTTACAAGGCGCCGACGAAACCAACTCGTGTTGTTGTCGTGTGTATCGAAGTTGCCACGTGCGCCGGCCAGCAGTAACACCTACCACCCCCCCTACTCCACCACACTTCCCCACACTCCACTCTCTCTAGTCCACCCACAACTACAACTACAATCACAACTACAACTACAACCTCACAACTAGCAAACGCCGGCTGCGTTGGTCAACGCCAAATTTGCACTCGAAACGAACTCGAAGCTCTCGAACTTCTGCTGCCTGCGTTCGCTGCTGCTGCTGCTGCGACTGCGAGTGCGATTGCACCAATACCAAAGTCAACTTCATTTGCTGCTCTCTCATAGCAACGTTTACTGCGCTCTCTTGCACTCTCGCACTCACGTAACGTGTGACGTCGCTACGTCGCTGCAACTGCGGCGCATTGCTTGAGTGAAACTCTGTCTGCTTGCAATACGAGTACTCTCTCACTCGCGCTCTCTCTGTATTGCTCTTTGTGCGCCTTGCGACTGACGACGCTCTTAATCTGTGTCGCTGCTACTGCCCTGCTGCTCTGCTGCTCTGCTGCTGCTGCACTCAATTGCATGTGGCGCTCTTTTGCGCTCTTTCAGAAATGTTGCCAAGGAGCCGCTGCACACACACAAACGCATGCACACAAGCACAAGCACTTTAAAAGACTTTGCTTGTCTCATTCATAATGTTGATGCACTTTGTTGTTGTTGTCGCTGTTGCTTTGCATTGTTTTTGGTTTCCCCCCCTCCCCACACCCCTTCATGTTGTCCTGTTCTTCTTCCTCTAGTCGCATTGCATGCACGTAAATGTAACTGCACTTGGAATCAATTTCGCTGCTCATCGATAATGCAAAACTAGCGTCAGCCCCAAAAACAAAATGGCGCACATCACTCAAGTGTGCTACAACACCAACAACAGCAACCGATAAAACAACAACAACTACAACAAATGGCTGCCATTTAAACGAAGTTTAATTCATTTTTAATAGAGCCAACAAATTGTATTTACTTTCGAGTGGTTTTCCTGCTTTCTGTTATGCATTTCCCAACCCTCCCCCCCCTTCCTGTCCCCCTCCCCCTACACCACCAGCTCGACATTCATCGGCGCATTGTTTACCGTTTACCGTTCGGCGTTCAGCGTTCAGCGTTCAGCGTTCATGTTGCCTGTCGAATTATATTTGATGGCTGCTTCTAGCAAAAATGGCAAACAAATAAATGGACAATTAATTTGACTTAATAGACATGAGCACAAAGGCAACTACAACAACAAGCGCAACAACAAAGAGAACAACAAGACAAGAAACATTTAAACCTATTTAAGACACACTGAATATTCGATACACTTGCTGACCTAGCTGAAAGATTTAAATTATTTATAATTTATTCCAATTAATAGTTTTAAATGTTGCGTATAATTTTCTGATTTAATTCATTTGATTTGATTCGACTGATGATAGGCGACATCCAAAAAATTAATTAAGATTTTTACTTGATTTATTATTGCACAATTCTTCCCATGTCATGCACTTTAAATGTGATCAAAAGAGTTGAGCATTTTTACATTTACATTAAATTTAAGCATAGGAAACAAATACACAAATGTGTCAATTTTATTTTTCACTTAATAGTTGCTAAGCTATCTTAATCATTGTTTGATTTCGACCAAATTCATTTAGCGTATGTTAATCATTTTTACTACCACAATTTATGAACTTAAAAGATGTAATTTTTAATGCAGTATAAAAATAAAAAAAGAGTTTTCGTTCGATAGTTTAAATAACTAGTAACTAATAAACTAACAAACTAATGACTCTGAGTTTATAGTTTAAGTTTGGCTTTATAAAATCAAGTTTCAATTAAACTTATGATTTAAAGTATGTTCAAACACATAAATTCACACATAGCATTTCATTGAATATGTATAATTATTAAATATAATGAATTTGAGTCATTATGTTAATTGTTGTTATTTTCATTATTGTTAATAACAAAATCAGAACACCCTCAAAAAGGCAAGGGTGTAAAAACAACCCCAGAGAGATCCAAACAAAATAAACATTGGCGTGTCATTGCACCACATTGTACCACGCACGACGAGTAACGGTATCTGGTATCATTCGGCGAGTAACGGTAACTAGGTGGCAGCACTGGGATGCTTACAAACTCAGCTTGCAAATAAAAGACAGAAAAGAGACTCTGCTGCATAAGTTGCAGCTCAACAAAGTCGTAGTTCAAGTGCACAATAAATTCGATATTTTATATTATTTAAGCAATATCGTCTATTACATTGCTTATCTCCCGATAACTGATAACAAATACTCTTTAAAGACACCTAAGAAGTTTTACGAAAATCTTTTATCAATTTGGCGAATAATTTATGAATTTAAAATCTTTTCGCTGACTCTGCAAAAACAACAATTCGATTTTTCAGCACTTCTTGAGCTCAACTATAAATAGTTAAACTTTTCGCGTTGTCTTAAAATAACTAAATTATTCGGGCCACGTTAGCAGAGCAGTCGTGGCCGAGCGGTTAAGGCGTCTGACTAGAAATCAGATTCCCTCTGGGAGCGTAGGTTCGAATCCTGCCGACTGCGAATCGGTTTTATTTAATTCTACTTTTATTATTTTTTTTATATTTTATTTTAAAATCAGGCAACAGTTCAACATTTTCCATGTCATCTTCCTTTTGTTAATTCTAGATTTTTAACTATCATAACTTTATGAAAACTAAATTAAACTACTTTGGGTTGATATTTGTAATCATGGAAAAATCCGTCGATTGATTTGACATTAAAATTGTGGAACGTAACTAAAGTTTAAATTTCTAAAAATTTGCATCCATAAAAAACTCAACCTATTAATAAAAATGATAAATCTTTCAAAAATTCACAACGGTTGGAAGAACTTGAAACCCAAATTACAAAATAGATATAATAATATTATATGGAATGAAGTAAGTGTGTTTTAATAGCGACATTTTAATCAATAATAATGTGTTTGATTTAAATTGTATTTGTATTTTTAGTCTTTTGTCTACTTTGAAAACTCGCACTTTGAATAAATTTCTTTACATGCTCTGCCCCCTTTGGAGGTCAAAGTGCAGATGGAGGTGCGGGTGGAGGCGTGGCATAAAGGGGCTAGTTACGGGCTGGCACTGATAAGCTCTCTCTCTCTCTATCTGTCTCTGTCTCTGTCTGTGTCTGTTGTCGCTTTTGTCTGGCAATCATTGTGTTCGGCTTGACCTTTGACTTTGGCTTAATCAAAATTGGCACACAGTGCACTTTTCAGTTAAGACAACTAATTAAATAATGGACCTGGCCTTTAAAAATAACGGAACAAATGGACATGGCCGTAATGCACTTTTCGTGTATGTGTTTTGCAGATTGACCAACAACAACAACAACAACAACAAGAACAACGACAACAATGACAACACTAAAATACTCTTGAGTCAGACACTTGAACATTTACGCACCTCCCCCGCCCCCTCTAAATACCAGCACAAAGAAGAGAAAAAAAGAGTAAAGATGAAAAATAAAAAGTGGAAAAAGTGGAAGAGGGAAAAACTAAGCCAAGTCTCCAAAGGCAGCAACTTAACGCTTCAATAAATTTAGCAGCCTTGCCGAAGTCGGCGCTGCATCAATAAGGTCCTTGTGCACGCAGCCAGCCAGGACAGCTGCCCCCCGCCCCCTGCCTCGTGTTGCATGCCCCGCGGTGGCGCCACCACCCAAAGCAACGTCTTCGTCTGCGCCGTTGCACGGAAATGCGTTAAGTTTGCGCCCAGCACGTGACGACGCTAAGCCAAAGCTGCCACACTGTGGCACGCAGCATTGCCTCACTGCCGTGCTGTCCCCTTGACAGCCCCCCCCCCTCCTTGCCACAATCGCGAGCTGGGAAAAAGCGCCAACTCAAACCCGAAACCGGCTGCCGAGTCCCAATAGCAGCATCCGAGCGATAAGAAGGACAAAAATTAATGGAATTTCTGCCTGCTTTTTGTGTTCCATTCCCATGCAATGGGCTAAGGCCAAAGTACATTCGCTGGGGGACCAGGGATTACCAGGGATTACCAACATCGATCGACTTTTCGAGGCACGAATGCAAAAAATATACGCATCAATTATTTTTCTAAACTTATTTATGATATTTTTTATAATAATTGAATAGCTTCCATTCAAAAGAACAAATGGCAATGAAGAACAACAAAATAAACTCAGAGAATTTTGCGTTCCATTCCAAAATTCCTGCTGACTAAGTTAATTATCTAAGAACAAATAGAAATGGAGAAACTTTGAATATATTAATTTAAATCTACAGCATTGATTTCAAATTCTAAACTATAAGCTCTCATGTTTCATTCCACAATTCCAGGGCATCAAAAATATAGAATATCTTCATTTATAATTTAGGCCATTTCTTTATTAGATTTCCATTTATTATTATTGAGTGGAAATGAGAATATTTAAGTGCTGCTTTCATTTACCTAATTTACTTAGAAAATATTTCTGTTCCATTGCCACATGTTCCAACATCAACATAATTTGCTCCATTTATTCTGTTTTCTGCATCAATTCAACAATTTTACAATTGTTTTTTAGAATACAGAGGTTTCTCAATTCTACTTCAATCTGTGTTCCATTGCCACTTTGTTCCACATGGCAGGGTATTCATCTAGTCGGCTTCTAAGTTGCCAGACTGAAACTGTGGGAACGCCTTGAACTGTTTGGGCTGATTTCGATTTCTTCTCTTTTGGGGAGTGATGCTGAGGGGGAGAAGCTGCTTTAGTTTGTTTTTACGACGACTTGCGAGCAGAACTAACAACAACAAGAACAACAACGAGAACAACAGCGATAAGAAAGGAAGACGGCGATGACGATGGCGTCCACGTTGCCAGTACGTGTCCTGGCAGCCATTGCCTGCACTTTTTCGGGATCCTTCTTCTTCTTTAGTTTCTTCTTTCCCTGCTTCCTCTTCTTCCGCTTCATCTGCTTCTTTTGGGCTACGTTGCCGTCGTTTACGTCGGCAATTTTGCACTTGATTGCAATTTTTCGGGGGCTGTGTCATTTTTGCTCTCTTTTATTTTATGGCAGGAGAAGGAGAGGAGACTGAAATACACTGCAAGAAAACCGATTCCACAATTCCAGCTTAAAATTCTTGACTTTGGCAGGTGTGTTTTAAGTATGTATGCAGGATATTATAGTTCGATTGTCACAATATCCGGATAAAAGTGGAGACTACTCTGCATTTAAATATGTTAGTCTGAAAAGCCGGAAACATTTGATTTCACTGTTAAAATTCTTATAGAGCCCCGATAATCAAAATACTTGAGGGGATGGAATTGCTGAATCGTACTTGAATCAAGAATTTTGTACTTGTTTTGAAAAAATGCGGGATTTCCAAACTTTTGACACCTTTTGCTTTTATTTTGGAACTCCGTTATTTTTTACAGTGTAGTAGTGATGATGGAGTAAGAGTTTTATGGCAGAAGTGGGAGAGGGAGTGGAAGAGGGAGATGGAGCTCAATTCGAGGGATTTGCTGGCATCAGATTGCGTATACGTCCAGTGGGCTGCGCCTATGTTCAAGTGACAGCGGGATTTGAAAGGGGAAAAGGGCTTAAAAGGGGGCGGCATCAGCATCGCAGTATAAAGCGCGTTGGGTGTGTGTGTGTGTGTGTGTGGGCTGCATTATTTTCAATTAGGGCGCCGAGGCAAACATAGTTTATCATCAAGTTGACGCGACGCTGTCACTGCTTATAAATAATCGACTCGAGCGACTCTGGGCGCGAATGGCCGCCGCCATTTTGGGTAACAACAACAACAACAACAACATCAGGGACAGTGACAACATAAATTTTGGATGCAATCTAGAAAACAGCAGCAGCAACAACAACAACAACAACAGCAAGTCAGGGCCAAAACAAAAAGAGCTAAAACCGAAAGACGAGCTGAGGCTAAAGGCACATAAAACTACAAATATAAAATAAGAAAATAAAAATAACAGAGCAGAGCCGAAAAAAAGCAATAAAAAAAAATAGAAGCAACAACAACAATAGTGCAACGTTGCATACACACACACACATATGTGACATCAGCGCAGCAGCAGCCACGCCCTCCGCCCATCCTCCGCCTCCCCTTTTTGATGCTCCTTCGCTGCGTGTTGTCAGGCGAACTAAAAGTTTTGCCATGTCACGTCATTCGTCGCTGGCATCGCTCTGACTCTGACTCTGACTCTGGCTGTGTCCTGTCCTGTCCCTCGGCCTGAGTCCTGTGTCCTGAGTCCTCGTCCTCGTCCTCCACCTCCTCATTCTCGTCCTGTTCTTGGCTTTGGCTTTGGCTTTGGCTTTCGCTGACGTTTTGTGCTCCGGCCGGACGAGGCAGCGTGTTTATCCTTTCTGTTTTCTATTTTTTTCGGCACATTTACGCCCAAACACACACACTCATGTCACACACACACACACACACAGACAGAGACAGAGAGAGAGAGAGAGAGAGAGAGACAGAGAGACACATTTGTCACGTGATGGATTGCAATGGGAGTGACATTTTTATTTCACTGATGGACGACAGCGCACGAAATGAAGCCTCCCTCTAGACACCCAATCCTTCCCCCTCCCCCTACCCACCCTTGCCAAGCATTTAGCCCGCTTGGCTAAAAAGACCAGGCTCAAAAGCCTGGCCAATCCCAATACAATATAAACTGAAAACTGACCGCAATTTTAATTGTAATTGAAAGTAATTAAAAATAAAACAAACAAAAAGAAATTATTAAAAACATTATGAAAAATATCTGTAATAATTGTAAACAAAATAAAAAAGCAAAGAACACTAAGCTGAAGAAGAACGTTTCCATTCCTTTAAAACAATAAAATTGGTTTAATAGGCAATAAATAGAATCAAAAGATTTTGTTGATAAAAACAAATAAATCATCCAACAGATTTTATTTAAAAAATGACTTTGTTTTCTTTCCGAAAAAAATAACAAGTCTCTTAATAGATTGTCTTTTAAATATCACCTTATAATTCTTGTTTTAAGTTTTTAGTCAAAAATTAAAAAAGGCACAAAAACAGCTTTGCCCGCCCTGAAGACCAGGGATGCAGGTATTATAAATTACTTATTCTATTAACTGCATTTCGAGAAATTACTTTTAAATTTAATAAATTGAACTACACGGTTTTAAATGTTTCTTAAATGAAATTTAATTTAAGAAAAAAGTAGCACAAAATTGATCCAAATAATGCGTGTAAATCTTAATTAAATCTTTACAACATCGATTCGAATTGAGATAATATATCAAAAGTTTTTAATATTCCATAAAAGAAATACTGGAAATTAAATAAACTGCTCGTAGTAAAAGAATTTCCGGGTGCTGTCTTAAATTTAAAAAGACACATAGGTAAAAAGCTAGCCGAATTCCTCAAGGACTTTAAAGGTTTGTTTTCGATGCTTTTGTGATTTTCACAAGGCTCGTAAAGGATGTGTCCGTTGTGCTCGTAAAGTGCTGTGTTCAGAGCCAAAATAGCACACAAATAGCAGAGCCCGAGTTTGGCAAGGAATCAACAAGAGTAGAGGGGGGAGAGAGGGAGAGGGAGAGAGAATAAAGCTGTGTCGCTTGCACTGCAATTGTCATTTGTCGCACAAAATGATGACGAGTCCATGTCCAAGTCCGAGTTGGACTCTGAATTGCGAGCCGAGAGTCGGGAGTCGAGAACTGACTTTGCCAGCGGCTGTTTAACAAAATGAGCAAATACATATATTTAAATAAATGAAAAGGACAAAAACAAAGTAGACTACACAGAACAATCGAGCCACAGGACCTTTGTTTTTTTGTGCTCAATTGGAGTCAGCACTTTCTGTGGGTTGCAAATGAAGTTGCAACTGCAAGGAAATAAGCAGTTAGGAAAAAGGAGTAAGGAACAAGGAGTTTTCCCCGTCTGGGGCCTCATCAGCTGCAGCTGCTGATTGTTCTCACATACAATCTACGTCGATTGGCATTATCGACTTTCCCAGCTTTCCCAGCTCCCTTTCTGGGGTAGCTAATTAAAGCAGCTTTTCGGCATGGTATCTTAAAGTTGCCATTGTAAGAGTATCTCCAGAGTTGAATGAGCTTAAAAAGGTCACAAATTTAACAGCTTATTTATACCAAAGCTAGACAGATACTTCCCATATCAGCTATTTTAAATTTGAAAGCATTTATCTATATATTTGATTTATTGTGTCTGAAGTAAGTAAAAAGTTCCATTCAGATGGTTTTTACAGCAATTATTGTTGTTTCGATCGATTTAAAGAAGAAATTTTTAAGATCCATTTTAGGGAGAAGATGAAAACAAAACTTGTGATTAAGGTGTTTTGCAAATTCTTTTTAACTTAAAGTATCTTAAAAAAAATGTTGGAAATAATTTCTTTATACTATTTCTACAGCAGTTACATTTCTAATATTCAGAGTTCTCCAATTTAAATTTTACAAGTAGAAAACGTTGTCTTTCAAAAACTTTTTCATGACAAACTATTCGATTCTAGATGAAATACAAAAAATGCTCTTCATTAAAATTAAAAGTAAAAATATATATAAATGTGTATACAATTTTGTTTTCAAATATCTTGTGTTGAATTATTCGCTGTATTTAAAATTTGTCGCATTACAACAGTGCGGAAATAAATAAATTTGGTGTTTTAATTTTTCAAATAATTCCAAAATTGTTGCAAATACGTTAATGAAATACCAGCTAATTTTAAGTTGTTGCATAAGAAAAACGAAGAATTTCTGCGAAGCAAGAAAACCAATCAAAATGCTAAGAAAAGTCAAAAGGAAAAGCGGAAAACCGAAATGGATTTTCACTTGGAATAAGTTGTTGCTGTTGTTGGTAATGGAAAGTGTGCAGTTTGTGCCGCTGAAAGTGAAAGTGTTGGCCAACAACAACAATAACCGTAGAGCAACAACAACAACAACAACAGAGAAGGAGAAGGAGAGTTAGAAGGATAAGGAAGAGCAACAGGAACCGCAGTTGGCGATGCCAGCAGACAACTGAAATATATTTTATTATGCTCACACACACACACACAACCAACTCTGTATGTGTGAGTGTGTGTGTGTGTGTGTGTTATTATATGGCACAAGCGACGTTCGCTGCATAAAGCTTTCTACCTACATTTTATTTGATTTCATTATGTTAAAAAGTTGTTCAAGAGTGAATCACGGACTAGAACGAGAAGTTGTTACCAAGCGCCGTGGAGGTGGCTGGTGGGAGGGAGAAGGGGAGCGGAAAGGGGGCGGAAAGGGGGGTTGGAGGGCGGCAAGGTTGCTGTTCGCCAGCAGACAGCGCACAGACAGAGAGAAAACCCAAGGACGTCACACAATCAGAGAGACTCGACCATAGGAGGGAAAGAGAAGGAGAGAGAGAGAGAGAGTGAGTGAGTGTGAGGGAGACGGAGACGGAGAGGGGGATGCATAGTCAGTTCTTGTGCTGCTGCTGCTGCAAGGATGCTGCAAGGATGCAGCGGCAGCGCAGTCGAAAGCATTTTATTATCCTTATTTAAGTTTGAAACTTATTGCAAAGTGGGAAACTCCAAATGTCTGTCCGTCTGGCAGTCTGGCAGTCTGTCCTGTGCTTGGCTGCACTAAAAATATGGAAAACTTTGCAGACAGTCAGCAGCCAGGCAGCAGCCACAACAACAGCAACAACAACAACAGCAACAACGAGAAGCGCGTCGAGTGCAAGGCTTAAGTGTGTGGCAGGAGAAGGAGGAGGGGGAGAGGAGGGGGGGGTAAAGGTGGGGGTGGGGGTGGGGGCAGGACAGCAGCCAAGGACGTTGCTCAAGTTGTGGCAAGCGCGAAAACAGCTGCGACAACAACAACAACAACAACAACAGCTGCAACAACAACAATGGCAACTGCAACACAGCATTAAAATAAAATAAAATAAAAAATCTAGAACGAAAAAAAAAAGTAAATGTATAGAAAGAGTTATATAAATTCAGTTGGCGCACTCAGAGTGAATACTTTATAGTTCCTACACTTTATATATCAGACACAAGCTGAGAGACAGAGAAAGAGAGAGAGAGAGAGAGATAGATATATAGGTATACACATACATACATGTATTTGGGGCAAATAGTTGTGTTCCAGTTCTGAGAACTTTAAGACAAAGTTTCACAACTTTAACGAAGGTCGCGAAGGTCGCACTGCAAAAACTTGCAGCAAATTCAATTATTATGCCAGCGATGTGCCACATAACACCATAAATACATACATACATACATACACACATACATATATGTGTGTACATACTTGTTAATAGTGTTGTTTAGTTGGACCCATTTCAAGGTTGTCTCGTCTGCGAGAACTTTGTGTGGTGTCTTCAAGTTGATGGCACAATGAGAACAGAACCACAAATAAGCCTACACTGAGTTTGTTCCTCATAGATAGATAGATTAACTTATATGCAGATACGCAGTAAGTTGCACAGATACAACATATTCGACAATCTCTTTATTTTAAGTATCCCCTCCATCCTATTTTTAATTAACAGATACGTTAATTTCCATTGAGTATCTACAATAAAACTAAATAAAAAGAAAGAACTATTTATGAAATAACGGATACTTAAATTGCAGTTTAGTCTTCAATCAACAACACAACACAATTGGATTAAATTTATCGCTTTTATTAATTAATAGCCACTTCACGGACTGACAATAAATTCTTTAAAAATAAAATAATTATAGGTAATTGTATTGTTTCAACTTTAAGCTGAAGATTCCAATTTTGAGTTGCCGTCGGCAAATTTAACAGGAGCATTTTCTCAGCTTTAAGATATTTTGCTTTTTCAATTGGTTTTTGTGTTCGGTAAAATGATTTTTGCATCTTACAGAAAATATGCCAAAGATACTTTTACACTTTGCTGAGTTAAAGATACACTTTAAATTAATTAAATCTTAAATATACATTTGTGTAAGGTTTTTATTGATGCCTGTGAGTTTAAAACATATACATAGTTGTGCCTTAAAGATACTTTTATAATATATTCATTAATATATTCAATGTGTTCCATAACATCTTAAAGATGCCATAAAGATACTTTTGTACTTCAAGCTGCGGCTGGGTACTGAAAATTCATTTGTATCTTAAAGATACATTGCTGACTTGAATACAAAATTAAATTTTGTTGAACTAAAAAAAAGCACACAATAAGTTTACGTATCTTTAAGATACTTCTTAAATTTATGAACATTTTTGCAGCTACTACTCAGATTACGAATATTGTGAATATTTTTTGCGTTTATATATTTACTAATACTATGTTTAAGCCCCTGTCATTTGAAAGATACATAAGTAACTGAATATTTTTCACTATACATTCAAGCTTTCTTACTTGAAGTTTCCACTGTTTCAGAAAAGAACTTGCATGGAATTGAAATGGGAACTTGCTTAACAGCGATTTGGTGACAAGATCTCATCCAAATTCCGCGATTTCAGATACTCGAGTCAAGCCGAAAAGATGCAACGAGGCAAGTGCAACTGCAACTGCAACTGGAAGTGGAATGAGAAGCCAGTTAAATGATTCGCATGTCGCTTTACTGACCCACAGCCACGTTAAGCAGCACAAAGTGGCCAAAAGAGCAGCGCTTAACTTGGCCGTCAGCTGGCTCAAGAGTTGTTGCAAGTTGCAACTGAGCGACGCTTGCAACAAGGGGCAACATGGCAACATGGCGATGCAATGTGCAAATCCTCTGCTCATAACTTTGCGACAATTTAACAAGCCGCAAAGTTGCTGAAGTTGCAGCCACAAAAGCAAAAGGCGCGTCTCAGTCAAGTGTCAAGTCTTGGAGTCTTGGCCGTCTCGGAGTCTTGGCCGTCTCGGAGTCTTGGCCGTCTCAAGCTGCCACTTGTGGACTGTGTGCGACTCGCCAGTTGTGACATTTGCAACTGTTGTTGCTGTGTTGCTGTTGTTCCTTGCAACAGCAGCAACCGCACAGCAATTGCCGCGCACAACAACAACAACAACAACAACAGCAACAGCAATTGAGTGAAATGCCTCTTGACATTGCGTGCGGATGCTGCCTCCGATGTTGCAAGTTGTTGTTGTTGTTGTTGCAAGTTGCTGCTGCTGTTGCTGTTGGGGTAATTGGCGTGCGGTCTGCGAGACGCAGCAAACGCGTTAGCAATGCAATTTATGTGCGTTTAGACGCATATTTTGCCAATTAAATATTGCGATAAAGCATGCAGCCTATAACAGCATGCAACAACAGCAGCAACAACAGCAGCAACAACAGCAGCAACAACAACAACAGAGGCAATGCTATTGCCTCCCCCCTTCCCCCCTTCGGCCCAGTTAACATCACCTTTTAAGCTGATAAATACCGCTGATAGCGTCGCTGACGTTCGCAATTTGGTTGAAATTTATTTGGCGCGGTGCGAAGATACTTTTTTTTAATCTGTTGTTGTTGTTGTTGATATATCCTGCCGTTAATAACTATATAGGGTATGTGCTACTCACCAGATTATAGTTATTATGAAATATATAGAAATGTAAGAGTGTAAATAAAGTCTTTAAAAATATTTTATTATTTATTTACTTATTTTTATATTTATAGATTAACTTGCAGTGCTGTAAACCTCAATAAACAAATTAATTTTGCTTCTTTAGTTGCTTCAACATTAAGATGAAGATTCGCCCTTTGAGTTGCCGTCGGCAAAAAGAAAAGATGCAACTTACAGATACTTTGGCATTATACATATGTCTGTACATTTTCATTCCTGATTTTGTGACTAGCAGATACATTTATAATTGGTCAACTCTTTGCCTCTCTCTCTATCTCTCTCTCTCTCTCTCTCTCACTCTCGCTGCACCAATTCTCGTTGTTTTTTTTAAATTGCATTTTATTAACTTTTCACATTTTGCTGTAGTTATAAAACAAAACTACACACAATCTAAATATTTTTTGATAAACTTAATTTTAAACTCAATGAAAATCCCATTATTTTCATTGTTTCATAAAGCATTTAATCCCCAACGTTTTTAGTTTTATCGACTCTTTAATTGTGTTCAAATTGAACTATTCAATTTTTAATAGGTTATATTTTTTTTTTTAAATTTCAAAGATCTATTTCCATAAAAAAAGAGAAAAAAAAGAGCTTTTATCCGAATATTCGAATTGTATATACGTACTTAGAAAATATACAACAAATTATTTCTCTGACTTTCAAAATATTATAAGAAACAAAGTAATCACAAATTAAACAATATGTAATTTTATTACGGGGTAACATTAAGTCGATATCTTTTCGTGTTTATTGCAATTGTAGGTATTGTTGTTGTTGGTGCTGATGTTGTTGGTTTTGTTGTTGTTGTTGTTGTTGAGCAACGCACTTTGTGCGTTGTTGCCATCGTAAACGCAAATTGACATCTTTCAATTAAACGACAACCGTTGACCAAGAGAAGAGTTTGTGCCATAGATGAAAGAGACAGGTATATAAAGCTAGAGTGAGCGAGAGAGAAAGAGAGAGAGGCTTTGTGGTGGACTTGTGAGATTGAGGCTTGAGACTTGAGGCTTTGTTGTCGTCATTCGTCTGGGCCAACTGTCAATGTGGCGCAATTGTAAATTTTTGCTGGCCAGCAGCTGACAAACACATTTGACAGTCGAGAGGAGCCCAAATCGAATCGAATCGACTGACTGACTGACTGGCAACATGTTGCACGGACTGGGGCACTGTCTTGCAACATGGCGCACTCAAAACAACAACAACAACAACAAAAATATTTCACTCGCTGCATCGGCTATGACACAAATGTGCAATATTCAAATCTTTGGCAGCTCATTTTGCCAACTGACACTGGAGGACTACGACAAGGGGGGTGTTGAGGGGGAGGGGGGCAAGGGAAGGACGTTGAAATGTTGCGCATTTTGAATGCTTGATGTTTGATGTTTGATATGCGAATTTGGGCAAAAGCGTCAAGCACGTTAAAGTCGCGTTTACTCTTAAATGGCAACAACAACAATTCATTGTTGCTGCCATTTTGGCATTTCAACAGCAACAACAGCAACGACAAATTCTATAATAATAACAGCAATGGCAACTGAACAGTTTTTCCATATTAACTTTGCGCTTTTTTTGCATTTTGTTATGTTTCTTACGTAATCACAATATTATTAATCGAGAAAACATTATTTATTGAATAACTTGTGTCTTAATAGCAAATCAAATTTCTTTATATTATTTTAAATTTTTTAAGTACTTGTTGTACTAGTTGTACTAGTTGGTACCAAACTGATCTTAAGTAGTTGACGTTTAAAAAATAAATTAGTTCATTAATTATTTAACTGTGATTTATTTCGCTAAATAAATAAAGTAGGCAAGGAGACTATCGATTTATTTATTTATTTATCTATTTGTCTATTTATTCATTTATTTTTTTATTTACTTATTTATTTATTTATTTAATTATTTATGTATTTATTTATTTATTTTTTTAATTATTTACTTATTTATTTATTTATTAATTAATTTATTTATTTATTTATTAATTTATTAATTTATAAATTTATTAATTTATTAATTTATTAATTTATTAATTTATTAATTTATTTATTTATTAATTTATCAATTTAGTTATTTATTTTTTATTTATTTATTTATTAATTAATTAATTAATTAATCAATTTATCTATTTATTCAATTATTTGTTTATTTACTTATTTTATTTATTTATTTATATCTTTATTTATTTTTTTATTTATTTATTTATTTACTTATTTATTTTTTTATTTATTAATTAATTAATTATTTAATTTATTTATTAAATTATTGATTTATTTATTTATTTATTTTTTTATTTATTTATTTATTCATTTATTTGTTTATTTATTTATTAATTTATTTGTTAATTAATTCATTAATTAATTAATTTATTTATTTATTTTATTTTTTTTTTATTTAGAGAAATGCAAATTATTTGAATTCAAATATAATTATAATATATAAATGTGAAATTATGAATTAAACTGTATTGCGAACAAAATTCATTCGCTAGTGAAAAGATAAAGAAGTTAAACTAAGGTCAGGCACTTCTGGAAATATTGAAAATACATATGTCAACTTTGCAAGACACATTTGTAGTCTCTGAAACTGGCATTTGTTGTGTATAAATCTGATTAACTTGATTTAAAGCCGTCTATAATGGATCGCATCTTGGGCCGCTGTCTGGAGTTCATTGTCGCGTTAAGTTTGTGCTCGAGATTATAATTTTCTGGGGCCAATTTAGCGAGTTTGTCGGTTCGCGTTTCGCGTTCGAGTTCGCGTATCATTTGGTTAATAAGAATGTTATGTAATTAGAATGTAATCGCAGTCACTTTGATGATGGGGACGGGGATGGGGATGGGGATGGGGATGCCTCTGGCAGGGAGACGAGTCGGACCAATTAAATGCATGAAAATCGCGAAACGCGACCGCATGAAAATGGGAAATGGAAAATGGAAAATGAGCCGACGACTTGCGATTTGCGTATAATCCATGGCCGGAATTTATGCAAAAAACGCAAAGGCGCGTCTTAATAGAGAAGCGAAGACTAAAGCGGCTGCTTTTCGTTTCCTTTTGTATCTTGTACATAATTGAGGTGCTGCAATTAAAAAAAGTGCATATGAATAGGGACAGATAGTGAGAGAGGCGGAGAGAGAAAGAGGGCGAAGGGCTGCAGATGAGGTGAACATAATCCAAATCGAAAGCCGGCCATTTTTTGCAAGTAATTTTAATGGTTTTCCGCTGCGATGTTAAACATTTTTTAATGCGCGCACCCAGCAAAATTATTCAAAATAAAATTAAATTAAAAATGCATTTCGGCGAACGGAGAACAGAGAACAGAGCAGAGGAGTGAAGCAGAGGAGGTCAGGCAAACAATCTACAGCAACAGACAAATGAATTGAGCCATCAACAACAACATCGACGTCACGCAGCACTCTTCAAAGGGAGCTGCCCCATGTGCAACAGTGCAACAGAGTCCAGCAGAGAAATGGCCAAAAAAGAACCAAAAACAAACCAACTGAAAAAACAAATATGCCAAAGCAGAACGTGTTGAAAGCCATGTGTGGCATGGCCAGAACTTTAAGGACGGCCAGAACTCGGGTCTGAAGACTGAAGACTGGAGACTCGGGCCAAAGATGTTTCGACAGGGGCTTCCCATACTATACACCTTACACCTTAACTTAACTTAACTACCTGTGCCTGGCGTGTCAGTTTCACGTGCAGTGGCAAAAGGTAATTCATCTTGTTATTTCTTCTTTTTTTATTTTCATTTTTTTCTGCCCATTTTGTATGCTTATTTATTTGGCTGACAACGCGCACGACGGAGACGTCAATTTTCCATTGGACTAAGTAGGAATCGCTTTATGCTTTTACTTATTCCCAACTCTCTTTCCCCATTTCCTTGTCCTGCTCCTCCTCCTCCTACTCCTTCTCTTTGCTTTGCTACGCTCCGCACTAATTAGATGCGAACCGAGGCATTTTAATGCTTTGGAATATGTTTAATAATGCAATAAATACATTAAAAATTATATTGTTTCAGTGCCAAACGCAAAAGGAACATTAAAAAAGAAACACATTTTAGCGGCAGCTGCTTTCGGCCCTCTTCCGCAAGAGCTCAAGAATTTTGAAGGAAAGAAATGAAATTTCTGAAATGCCAATCGAGCTTAACTCATGTAATTGATACATTTGCTGGCAAGTTCATATAACTTAAATTCTTTAACAATTTTTATGTACACGATAAATGAATTAATTCAATTACACATAGCTGAAAGTTACAAATAGTTCATCAAAATAGACAAATAGGTTATAAGCATTAACAACTGTGACTGTGTCAATACATTTTTTGTAACTAAAAATATTAAAATATATGACAGCAATTTTAAAAAATATATTTGTAAAGAAAGAAAATTGTAAAAAGTAAGATTTCATTTCGCAGTCGGTAGGATTCGAACCTACGCTCCCAGAGGGAATCTGATTTCTAGTCAGACGCCTTAACCGCTCGGCCACGACTGCCTTATGGCAGCGAGTGGCAACGTTGTGCTTTTGAATTCTATGAAACGAATTAACATTGATTTTACTTATTCTGCAAAATACAAAAGCTGCCACATCCTCAACACTTCAACAACTTGAAAGTCGATGGAGATTACGAGTGATACTGCTTCAATCGCAACTTATTAAATACCTCTATCTACGGGCACTTGAGAGATTAAATACGCGACTTGTTAAGAGTTCTTAAAGGCAAATATCAAAAGCAGAAAGCTATAAATATATTTGCCTACAACAACTTACAAGATAAATACATATTTTATACATATATTTATTGGAAAGCTAAGCGGATAAAATATAACAACGTTCAAGTTTCCATTTTTTAACTAATGATGACTAATCAAAATGCAGAGTAAATATAATTATTGTTTTAAAATGTAAATTGATAAGGCCTTTGTGAAATTTTCAAGTATCTTTTGTAATTAGAGATTTGCAAGTTGCTTAATTAAGTTTGGTAGACTGAGGCATTATTATGATAGGATTCGATTTTGATTTACTTTACAGCTGATAGCTATACTCTTTTTAGTGTCTTTCTAAGACTCGATTTAATTTGTATGTTATCAAATAAGTTGATTAAAATTATGTTTTATTCCAAAAAGCATAAAGAACTTCATCATCAGGTTTAAGATTGAACGAATGTAATATTTAAATGAAAACTTTCAGTGATTGCGTGTACTTGAAATTAATTACGGACACATATTTGGCAATAGATTACAATCTGCTTAAACTCATTGCTACAAATCTGTAGAGTCTGAAAAAATGCAGATTCAAATCTGAAGATATTCGGATTTAAATCAACCGTAGCGATAATTGCAACATTTGCGTGGAAGGCAACAACAACAACAACAACAATCCAACTTGCGAGTAAATAATAAAATGCAAAGGCCAATCAATGATATTGCCACGCACTCGGGCTTTGATCATTTGCCAATTGGCAAGACTTGGCGACAATGCGTTGCTCCCCTTCCCTTCCCCTCCCTTCACTTCCCATTACCTTCCTCCCTCGTTCCCCTCCCTGTCACGATCTCTGATCAATGCAATCGCGATTCCAACTCGAAGTGCAGCTCCAATCGCGACTCAAAAGCAAAAGCGAACGAACCGTTTTTAATGTGCACCTTTTGTTCTGTGGCAATTGCAAATGTAACTGTTGCCACAAAGAGCCAAAGACTGCGAGAGAGAGAGCGAGAGAGGGAGAGGTGGAGAAAAGGGTTTTGCGAATACTGCGACTGCCTGCCGAAATGTCAAATGCCAGGCCATATTTCTTAAACGCCAAATACTTTTTGACATAATAGTCCAATTACCTTATCGCGCCATCTGAGATGCGGTCGCCGTTGCAGCAGTTGTTGTTGCTGCTGTTGTAGTTTCTGTTGTTGTTGTTGTTACTCCTGTTGCACGTTGCTTGTTGCCGGTCGTTGTCGCTGCCGCCACCATTGATGCTGCTGCTGCTGCTGTAGCGATTATTTATGGCGATCAATGTTGAGCCCAGTAGCAGAAATTCCATTTAAATTGCGTACAGCAACAACTACAACAACAGCAACAACAACAACAACTACAACAAGAAAAAAACAACAGCAAAAGCGCAGCAATTGTTTTTATGCGACGGCGTTGGCGGCTTTGACGGCGGTGCCTCTGAAGCGGCAACAACAACCAGCAGCAGCAGCAACAGCAACAACCAACAGCAGCAACAGCAAGTACCACAGCAACAACAGCAACAACAACTACAAGATCTCAACACTTTAGCTTGTTTATAGCTAAGACATTAGCACAACAATTGTTGAAACGATTTTCTTTATAAATAGTCTATTTATATACATATCTAAATTCAAATATATGTCTCACTTTATATTTACTATGAGTCACACATCTTAATCTATTCATTACGTATTTTCTTCTTAGCATTTTATGAGAGCTGAGTTTTGTCATCTTAACATATCTTTAAAAGATTTAGAATTGAAATCGGGCATTTTATTAATTTATTACTTAATCAATCGCTAAGAAATAACTCAAGAGATAATATTTGATAAGTTTGTCTATAATGTTAAGTGATAGCTTCATTTAAAAGTGGTGCTTTCATACTTAGGACAAAGACTAATAAACCCACCCTCGCACTCTCGCACCACAGTTTTATAATTTATTAATAAAATCAAAACTCGAACTGATAAGTTTTCTTTCTAAAATTTAGACTCTAAATATGATAACGCAACTGATAAGTTTTCTTTCTAAAATTTAGACTCTAAATATGATAACGCAACTTTGATTTTGAAGATATGATTTTGTTGGTTAGTGTAATCCATCAGCTGATTGCAGGCTAAGTTTAATGGAGTACGGTCACACTGTTTAATTTTCACGAATTTTTATGTTGAAAAACTTTGGCCAGTTAGCTTAAATCAAACAATGAATTGGAAATTTAAATTGGACGATGCTTATGGGGAAACTGCACCGAAACTGAATCGATTTTTTAATATACATATATGTACATATTTATATGTAATTTTTTGTTACATATTCGAAAAACAAAAGGAATAATCTTCAATTAATGCAAGTACATTAATCTATTAGCCCTCAAGGTTCCAATGCATTTTCTGAAAATTTTGAAACCATTAATTTATAATACTAATTGCAATTTATCTGAATAGTAAGAAGAGTTTAAAGTTGATTTGCTTTTTAGCTGTTTTTCGTTGATCACTTTTTTTTAGCGGTTTCTAGCCAACAGCTCAGATGAACAAAAAGTGGATGAAGGGGCAGCAGCAACAACAATGTTGGAAACTGGCGGAAAAACACCTTCAAAAGCCCATGCTCAACATCTGTTAAGGCAGGACAATCGATTTGGCGTAAAGTGTTGGTCATACACACACACACACACACACACACACACACACACACACACACACACACACACACATACACTCACTCACACAGTCATTGGTAAGAGTTGTAAATGAGTCTCGAGGGTCTCTCGTTGGGGCTTCCCGCGCCCGTAATATGTCTTGTTGCTTGTTTGACAGTTGTTGTTGTTGCTGTTGTTGTTGTTGCTGTTGCTGTTGCCGTTGGTCAGAACAATCGTAGTTATATTTTTAAACGCAACTACGCGCTGCTCAGAGCGATATTGATCTTATTTCAATATGCCAGCAACTGACTTCGATGCCGATTCGATTCGATTCGATTCGAGCTGAAGACTTGGCTGACTTGGCTTTTAATTTGCTTCTGCGCTTTCAGTTTTTCAGTTTACAGTTGCATTTGCAGTTGCAATTTCCTTGTGGCTGCCACTTGAGCCTAGTTGACGTTGTTGCAGAGTCGCACCTATGCCGACCAATCGTTTGTCGGCACTTCGCCATTGATCTTTGCCTCTTTTTGGCTCTGGCTTTTGCCTTCTTTCCAGTTGTCAACGTGGGCGAGAAAGGCGTCCGGATGGCCAAAAGGGGGCGGGTCGCACTTTGATTTAGTAAGCCGTAATTACAGCTGAATTGTGACCAAGCCCCAAGTCAGCTACTGTGGAATCTAACGATCGCAGACGGCCCTCGAATCCAGATGCTAAGTATTTGTATTAATGAATCTATTTCGATAGACGCCACGACGAACAAGAAAATAGTTTCTTGATCAATTTCACCAAATTCAAATTATAAGTATATTGAAAAGTCAAAGTCAAATGTCATACAAAAAAGTCATACAAATACAAATTAAATTTTGCAGTCGTCTGATTTTCGACTAGCAACTTTACCAGCTACATTGTTTTTAAATAAACTTGATATATCGTTATTAGTTTGTGATTGACGGACAACTCGATTACTTTTTTTTGTTGATTTTTACATTTCGCTATTAAGCAAAATTCAAACTTTGGGTTTACATCACTAACCATACCTGTTAAATTTCGATAAGAATTGCTAATCAATTAGATAATTTTTGGAAAAAATCCTAGTGACAATATTGAAAAATTTGTGATTATTTAATGATACCGATTACAAAAAATCAGAATTAATTTAAAACCATTACAATTATTCAAAAATAATCAGAAATAATCATGACGCCTCTACGGCGTGGAGGGAACTGAGTTCAAGGCGGCACAATGAATCCCAATTATTTTGTATTTATTTATTGTATACTTAAGATTACTTAAGATAAAAGCACTAGTCACAATGAATGACGTTTAAGGAAAATCTCTTAAATTAAAATTAAATTGATTGACAATATAATTATTCTTATTACTAGCAGCTCCCTTACGATTGATAATTTTGAAATTTTATACATGTGTAATGTTTGGTATTTATACTAAGAATGGTGTGTCCTTAACTTAACTTTAAATTGAGTTGCACTTCTAATTGTTTGAAGGCTATGAGGCAGATTCCATAGGCTTTAAAACCGTAGAATTGTGACAATGGACTGTGAACTTCTGTGGCGCAGTGTGAACCTGGCTTTTTCTGCTGAATGTGTGGCATCTCTGCAACATAAGTATATTGCGTTTCCAAGAGAATCATAAAATTTACAAGCTGTGTCCTCGATAGGAAGCAGCCAAAGATGTTGACAGCACTTGCAACTTGCAACTGGCCACTTGCCACTTGGGGCAACATCTGACGATTGGCAGCGAACAGCGGCAATAACCGTAACACTAACAATAACAAATTAGAATCGCATGCTCTTCACCGATTAATTTGTATAAGCTTTGCCACACACACACATGCACACACACTCTCACACACACACACACACACACACATGTTCATTGTTTTTGTCGCTCATTAAGAAAATGTTGCGCGCTTCGACGACGTTTCATGTTGTTATTGTTATTGTTATTGTTATTGCAGAGAAAAAAGTTGCCGACAAAGGAAAAGTTGGTAAATGCGATAAGCCTGTCCAAAACAAAAACCGCCCCCTCCCCTCACTCCTTTCTAACTAACAGCTTTTAACTTGGCTAGGCATAATTTACAATCAAAATCGCGCAGTTTATGCAAATCGCGAATCCCTTGAAAAAAGGGCATTTTGGCATGCAAGTGGCAAGTGGTAAGTGGCATGTGCTGATAGCTACTGTGATCTTGGCCAACAAGTGGTTTAGGCCCAAACTGAGACTGAGACTCATTCTTCGACTATGCCATGACAAATTGTCATAGACGCTGTATGACGTCACTGAAACTGCAACTGCAACTGCAACTGCAACTGGAATTGGATCAGTGGCTGCTGTGTGAGACACTTTAGAGCAACAGAGGCGGATTGGGGCAAGGGTTAAGGTGTAGGGGGAGGAGGGGGGGGGGGGGCACACATTCGAGCGAAAAACCAAACGCTGCACATTTCGTCGGCGTCTGTTCTCAGCAATCTTTTGTGTAATTGGAAGCTGAAGTCTGTTGCAGCGGCCAAAACGTTTTGAACCCGCTGCTTAGCCTTTGGCGTGGGAATAACGAGCACCGACGGCCCCGCTCACAGTGGTAGCAAACCGTGCGAAAACCACACCAAATTGCCTGAATTGTGTGAAAAAAGAATCAGACAAGTGTCTCTAATATTTATCGAGCAGACCAGTAAACAAAGTTTCTCTTTCACAAAAGTTTATTTTTTTTTAATTATAATGTAACGAGTAATTTTTGAGTTTTTTATTTATTGTCTTCAATATAATTTGTTAATAAACCATTATCAATTGTGATAATATGCAGTTGAATTAATTTACAGCTTGGTTAATTTACGTAAGCTTTCATTTTCAAATTCTATACTATTTTGAAAAGAAATACTCTTTATTTTTATTTTAACAGTAGTCCAAAAAAACACATGAAATTAAAATTGTAAGTGTAATAGTAATTTAAATTATATGAAGGTATTTGAAATTGCACTTTATTTATTTAACCTGACAAAAAGACTAAAAAAAAGTATAAAATTGTTTTACGAAAAGTATCAAAGAAAATTTTTATTAAAAGAGAGTGAATTTTTGCAAGCTTTAAATTATATTAGATGGTAAGGTCTGAAGATCTAATTTATACATATTGTAGATTAAGATATATGAATTTTTTTAAGTATACAAATTAATAATACATGTTTTTTTATGTATTCGAAACCTGGACTAAAATGTCTTGACATAAAAGCAAGAATTTGTAGAGATATTTATTTTTATATTTCTTAAATATAATTTACACACAGATTTGTGAATAATTGAAGAGTTCTCGGCATGTCTTGAACCACTGTGCAACAGTGCTAAGCATGTTGAATGAAATGAAATACATTTTTTTAGCCGAATTGCCACTTTGCTGGTGTTGCTGTTGTTGCACATATGGATGTGGATGTGGATCTGTGGCAGTTGCAGTTGCAGCAGCAGCTGCGCATTTGCATGAGATTAAGACAAGGAGGGGTATACACAGAGAGGCACCCAGAAGAGAGAGAGGGCGAGACGGGGAAGGAGGGAGAGGGAGAGATACCAGAGTATCCGTCTCAAATCCACAGCTGCGTTTGCTTCGCTTGCCCCGTTTGCATGCAACACGAGCTGCAACACTCAATAATTTGCCTGTCCTGATCTTGTTGTCGTTGTTGTTGTTGTTGTCGTTGTTGCTGTTGTTGTTGTGACTTGCGTTCGCATTTCATTCGCGCTTATCTCGTCTCGTCTCGTCTCGGCTCGTTTTCATGTCTTTATTTATAATTTTATTGATAAAATTGACATTAATCGCGCGTTTAAGACGATTTTTATCGCATTGCGTGCAAATTGCTTACAATTTTGCACCATGTCCATTATACTCGTTACAGTGTAACAGTAGTCGGCCAGCCAATGCATTTTGGCCCCAATTTTTGCATATTTTATTGCCGCTCTGGTGTCGAGTGTTGAGTGTCCGCATTGCCATTGACAGGCCAAGAAACCCGGTGAGGACATTTACCAGTGTTCAAACATAGGCTTGTAACTGATAACGAGACCCGTTCTGATAACAAGCCAAATGGCAAAGACAGCAGCTGAACCAGCAGCCGTTAACAACGAGCTTTCAAACTTAATAAAAAGCTGATTAGATAGACGCTTCAGCAGCTTTGCTCAAGACTTGGAATGACTGTGTAAAGACTTAAGTGCGAATCAACAAGATAGAATTCAATAAATGACTTACAGATTAATCACTTTAGGATTCATCACTGCTTTAAGGTGATTTTAAGGATTTGACTTTTAAGATTACTCCATTATTGACTTCTTTCTGGCATCAATTCTTCTAAGAACTGTAAAGCTTTCAGCTTGAAATGATTTTAATTAAATAATGAAATAGTGAATCTACAATTTAGAGCTCCCACTTACTTCCATAAATATAAATATATATTTTGGACAGATTTTGACAAGATCAAAACTCAGGTATTTGGGTTTCTTTTCTGATTTATTTGTTGATATAAGAGAAACTTAATCTGCTTAAAATGTAGGGGAAGCTACATGCCAAGTTTGATGTCTCTAGCTCTTATAGTCTGTGCAAACTAGACCAAGAATAACATCTAAATTTTATGGTCCACCTAGTCCGATTTAGATTTGCGAAGTCAGGGTCAGCGATGCCACATTTTTTTTCTCAGAATTCAAAGAAAGGTATTTAAAAAAAATATATGGAACCACTTCAATTTTCTTTAAATTAAGTCATAAAAAAATAGGTCTTTTAAGGTAAATCCAGCTTTACCGAAAAAAACCTATAACTAATTGTGCAATTTGTGAAAACATTTTTCACGAAGAGTTGCCAGACTAATGGCAGACAATTGCTAGAGTGTTCGAGTAATTTTTACTTTTTCGCGCCAATTACTTTTAAATTTTTTTCAGCTAAACAAAATCAATTAATACATAAATAAAAAGTTGCTAAACAAACCCTTGGGTAATTTAATCTGAGAAGGTGTCAACCCTTAGCAGCCTAGTTCGAAAGGTTGGTGAAATTGCTTTCTGCGGAATTCAACTGCGCTTGCGATTTCTGTGGCACCCCTGATAGACCTCTTATACTGTATAAGAACAGGCTCTAAAAGTAAGTAATATCAGTGACCCTGCTTTACACCTCGTTCGGTAAGAAGATATCCGGATAGTAATTTGCCAAAATACGCATATTATTCAAGTTCTGAGAATCCCTCAAGTTCTTCTTCTTCTTCTTCTTCTTCGTCTTCTTCTTCTGCTGCTCTCGGTTGATATATGAAATACATTGCGTTGCTGCTGCAAAACTTCACTTAGGGAAAGCATTTTCCCACATTAATTTTCCTAATTTCGAAAGCCAAGCAGACTGACAAACAGCAAGAGGCAGAAGAGAGAGAGAGAGAGAGAGAGAGCGGGAGAGAGGAAGCGAGAAGGGAACTTGCCCCACAGGACAACTATTTATCAATGCTGAAGCATTTTCAGATACATGCAACGTTTTTCAAGCAGAATCCATGAAATTGGACTGAGAGTCACGGGGCAAGATTATGATGGAGCCAAACAGTTCCGGCCAGAGCCCTTCCTCCACCCCTTCCCCCTCCCTTCCCCATCACCGTCCCCTACTTAACCCGCCCTGTTGTCAAATGAAGCGGCAAAAAAGTAGCTGGAAAATGAAATATGCCAACGACGTCGCCATCGTTTGGAGTAGCTCGGAAAATGCAGGAAGAGTGCAGGAAAAGCGCAGGAAAAGCAGCTAAGACAACTGGCGGCGCATTAAATGACGCCCCAGCGACGTTGTCGACATCTTACGCAATGGCCAATGGAAATGGGAGCTCTGAGTAGGGAGCCCGATTGAGGTTACGAGGGGGCTTGGGAAGATTGGGAGGGTTGAGAGGGCTGGGAGGCGATTCGGGAAATCTTCTTTGTTTGGCACAACGCGTGGAAATTGCATTTCGCCTGCTGAAATATTTCACTTTAGAGGACGAACACAGGTCACAGGCTGACTTTTGCAGTAGCCGATGTCGAGGCGCACACACACACACCCTCCACCTCCTCACACCCCTACTCCTTCCCCTACCCCCACATTAGTATGCAACTGGCGTTGGCAAAGTTTTTGGCGCGTCCAACAAACGCATGCGGCAGTTCCTTTCTTCCTCTCTCTCTCCCCCCACTCTCTCTCTCTCTATTTGTCTCTCTCTTCAACCCCCCGGCACCCCTCTCTCTGCAGCTTCTTTCAGCTTCAGCTTCAGCTTCGACTTATCCTAGCCGCATCTCGTCCCAAAAGCACGTAAATAAATCTTAAAATTGTAAAACCCGCAGCGTTGCTTCAGCTGCAGCTGCAACGCTGCATTTGCCACGCGTCTAATGGGGGCCGAGAGGGGGTGGGCATGGGGGTGTTGCTGCGTCGCCTTGGCCAAATGCTGTCGCCATTTTGCGATGTGTTTTGCCGCCATCGCCGCAGCAAATTACGCAAGGCAGCTTCGTCTCTTTGGCTCGACAACTTCGACTTCGTCTCCATCTTAGCGTCTTTGACTCCGTCTTCCGCTCTCTTCCTCTCTCTCTGTCTCTCCTTCTACGGCTTTGGCAAACGGCTTCCTCTCTGCCACACTCACCTCCCCCCACAGCTGGCCCCCTTGCCACGTTGGTTGCAAACGGTTTCTCTCATCCAGGCTGCCAGTTCAAGCAACGTTTGTCCTTGGCATGTCCTTTACGAACGCGCTTTGTGCATTTAAACCAAGCTAACACACACCCACCCCTCCTTCCACTCCCCTACACTCGCTCCACCCTCCCCCCTCTTCCGTTCCTCTCCTGCGTTGCAGTCTCTTGCTTGTCGGCAAAATGCAGTCATTACTGAAAATTGGTTTTGGGGCTAACGCACTTGCACATTTCATGGCTATGCAGGGCGAGCACACACATACACACACACACACACACACACCCAACACACTCACCCTCAAAGTTCAACTCCAATCCCCAATCTTCTGGGAACAACAACAACAACAACATCTACAAATGCGTCGTTTCAAAAGTTTACTTTTCGCATATTTTTCTTCAAATTGCATGCGATTTTTTCTTGTTTGCCGCCATCTTTTTGGCGCCTTTGCCAACTTGCACAGCATATAGTAAATATGTATATATGCGTATATAAGTGGATATCCCTAAATATGCACACAGTATGTCAAGAAATTCTTTTGACAACACACAAACTCACTTATCTTATTTGGCATGAATTTGAAACTATTCCTGATTCTTTCTTACTTTGTAATAATTGTCCAAAGATATCGACTTTTAAGAAAAGTGTTTGTTTCCAAAATAATATATAATAAAATACAATTACATGTTATTTTCCATATTGAGCCGCTGTTTGAGCCTTCGACTAATGATATAAATAAATCTTGAAATAAAAGAGCCAACACTCAAATCGGCTTCACAATTGAAGATAAAATAAGAAAAAAATATTATTATTTTTTATTAAAAACTAAGGCTCACTCCGAAATCTGACGTTTATTTGCTATCTCTGGTTCACAACATTCTCTAAAATGCCCAGGGCTTGCATATGATACTCATTAGGATTTACTATTATTAAAACTAATAAACAAATTTGTGCATTCCTTTTTTAGTAAATTATTTAGTAATTATTTTGCTCACTGTTTATGCAGCTGTTGTTTTAACAAGTAAATATAATAATAAATAATATGTAATAAATAATAATAATTTTTAAACTTGTAAAGACTTTTACTTGACAACACACAGTATGTCAAGTAACTGTTTTGACAAAAATAAAATTATAGTACTTGTTTTTTTTTTAATTTCTGAAAACTATAGGCAACTATAATAAAATCAGAAAAACAGAAAAAAAATAATAATTTTTTCTGAAAAATGGCTCAATTTTTTTAGTTTGTCAAAACAGTTACTTGACTAACTGTAGATATACGTACTTGCAGTTTGTCAGCATTGTTTTGACAGCAAAAAAAGTCGTATATGCTTTGTAGCTAGTTCTAAAAACTAAAACAACTACGTATAATAAAAAATTAAATATATTATTATTGTTTTATACAAAACAATCTAAATTTTTGGACTCGTCAAAACAGTTGCTTGAGTAACTGTATATGACTTTACCCATTTATCGGCGTCTGTTTCCGCTTGCACCTTGCCGCTTGTTGCTGTTGCAGTTGCGCCCTTTTGCGACACACGCATCGCATATTTCCAAGGATTTGTAACACTGCCAAATGGGGAGGACTCTCCCCTCCCCTTCATCTCGCTCCCTCGTCCCCCTTTCCCTGTTATTCTTATTCCTTATCCCCCGGGTGTCCTCTGTTGCCGCAGGTCTGCATAATCGCGTGTGGTTTGTCGGATGCTCAGCACGGTTCAACAGATCGCTTGCCACACATTTCTACTGCCACCCCCCTCCACATCCCCTTCATGTGTGTGTGTGTGTGTGTGTGTGTGTGTGTGTTAGCCCGTGAAGGTAATTTGCTAAGACCAAAAAGAGAGACTAATGTGCGGATTACAAGGATTTACTAATGCAATCGCATATTGCAATGCTTGTCTCACTCTCTCTCTCTCTCTCTCTGTCTCGTTGTTGCTGTTGTTGCAACTAATGTTGTTGCTGCTTCGTTGCCGTCTTCTTGCCAGCCATAAATACAAATTAGTTTTTGCATTTGCCAAAGGTTCACACACAAAACTCTCTTGCCTTATTATGTGGCATGGTGAATGAGTGAATGGTGTGGCATGCTACATGCTGCATCAACACACTATGGGGATCGACAGCTATCGAACCTAGTAACGATAACTGTTATATAGACAAAATCTGATATACACAAATTTGAACAAAATTTAAGGAAAGGCATAAAAACGTTTACGAAAGGGGAACAAAGCAAATTGCAAAATTAAATAATTGCACAAAATGGAGTGAAAAAGAGATGGCGTAAGCGAGACAGAAGAAGAGAGAGAGAGAGGCAGAGAAGGAGAAAGTTGATTAAAAAAAACTAATATAAAAAATATAGATTTTCAAATTAAAAAAAATTATTTTTATTTTATTTGAAGAAAGACAACACCAAGAAATTATACATAATGAAGTGCAATTTGTTGTTTCAACACATTGATTAGAATATAATTCAAATTTCTGCAACAAACGATTTAAAGTATAAAATGAAGGGGTTCGGATGAGTTTCTGAAATATCAACAAAATATACAAATTATTTAAATAAAGGAAATAATGAAATATATTTGGGTGTAACAAAAGTCAATTATAATATTATTCAGGTAGTGTCATTTGATTATATCCCGGTTCACAATTCAACAAACAATTCCCACAATTTTACGCACTCATTCACTTCACGTTTATCTCGTGTTGTTGTTGTTGCTTTTGCAGATGCAAAAAATAAAACATCATTGCATCACTTTAATTAAATCTGTTCAAGTTGGAAGCATAAAGAGCTGTCGACCGACAATCTCCGCACACTCATTCGCCACGCCGAGAAGAGAACCAAAGTGTTGGCCATGTTGTTGTTGTTGTTGTTGTTGTGGCTCCTGTTGTTGGTGGGTTGCTTAACTGTTGCTTGGAAGATAGTTAAAGCCAAGTGCGGCAGCGTTACCAAGTTAACGTCAAGTTAAGCGTTGCGTTATTAACAACAATTATTGACAGCCAGGCCAGAGTCGAGTCTAGGCCTAAACCAAAACCGCTTCCATTCTCTTTCCCTCTCGCTCTCGCTCTCTCTTTCTCTCTGTCTGTCTCTCTCTCTTGGGCAAATTTCACACTTAAGAGGGCAAAGGGTAACTGCGAAAATAAGCAGAGGCTGCCAGACAACAACGACAACAACCGAAGCTTCTTCTGCCCAATGCTATTAAAATGCAATTTTCGCCAAAGGCAAAAGCTGGCCGGGTTCGTCGGATTGTCGGTCTGTCGGTTGTTGGCCAGGTCCATGGTGCATGGTCTATAGTTGGCAGCCAGGCTAATTTTCAAGTTACCAGATTGATTTCGCGCGTAAATTTATGCGCACTTTATTGCATATTTGCGAGTACGTTCACCAGACTTATGCTTCCAGACTTGCAGACCTCTCCGTAGACTTCTCTGTAGACTGCTCTGAAGCCTCCTTCTGCCAACTCCTTCTTCGCAACTCCTGACTCATTTTCCCAGCGCATTTTCCGGCACGTCGCAGATAAGCTAAAAAATAAAAAGAGCCTCGAACGCGAACTTGAAGCGAGTCTTGGCCCAGAGATTCTTTTGCCTGGCTACGTATTTTATTTGGAGCAGTTGGCTGATGAAATGCCAGCCCATTGGCCATCTCTTTCCCTACCTCCCCCCCTTCCTCCCTCTCTCTCTCTCTCTCTCTCTTTCACAATCGCGCTCTCTTTCTGTGCTTGCAACACGACTGCGATGCGAAAGGTCAATTGATGGTGCTGTGTGATAAGCAGTTGTTACCTCAAAACGTGTGCGCTCCTCCAGCAACAACAACAACAACAACAACAACTACAACGAGAACAACAACTTCAGTTAGTTGCAAGCTGGGAAGTGTCGAAATTTTCGCATTGGTTTTTCTCATAGCCGGAAAACCGAAACGTTGATGACGCGCGCCTTCAATTAAGATCATCTACAAATTGCAGGCAGTTCAATGTAATTAACTTTTATTTCGGACTCCGCTTTGTCGAAACTTCCACAAAACTCCACAACAGTTACCTCTCTCTAGAAGTAACCTCTTAAAATAGAAGTGAGCAAGTATAAGACTCGTAACTTAATTAAGCTGGCCTGCTTTATAAATTAATACTACTCAAGCTGAAAAAGTTTAAAATATATTCGATAGTTTGCTCTAAATGGATTCCTCTGTAATAGCCTTTTCACACTGAGCAACATCTAACATCTAACATCAAAATTTTTGATGTGCCTATAGTTTTACCCGTGCCGAAATTTCCCCATCCGTTCCACCATCTCCTACTGATGTTCCTATTTCAAACGTTTCTAATCGGT
This sequence comes from Drosophila limbata, assembly GCA_963924055.1. Lineage (NCBI taxonomy): Eukaryota > Metazoa > Arthropoda > Insecta > Diptera > Drosophilidae > Drosophila > Drosophila limbata. Next base: position 22,106,673 of record OZ001351.1, read on the forward strand.
TTGGAGCCGATTTTTTTCGAATGCAACACTAGAAATTTGCCATTCGGTACGAAAATGTAAGCAATGTCAACTTAAATGAATGGCAAAAACAAATGGAACAACGAACAAAACAATGAAAATTGGCTGAATCATGTAAGTAAAAAAGGTTTTAAATTATTTTCGCTAATATTTAATGTTTTTTTTTTTTAAATTAAAAGAGCTCAAGAAAAGAATTCCTTGCAGAATATTGAAGCCATAAGAGGAGCGCTCAAGAGGTCCCACATCAATGGCGCATGAGCTTGAAAACAAGATCTTATAGTGGTTGGTGAGATGTCCGCTCAAATAATGTAAATAATGCCCTTATTGCAGTTTCTCATGGAATATATGGAAGACTCGAAAGAGTTTGATCTTGGATGCCTGCGTGGAGTCCCAGTACCAACACCAGCCAACTCGAAAGCAGAGACCAATTAAATAAATAAATAACTAAAAATATCTTAATTTGTTTAATTTTAAATTTATTTTTTTAATTAAAAGATTTGCAGTTGGCGTATGTTATTTAAATCGGCAGTCAGCGACAAGTCGACTTCTTGGTTGCCGTCTGCCTTCTGCTCAATCTTGACCATATCGTTGGTTGTCTCGATTGCCACCAAACCTAGTCAATTCCTCATCAAATCTCATTTTACATGAAGAGTAAAATTTTACAATTTTGTTTGCAAAAGTTTGACGTGAGGTGACAAATTGATGTTAGATGTTGGCTGTGTGAATCGGTGTTCCACATTTACCATCATTCCCATGCGTTCCCCGTAGATGTGCTCAGTGTAATTAGCCTATAAAGGGTGATTTTTTAAATTTAATAATTTTTTTAAGCAACAAAACAGAACCAAAAAAAGTGCTTTTTTAGAAAGAAAAATTCAAAGTGGCGTAAAATGTTTATTTTTCAATATTTCCAAATAATCATGGTCTATCTTGAAGCTGCAGTCACACAGATTATATTCCCCTTTAACTTTTTGATTTCTGATCACTCAGCCGGACGGTATCGTGGCAACCAATGCAGTACGTTTTTTTAATGAAATACTTTCCTGCGCTGTATCAAGCAATGTTTTCAACATTTTGACTTTAAAAAATTTCTAAATTTACATCAATATTAAAAAAATATATGTTAAAAAATTCAACTTTATGTTTTAAACGCTCTTCAAAAAAAAATTCCCAAAAACAGTAAGAAAACAAACGACCGTCACACGGGTCAACCCCCTTAAAACTTAAATCAGCCATTACCACCTTAATACTTGTCCGATCTTGCTGCGATTTAGCAGGATGATAGCTAATGTTAGTAGATAACGTTACTTAGCGAGGAAAACGTAATATCTAAAAACTGTGCGTGTGGTGGCTTTTCGCGATTTACAGTGGCGAAAAGGGGAGTAGCCAAAATTTGAAACAATCTTGATCTGCTGGTCGCTCTAGCTCTTGTAGTCTCTGAGATCTAGGATCTCGCACGGACGGACGGATATGGCTATATCGACTCGGATGTTGAGTCGGAAAATGCAGTCTTTGATTTTCAGGATATAAATAAAACTTTCGCTTCTGTAAATACATAAACAAATTCAGTAATTTTCCACATAGAGAGGCTTAGTTTTGCGAAATCTATGAAGTCTGAGTAGTTTCGATTTTAGAAACTGAACATGAAAAGCAAGTTTACTACAAACACTTTTCCACACATTTTCCTGACGGATTTCCCTCCAAAAATAGATAGTTTAACAGATTGTTAACGAGACGCAAAGTGAACTCACACTGAAAATACATAATTCTGGGCCAAAGTTTGGCAGGCCACCCACTAACCAGTTAACCAGCTAACCAAGTCACAGCAAGAGGGCAACGGAAACACCACCAAACAGCCAAGGAACCACTCAACCACCCAAGGAACCAGTCAAGAAGGAACCACCCAAGGAATCACCCTCGACTCCTGCCTCGTCGCGTTGCAAAGGAATAAGTTTGTTCAGTGCGACTTTCAAATGACTTTTTGGTGCGTCAGTTAGTTGCAAGTTGTTGTTGCATGTTGCACACACACACACACACACACACAAACATTTTAAGTCTTATGTGGTATATAATCTATTGTTTATATGTGCTAGTGTTTGTGATTTGTTATGATAGTTCGACACGTTGTACATAGAAAATCAGAAATCAACAAAATATCGAAGTTCATGCCACACATACTATGGGAGAGAGAGAGAGAGAGAGAGAGAGCGAGCAAAAAGATGAAGCTAGACAAGTTGAGTAGTTGTTGTAATATTGATGATGTAGCTGAATTCGTTTCGTTTCGTTTCGATAATATTAACATGTCCGTTGCATTCATTAAAAGAACAACTCATGTGTACATTTTCCAATTAAAAATTGAAATATTTCAAGCACAACGGACAGGAGCTGAGATTCGACGTTGATGTGTGTGGTTCTATGACCAGTCCTTAGCCTGTCCTGCCACCTACACTGAACAAAATTGAATGCTCAATCTACACTTCAAGAAAAATGTTTCTGACTTTAGCATGTATATTTTTTTTAAATAAAGACATTGGATTGTTGTCAAAGGAAGACTCTCAGGCCTGTTCCTGCTTTCACTTTTCACTTTTTAGCATTTAGTGATGTGCATTTATTCACTTTGAAATTAGGCTGTGTTTAAAAACGGTTAAACAAATTCAATTCCGACAAATCTTATCGAAAGTGAAATTCGAAACAGGCCTATATATTATTTTGAAATTCTTAAGTAAGTATCCAGAAAACAATTGTTAAATTACATGTATAAGCAGTAAAAGAAAAACATTTGAAGTCAAAACATATTCTGACAGCGTATAGAAAACCCGAACTCGAATCAAGAATATTGTATGTGACACAGTTAATGATTGATTTTTAATTTATTATAAGGTCATTCAAATCATCAGAATCTAAGCTGAGAGCGAAATAAATAAACTTGAATCTTGCATTTTGAAATTAATTTAAATAAATCCGAAATCCCTCTTTTTGTACCTACTATTTATTCATAGGTATAAATAAATGAATGTGAGCAATCACTGATTTTAAGGCAAGGAAAATAAATAAAAAATACTGGTTATTTATTATAACATATTGTAGTAATTTTAATGGACATTATTGTTGTTTCTTAACCAATCGAAGATTATGGAACTTTTGACTGCTTTTGGGATTGATTTCATGCTGTACTCTTGCATCTGATTTTTTTCCAGTGTAGGCTCCGAGTACCGAGGTCTAAGTCCAGGAGGCTGCCGGCTGTGTGCTCGTACATAAAACTGAGTTTTCCGACATCCGAGTTGTTGTAAATAGCAAAAATACACGAAACAAAAGCATCGATGAAACGGCTGGGTATAAAAAATGAAGCAATCAGTGAATCCGTATAGGTAGGAGGCGAAGTAGGAGTGGAGAGAGAGGGAGGCAGGGAGAGAGGCAGAGTGTGGACTCTTTTTGTAGTTGTAGTTGAATTTATAGTTGAAGTTGTTGTTGTTGTGAAAGGCAATCATAGGGATACTACACGTCAATAAATGAAGCGAATGCTGCCTCTCTTCTCTCCCGCTCCCACTCTATGTTCCTCTATCACTCTCTCTCTCTCTCTGTCTGTCTGTCTCTCTGTCTCTATCTTAGTTTCCTCTAGCCTCACGCAACGTTTTTCATATAACATTTTTAATTTGCTGCTCTCTTTGCGCGTTATGCCGCTCTCTTCCCACACACAGACAAACACTCTCTCTCTCTCTCTCTCTGTCTCTCTTACTGTTTCACTCGCTCTCTATCTCAGTCACTCACTCAGTGTCTCCCTCTCCGGTGCTTGCAGTTTGCTTCTAGTTTTTTTCAATAATTTTCACGATTTGTTCGCTTTTCGTGTTGCAATTTGGGCGCCACACACACACACACACACACACACACACACTTGCAACATGTGGGGGCATCCTTTTGCATATATACGAATATACGTATGTATAAATATGTATATGTACACATATACATGTGTGCAGTCAGCCAGGCAGCCACAATTCAACTGGGAGTCCCCTCTACACCCTCCACCCTCCCCTCGTCCCTTGTTGCCACCCACATTTGTTGCTGCAACAGCAACTCGATGTATGTGTTTATTGAAGCGTATCCATTGATTGGCAGGACATCTGCACATGGCATTCATTTTGAAAAGTCGGCGCTTGATTTACCCACCACACACCACCCCCATCTCCACCCCGTACCCCCCACCCCCCTGTTTCCACCGTCAGCCAACCATTTGAATTTGCCATTGATTGGCGGCCAGCTTTTGGCAATGCTACCCCTGCCCCGAGCAGCAGTCTTTTCGGTGCATTCCCCAGCCACGAGGGGCAGTCTTTTCAGTGCCACTTGCCACTTGAACATTTCCACCCCCCGCCCCCCCCTCTTCTTCTTCCTCTTTCTCCTCTTTCATCCACTTCAGCTTGCGTGCAAATGTGTAAACAATTTACCTGCAAATCATTTGCATTTGTTTATATTAATTAATATTTTTCATCAAGACCTCTTTTGGCCATGTTTTCTGTCGATGTTTATTCTCCCGACCCGTTTTGATTGACGCGCTCTCAGATAAGGTTAGAACAGGTGAATAGCTTTGTTTAACTGCCTTTTCTGACGCATTATCAGTGGAAATAGATTTATTGTCACTCATGGGGATTAAAACCCTAACCGAAACCGTAACCTTTAGCCGGTAAAAACCGATTAAAATTTAAAACCGTAACTGAAACCGTAACAGAAAAAAAAAATTTGTATTTGACCGAAACCTTAAAACCGTAACTCTGTAAATCAAAATAATCGTTTAGTAACCGTTTCATTTATCAGGGGAAATTTCGGTTTTTCATCTATCCAAAAAAAATTATTTTTCATTTTAAATTTTGATTTTTGATTTAAATTTTCTTATATTTAATTTTGAATTTTTATTTGTGATATTCATGATCGAATTTTCATAACTCTGAATAAGCGCAAAAAAAAAAATTTGTTTAATGAAATATTAAATTTGTTAAAATGTAACTAAACTACATCAAACTGAAGAATATGTGAAAGAAATGTGTGAATGAAAAATTAAGAAAGTAATGTCTTTTTAATTGTTAATATTATATTATATTATAAATACAATTATATTTTTACAAAAAAAAAAAATTTTTGTGAACCGAAACCATACCGGTATTTCAAAACCGAAACATTAAATAAACGGTTCACCGTAACGAAAACTTTATTCAAAGATTTTGCGTAACCGAAAACTTAAATGCGAACATAACCGAAGCCGTAACTGAAACCGATATTCGTTTCGGTTTTAATCCCTGATTTAAGATAATACTAAATCGCAGAATTTCCACCAATTGCAGAAGCACTCTCCAAAGGTGCTGTTTTTACAATTTTACTTAAATTTTGAACACATTATCTCAAGTAAGATCTCCTAAAAAACAAGTTGTCACTCTTACCAGCATAAATGACACTTGGCACCTATACAGAGGTGATTTAAAGAAACTATGGAATGGATTAAAGTCAATTATAGATTGTGAAGAAGATCACAACAAAGACAAACATTATCTGGACACAGAGAAAAAAGTCGTACTAAAATTAAATTTTGATACTTAAAATGTATAATTCGTTAACCAAGAACTAACAAACTTGATTTAGGTACAACGAATCTTGAATTTAGTAAAGCTCTAAAATTACCGAGACTCAGGCTTGACTCACAGATCAAGTTGGTAAAAATATAAATCAAGTAATTAAATTCTTATATCTTTTTTTGTTCGCCGACTTAGAATTCCCAAATGGTTCTGGATTGTCTGCTATGGGATCAGTTCGACTGACACTGAGAGCTGAAGACTGTATTTCATTTCAGTCATTTCCGTAGTGAGTCTTCACTTACTTTCACACTAACTGGAAGCTTTGAGGTCGCTTGATAATCATTTTTGTTTAAAAACATTTTATTTTATACATAGAAATCAAGTGTACACGATTTTAGTTTAAGTCTGCAAAATAATTAACTCAAAGGACTTGAATCAAGCTTCAATTGTACCTAAATCAAGAACGATTTAAAGTAATTTCAAGTTTGAAAATACTCAAAAAAAAAACAAAATACTTGACTTTAGCAATTTCAAACTTAGTCAGAAATCAAGTTCGAAACGTATCGTTTTAGGTAGGAAATACTAGATTTATCCTTCGGTGCATATTTGAGTACTTACAAATTCATTTGAATTACATCCTTCAAATGAGCAAATTCCACATTAAGGTGGAGTTTTCCTGTGAGTTAGGACAACAATTGATGTTTAGCTTTTCATACGAATTTGGGCAAATGTATGTTAAGAAGAGACCTTTAATAGTTTAGTAGTTAATAAGCTATAAAAATTGTATAACCTTGAAGCTCCCACATTGCCACCCAGGGGGAAAATATGCCGTAGTTCACGTGTAGAATATATATGTATGTATGTGTAAGCAGTGTCATGAGAGACCTTTGACAAGCCTTTGTTAATTTTATAATCATGTGCCAGCTGCATTCTCTGCATTGACCTTGGCTAAGTTTTCCTCTCCGACGGGGGGTGAGGGGTTTGAGGGTAGGGGTTCTTATTGCATGCCACCTTGTTGCACATGGGGATTACACAACTCGCATTACGCATACGACATGTGTGCTGCGCTTAAGTATACATCCAATCATATAAGCGGCCCATTGCCTGACTTATCTACATTCAACCCCTCGACCACCCCCCATCACCCCGCAAGATTTCTTCCCTTACTGACGTCACACTGCAAAAATAGAATTGTTGGAACGAGGATATATGACATTATTTATGTATAAGCTGTTGCCACAAAGGAAGAAGCACTGACTGAAGAAGAAGAACAAGAAGAAGAAGAAGAAGAAAAAGAGGGTAGCTGACCCCCCATGGGCCTGGAATATTCTGTGCGTGGGTTTCCCTCAGTGTTTTTCCAAGGAGGACACGAAAAATGGCAGCGCAAAAGGAAATGCCAGCAGAACGGTAATGTATTAAATTGTTTGTGGCACGGTCGAGTGTGAGGGAGAAGACACTAGCAACAGAAACAGAAGCAAAACAAAAGGAGAACAACCCTTAGACAGCGTGGAATGCGTTGCGGTAGGTTATGTCTGCGACCACGTTGCGTGTCACAGTAAATACGTAAGTACGTAAATACGTAAGTACGTAAATACGTAAATACGTAAGTACGTGTACGTATACTTTAGAGCAACCCTCGCCACCCTGTATTATTATTATTTATGCTTGGGGTAGGTCGTCGCCTAATGGCAACGCAAGTTCGGACAAAAAAAAAAAAAAAGAGGAAGGAGACGCCGAAGGAGAAGGAGGAGAAGGAAGGGAAGGAAATGTAAGAAGTGCTTGGAATACAGAGTGCGCGCCTACAAAAGCGACGGACGTACGCCATTTTGTTTTTAACTGGCACCTAGTACAACCCCCCACTCCGCACATCGCAGTGTTGCAGCCCTCGTTCAATTCGCAATCCCCGGCTGCAATTGCTGCATTGTCTGACTGCGCAAATGACATGCATGCAACGAGTGGAGGCGCCACACACACACACACACACACACTTAAAATGGTCGACCGGCAAATGGCAAATGTTTCCCTTTCAACCCCCTCCGCCCCCATCCCCATTCCCAGCCGACCGTGTGGCATCGAGCAGCTGCGGCGCCGGCAGTCGACGCCTACATGTCGGAAATGTTGGCATGTCCTTGTTGTATTTCTGCTCTAATATCCTTTATAGCAAAAGTGCTTGACGTAAATTGACTTGTTTTTACTTTTGACTTTTAAAGCGATGCCCCTCCCCCAGCGCCTTCTCGCAGGCATCTCTGTTGTTTGTTGTTGTTGTGGTTTCAATTTGGATACAGGATACAGGATACACACACGTGGAGGCCAAGCCAACAAAACGGAAGGCCGTTTAATATTTATTTTATGCATTGCACCGACAACTACACCGAGCACTTTGTTTAGCTTATAACCGTGCGCCGACTAAAACGGGTCGGGGGAGTAGTAAACGGGAAAGGGGGTCGACCGTTAGAAATGTTTTACAGGTGCGAAACTGTCAGTAACATTATGATACGACCGGCACCAGGCACACCGACAGACAAGAGGCGAAAAGAAGACAGAGAGAAAGAAAACACTAAACACCGAAGCGGGGAACAAGTTCTGCTTTGAGTGCCAAATGTTGATGACGTGCCCTTAACACTTTGGGCCCCTCCTGCCCCTAAATATTGTTTGAAGGAACACTATCGACACAAATGATTGACTGTCTGATTGAACGACTGACCAATTCACCGATAGACTGAGTGAATCTGCCTCAACTAGCCTTTTATAGAAGTACTATCAAAATGATTGAATGCCTGATTGAAGGTATGATTGATTGATTGATTGATTGATTGACTCTTTTCTCTCTGACTGAATAATTGAATGACTGAGACGTTTAAAGCTATCTGACTAAACGATTGACTGATTGAAGAACTAATAAAATGGACTGACTGGTATTTAAAAAATGATTGTAATTAAATGCAATTTCATTTTTTAAATACTTATGTACACGTAAGAATACGGCCTTAAGCACTAAACAACACATTTCAGTAAAAGATTTTAAGGAAGAGCTAGTGCAAATTTATAAACTTGATTTTTTCGTTAAAAAATGTTAGTGCCTATAGAGTTTATCATTTCTTTTTTAAACATGTTTCAAGAATAAGGATATGAATATACAATTAAAGAAATGTTTTGCATATAAAAAAAATAATTTAAATGAATTTTATTTTTTTGTCAATGCTATTTGTTGACTAGCTATTAGAGGTGGAGAACTATCGATAGTCGGCGCCATCGATAGCCGACGATAGTAATTTCAAAACCATCGATAGTCGATGATTGTGCTATCGATAGTCAACGATAGTCCCGGACACAAAAAAAACATACAGTTTGTGTAGAAACACTTTACACACTGGAAAAAACTTAACTTTTCAATGATGCAAAACTTCCCTTAACCCATTCAACTTTTTTCCTCGGTCTTAAACAAAAATTGTTTTGATGCAAAAAAATTCTACAAACAATTCTAAGAGTGACTGTAAAAATAAATTTTCAAAAATCTCTTCGCTAGTATTTTTTAATGATTTTGGAAAACTACTAAGAAGCCACTTTTTGTATGAAAATGAGGAAAAAGGGGTTGAAATAGTAATTTTTAGCAATTTTTAAACTATCGATAGTACTTCGGGAACTGCTATCGATGGTAGCTCGATAGCGCCCAACCATCGATAGTGCTATCGATAGTTCTCCACCTCTACTAGCTATATAGGAAGTAATGTAAGTAGTCTAATAAATTTTCATGTGCTTTAAAAATATTAGATAATGCGCAGAAATCCATTTAAATTCTTGAAGTTTTGTAAAATAGGCAGATAAGTAATTTGTGAATTTCGTATTGAATTCTTTCCTTTTAGCGTTGCCCAATTTTGTTTTTATGTTTTCATGATCTACGTTGCAGTGGATTTCTCTGTCTCTTATCCAGGTTAATCTATGACTTAAAAGCCCTTTTTCAACTAAAGTCAGAGTGGATTTTATGCAGCGCATTTGCTAATCAGTCGAGGGCAACTCAACGCCCAACCCCGCACGCCCCCTCTCAACCCTATCCCCTTTAACAGCTGCCGTGTTACTCCGTCAAACTGTAGATACAGTGCCTACAAGCATGCAATGCACCGTTGCCTTTGCCTTTGAGGCTGAGCACACGTGTCGTATGCGCAATATGTAATTTCGTTGCATTTTATGCGCACACACTTAAGCCCCCCAATAATAAGTGAAGGCGACATTGCGGAAGGGGGATGGAGGTGTACGGATTGGACGCAGCCCAAAAAACAGAGTAACATTGACACGGGCGGGGGTGTGGAAAGGGATGAAGGGGGGAAGGGGGAAGGGGGGAGACTTGTGGGCGGTACAACAAAAGCCAAGCAGCCAAAAGAGCAGCGACAACAAAGGACACAGCACACACACACGCACACACACACACACACACACACACACAATGTCACATGGAGGCGCCCACGAGCTGGCGTGAAAAATAAAATGTCAAAAGTGTTTACGTTGTCTTCTCTGCCTTCCACGCCCCCCCTTCCACCCCCTTCCACCCCTTAGCCGCCCCTACCGCTCTGCCAACTTCTTCTTCTTCTTCGCTCTATCGTACAATTTTTTGCACTCTCCCAGTTTGTGTTTTGTTTTGTGTGTCTGCTATCTATAGTATAAAAAATTGTTGCAGTGCTGCCAGCGGGTGGGAGTGGGGGGTAATAGGGGCTGATAGGGGCTGCTGGGGGTGTGGCAAGATACGTGGGCGACCAGCATTCATTATATGCAACAACATCAAATGTTGTCGACGTGGCAAAAGACGCGACGCAGGACGCAAAACGCGACAGCAATAACACTAAAAAACTAGCAACAACAACGAAAGAGAGGCAGCAACAACAACAACAATGAGAGGATAAAGATTGGAACTTCATCGCAGGAACTGCAAGGACTTTGCAGGACAGGCAAATGGCAACTGGCGACGACGGCGCACAAAAATCGACGAACATTTTTTGGCAAGCAAACAAAAATATTTTGCACTGAGCAGCCGTAAAGAGACACACAAAAAGAAAGCACAAAATAGATAAAAAAAAACACAAAAACACCAAGAATAAAAATAAAATGGACAAGAAATTGAGATGAAAAAAAATGGAACGTAAAGCAGAAAGAAAAGAAAACCGAACATAAAACTAAATAACTAACAAAGAGTGCAAAATGCTAGAGATAACCGAAAACAAGATATTCCCTCAAATGCCAAAGCCGAATCTTCAAATTCACTTTGAAAATAGTTTTGAAATGAGATCGAGTTGTAAATGAAATTAAAAGCCTATTTGAAACTTGAAAAGGTTTTAGAGAGGATCAAGTTAAAGTCAAAGCGAAAATATACCATAAATAATAATAATAAATAATAATAAATAATGAAAGCTCAATACTGATTTTGCAAATACCAAATTTGAGTTATGCGTTTCAATAAAATTCGAAAAAATCTTATCTTAATCAATGGAAAAGTCGCAGATATCTATGATATCCCTTTATATTCGTTTAATTTAAATTTTTATTATAAAAACAGATGGTGCCTTTAAATTTAGAAAGAATATTTTTGATACTTACAATAGTAGTAATGCTCAAAATACAAGCTTATCTATGTATTATTTGACTGTGATTGCATTTTTGGGGCTCATTGTTTATTTGAAAAAATAACGGAATAAAAATTAATGAATGAATTGTATGATAAAGTTCAGATAAAGTTTAACACAAACTATTCGAATATTTTAAATAGCAGGATTTTGTAAATAAAAATAGCTTGTCGGTATTAATGAATACTGTGAAAAGTACCTAAATTTAGAAGTATATTTAATCTAATATTAACAATAAGTCTCAGAAATAATATATCTAACAAGAATTAAGAATTTTATGGATTGATTACTTTAAGAATTTATTGAAGAATATTTGCGATTAAATTTTGTAAGCCTGAATTTCAGTGTAGTTGCGATCGAATTTTTAGCCTGAATTCATACTTGGCTTAAGAAAATTTGAGATTACCGCACTTCTGACATCGTTTCGGATTGAATTCGGGCTAAATATGCCGCTTTCTTTTCTCTGTGTAGATTTAACACAAGTCAAAAATTCAAAGAAAAAATAATAACTAGTTAGAAATTCAATGAAAAATACCAAATTTGTAATGGGATGAGTTTCATTTAAAATCGTGCGATTATTGTAATGAATGCTCACACATACGTATGTATGTGTGTGTATGTATGTATGCAGTTACATTCTGATTAGAATTATAAGCAGCCAACTAGCAACAACAATGCCAAAGGTGTAACTTCTTATTACACACACTGCAGTGTGTGCATGTGTGTGTGTGTGTGTGTGTGTGTGTGTGCTGGACAACTTCAAAGACTATCCCAACTATGCCCTTTGTTTAACTAAGGGCACAACTACAGCTAAAACAACCAAAACAAAAACAACAACAGAAGTAGCAACAGAAACAGCAGTAACGTTGACGTCGACGACGACGCAGCAGAGGCAGCGTCAGCAGCGGCAGAAAAATGGCAGTTATCGGCGCCAATGCATGCGACTGTGCCGCCACGTGACCGGGAAGCCGGGTAGCCCAATGGGCAGGCGAGGAGTGTGTGATGGGATGGGGGAGGGGGAGGGGTAGAGGGGGTGGTAACGGTAACTGAATGAAGGCGACGAACGAAAGCAAACGAAATAGCGCAAAAAGGGAACGAACACGAGCGCAAAGAAGACAAAACGAAACAGACGCCGACGCCAACGCTGACGCTGAAGTTGACGTTGACGTTGATGCCTGTGCCGTAGTTATAGCTATATGTATATATATTTAGCTATAGCTATAGCTATAGCCATGGCTATAGCCAAAGCCGATGACGATGACGATGACGATGCCGGCATCGCTGCCCAGGGCCACCCTCGGTGCAGTCGCCCGAGTTTCGCAGTCGTTGCAGTAAAAGCAACAAAAACAAACAGACTGACTGGCTGCATGAACTGTTGTTGTTGTTATCGTTGTTATCGTTGTTGTTGTTGCTTTCGTTATCGCTGTTTTCGTTTTTGTTGTTGCTGCGTTTGCTTGCTTTCAAAGGGGGCGATTTTTGCTGCCAGCAGCTGCAGCGTCGCCGTCGCCGTCGTCGTCGTTGTTTGTTTCGTTTCGTTTTCTGCGTTTCAGTTTTTTGCCTCCGTTACCTCCACTTGTTCTACACTTCTCTCTCTCTATACATGTGGCTCTCCCTCTGTGCATGTGTGTGTATTTTTTTCTTCTTTGCTGCCTTGTTGTATTTTGCAGCTGACTGCCAATTGTTTGGGCCAATCACAACGATGTGCAGCGTCGCATGTGGGTGTGGCCTAAAATGCAACCCCCGCCCCGTTGGCCGCCCTTCTCCACCTACTCACAGCAGCGGCAGCACCAGCAGCAGGTGGACTGCGCTGCCTCCGTCTCAGCTGCTGCTGCTGTTGCGTGTCCAAAAATGTTTGCCGCCTGACCCTAAGCCCAATGCACAGCCGACTTCGCTGCTGGCGTCGCTGCTGCGTCAAAGCGTAATCGATGCTAGAGCTCCCAGAACTAAGCTATGACTCCCGCCCCACATTCCCTTACTCCTTGTCGTAATGCGTGTAGTTTTTCTCTCTCTCTCTCTCTCTCTCTCTCTCTCTGTCTATATCTCGCTTTCTCTTTCCCTGTGTGTGTTGCATATTATTTCTCATTTTTTTTCGGTCCGTAAAATTTTTCGTATTTTTGTTTTTGTTTTTTTCTTACGGCTTTTTTCATTGTTATTTATTGTGCATTAGGAACTGCACTTTGTGGATCTGGAATGTAAACAAATTGTCGTTGCCTTTGCTGTTTCTTCTTCTTAGTCTTCTTCTTCTTCTTCATCTTCTTATTTTTACTATTATGCATATTTATAGGCAAAAAGAAGAAGATAAACTTGCATATAACCAAAGCAATTTTGTTTTCATCTCATATTTTGGGCGAAACTTTTTAGTATTTTGAGTAAAATATTAGTTTTCTTCGATTCGTGAATAGATGTAAGATTATTATACCCTGAGTTTTTCTCTTGTATCTGTCACCTAAAGTTGTCTGTATTAATATTCAAAGTCTGTTTATTTTTATCAGTGCACTCGTATTTGTCTGTGATTCTTGAACTATAATCAAATTTCACAGTCTCGTGTGTTGCCATCTCTTTCGCACACATCCACTGGCTGGCATCCTTAACCTAACATAACCTCAACTTGACACAACTTTTGCTTAAAGTGTTTTATTTTCCACAAGTTTTTGGGTTAAAATTTGTTCGCGACGCCGCTGCGAAAGTTTTCACTTTCTTTGCAGCAACAACTACAGCTACAACTACAAGTACAACAATAGCGCACAATAAATACTTGACGCCATTTTCTCTCTCCCTCTCCCTCTCTCACTCAATCTCTCTGAATGTGTGTGTGTGTGTGTGTGTGTGTGTCTGTGTGTACTTCACTTGCTAGTTGAAAGTCAAAGAAAAGTGCAAGCAACAACAACAGCAAGATTACGTTTCACAACACTACAAAATCGTTTGCGGCAAAAACATTAAATCTTTAACTTTGTTGTGTTTCCTATTTTGTTGTTTTTGTTGTTATTGCTATGAATTGAAATGGGGATTGAAGACGAGACATGCAAATGATTTGGCTCCCCAGCAGATTTCTCAAGTTCTCTCTTCCCTCTTTACTCTTGAGGTTAGAATGTGATGCACATTTTGCAGGCTAGTATGCTGCACACCTTGAACAACTTACTTTTCATTTCATTTCATTCATTTTCATTTTCATAAAGTTATTCTGTGACTTTCAATTGCCTCTGGCTATCTTTGGTTTTTTCTATTCTCTAAACTGTCAAACTTTATTAAATTGTGTTTTTATCCAAAAAATATTATTAATTTATAACAGGGATTAAAACCGATACGAATATCGGTTTCAGTTACGATTTCGGTTATGTTCGCATTTAGGTTTTAGGTTATCGGTTACGCAACATTTTTAAATAAAGGTTTTGGTATGTTTCGGCTTAGAAATACTAAAAGGGCATTACTTTTTCACAGTTTCATGCACATTATATATATATTTTTGAAAATAAAAAAAATGCACTTTAAAGGCTCTGCATGCCTTCTTCTGCCTGTTGCATACGTACATTTCACAAAACCAATATACCCTCTTTTGCCCATTTTCAATGGGCACAGGGTATACAAATAAACACCATACATTTTTTTCCTTGTCAAAACAGTTACATACATACTTCAAGTACCCATAAAATTTATTCATACATTTGTATGTTTATATGCATGTGTGTACATGCATAAGACAATAAAATGCAGCTTATTTTTGCATCTTGCTTTTTTCATGTACATATGTATGTAAAACCAAAATTAACCCTTATAAATGAGTCGGTTACTAAACGGTTATTTTAATTCCGTTAATTATTTAATTTAATTATTTAATTTCAGATTTCGGTCAAATGAAGGTTTCATATGGGCATTTCCAAACTCGCGCACGGGACATTCGCACACATTCAAAGTAAAAAAAAGGTAAAAAGGAAACGGTTTTTTTTTCTGATGAAAGGCTTAACATATAGCATTTGATTAGCTCTTTCATTGGTGCAAAGATTGATTTTGGGTAATTTTTCATTTTTAAGATAATAGAAAAAAATTTAAGTGATTCGCACGGGACACGAAATGGAAGTGACTTGTGAGGTCAACCAATTCAAACGCCAATTTCAGCGAATCCAGAGTCAATATTTTAATGCAATTAATTTTAAACTCTTGTGCATTGATGCCTTTTAAAAATGGTTATGATTTTGCACTTTTTTTTTATTTCAATTTGATGCAAATTCGCACGGGACATCGCGCACGGGACCAGCACTATTTTTATATTGTTTCTGTCTCTCTTTCTTAAATTATATAACGAAAACAGCTCGAAAAACGTATTTTAAATCAAACTTCAATACATTACTATGAATTAAAATGGTTTATGTTACAATCTGACTATCTTACTTATTGTAATCGATAGAATACAAACTGTCCATTTTGCAAGTCAATTTCTAAGCAAATGGGCAAAAATATAGAAAAAGTGAATTTATTCCAATGTAGAATCTATTTGTTCATCCTATTGAATATTTTCTAGCGTATATTGCTTAAGCAAATAACTTGAATACATTTTTGGAAGAAAATTTCTCAAGATGTAAGTTTTTGATCAATTTTACGTTTTTGGCAGCCGTGGAACTTTCTGTGGAAATGCCCATATTCGGTTTCAAATTTCAATCGGTTTTTACCGGTTAAAGGTTACAGTTTCGGTAAGGATTTTATAACAAACTTTTTTTTTTTATTGTTCAAAAATTTTCTAAAGCTTATTATTATTACTTACTAAAATAATTTATTATTGTTAGTACACTTTATCATTGTTCTCATTATTTATTCTTATGTCTAAACGATAATCTAAACTAATCTAATGTAAATATTTCTGACTTCTGAATCAATGTTTTTGATTAAAGTAAAAATGTTTGCGCCAACTTAAGACAATTATTGACAGTTCCAAAATGATTCTCGTTTTATTAAATAGAAGTATTTTTAGGGAACACGCAAATAACTAAACTACTCTTCAAGAAGTGTTCTGACAATCCAGATTTTCCCCATCATTTTGATTTTAAAAATATTTGTTTCTCGACGCAGATTAGATAAAAATTCTACATTTTAAGGTAGAAATCTTTTGATTAATTTTTTTTTTTTATCAGCTTTTATGTATTAAATGTGAATCGCTATAACTTTAAAGCTAATGACACTTATTAAAGATATTAATTTCCATATTTTATTATTTATATTTTATTTTTTATATTTTATTACAAATTTACGCTATTTGTGTTTTTTCGAAAGGTTTCTCTCAATTTTATTTAAAATAACAAAAACTTGTAAAAATTATCATGAAAGTTATAAAAAAGTCGAAGTAAGTTGACAGTCGAGCTAAAGTTCAAATCAATTTTTAAGGTGGATTCTCCTTATAAAGGCTTGAGCAGCTTGTGCAAGATTGTTCATGTTCAAGGAAGAAAGCCAAAAGCAAAAATCGAGCGACTTTCAAGTGAGATGTGAAAGTTTTGCGCTCATTTTCGAAAACTTGAGCGCAGACAGACGTAGATACAAATAAAGGCAGACAGACAGGCAGACAGACAGATGGCCGCACACAAAGCAGACTGAGAGAGAGCGAGAGGGAGGGAGAGGGAGGGAGAGATGGAGAAAGTGCGACACACATTTGTTGCATACATTTGCGAGCAACAAGAAGTTAAATTTTATTTGCTGCTATTTTGCGCACAATTTAATGCTATTTTTATGCATTTAATGTCGCACACACGGAGCGAAAGAGAGAGAGAGAGGCAGTCAGCTGGAGGGAGAAAGAGAGAGAGAGAGAGAGAGAGAGAGGAAGATGGCGCAAGTTTCTGTGGGTTGACAGTGAAAGTGCGCACACAATGGCTGGATGCAGATACTGAAACACACACACTCAGATACAGATACAAATACAGATTCAGATACAGATACATATATGTATGTAGAAGAGTTGTATCTATAGCCATAGTTATAAGTAGCTAGTAGCTGCTTCTCTCTCTTTCCCTGTCTCTTTCTACTACTACGACTGCTTCATGCCACATTTATCGTGCAAAGTTTTCAATTTCACTTTCAACATAAATATGCTGCCTGCCACATGCCGCATGCCACATGCCGCATGCTGCATGCCACCGCTTCCTCCTGCCTCCTGCCTGCTGCTGGCGCATTATGACCCACTTAAGTGGCTTTATTACGAGGTTACAAACTTTGGCCCAATACATATGCATATCTGCAACATACATACATATGTTTATATCTATATATGCATCTCTTTTTATCCTTATCTCGCCCTCCCCCCTCGCACTCTCTCGCTAGCTGTGTGTTGAAAAGTTTTTAACTTGATTTAATGAGTTTTAATTGCCGCCGTTTTGCCAAGTTTTTCAAGGGTGTTCATTAACTTTGCTTTGGTTTGGCTTGGAGCTCGCAGCTCGGCGAATTGTTGTTGGCTGTGTGGCGCCACGCCACGTGCGGCAATGTGGCACGCTCAGTGCCAGTGCCAGCGCCAGTGCCAGCGCCTGTCAAACTGTGCCACATTCACCTGCGACAGACAATAACCAATATATTCATGTAATAAAACTGTCAATCAAATGCAATGCAAACACAATATGCTAAATGTGGCATGTATCGTACACACGTACCACAAGGTGCGGCAGCATGTGGCTTGCGCCATGCGGCATGCCCCACAACGGCCATAGCACAGACAGAAGGACAGACAGATAGACAGACAGACGGACAGACACTGTCAAAGTGTTCAACAACAAGAAAAACTTGCCTTTAACTAACAGCCAAAAGGTTCAAACTACTTTTTGTTTAGCTTCTTCGTTGTTATTCGGGTATAAGTATCAAATAAATCCATTCTCGAGAAATATTTAATTTCTATTTTAATGGTAAATTAATATTGAAATTAATGAATTAATTAAATAAAATCCATATATAAATTTAACTTTTTTAAATGTTATGTTTATCTCCAAACAAACTTGACACAGGTAAATTTCAAATGATACTAACTAATTGAAATTCTTTTATTATACGAAAAGTAAGTTGTCTATCTAAAATTTATGTTATTTTATAATAAACAGCATTTATTTAAAAAAAATGTATAATCTTGAGTCACATGTAAATTATAAATAATTTCTTAGCTTAGGTTGAATATGTATTTATTTTTATAATTTTCAATTAATAAATACTCGGTAAGTTGTAAAGCGCCAAATGCTAAGAAAGAATATTTTAAGAATTTATCTGAAAGTATGTGAAATTATACAGAACTCTAAGACAGTTGAATCAATGTTGCAAACCTTTTTATTTATACAGTTCATATTCTATTCTATTCTACGAACAGTTCATTTATATAAGTTCATAGCAGGTAATCTCGTAACCCTAGGAGAGAGAGAAAGTCAGAGACAGAGAGAGAGAGAGCGGTGAATCCCTCTGCCATAAGTTTCCATCCCTCACACTTCATGATTCCATATTGCAGTCAATCTATGTTCAAATATATTTTTAACAGAGACAAAAAGTACATTCAAATATTATACTATGTAAAATTATATAACAAAGAAATGAAATAAAATAATTATAAGAAAACTATATAACTGTCTCTCTGTCTCTTTTTATCACTTTTCGTGTAGAGCATGCAACAGTCGTACCTATAAATATTCCACACTCTCATGTTGCTGTCAATCGATCCCCTTTTGTTCACTTTAACAAAAACTTTATTTGATTTCAGGAGCATGAGTTTCCTCTCCCTTTCTCCCGCTCTCTACCTCTCGCTCTCCGTCTCTTCTGATTCTTTTAGGGCATTCCAGAGTCGTCTATGCTTCCATCATTTTGCCGTTGACTCGCTGTTATTTTTTGCAAATTGATTTCAGTTTGAGGACACATGACAGGTGAGTTGTCTAGCCTCAATATTTGTTTAGCGTCAAGTGAAAGTTTGTTCCTTTCCTCTTTATATTATTATTATTATTATTTTTTGTAAATTACATTATTTTTTCTTCGCTTTTGTTTTCGTTGATTCTTTTGTTTGTTTTTTTAGTTGCCTGCGCACTGTCCACATGTCCCTCTTACCCCCCTCCCTGATCACCTTGCGAGCCTGTCAGCGCATCTGTCAGCAACATGTTGCTGGCAGCAAATGTTGACGCTAATTAGCAACAGCAACCGTAGCAGCAACAACAATTGCAACTGCAACTTCAACTTGTGTGTCTGCTGTGGCAATTTTTATTAATGGGGCGGCAATGAGCTCCCCTTCCCACCCCATCCAGCGCGGCACAAAAGGCGCACAGCACAAAGGCCGCTTGGCAACATGTTGCTGCAGCTTGTTGCGAGGCATTCTCTTCTTTTTGGCTTTGTCGTCTTCATCTGGCCGGCGGCGGCGGCATGTGAACAATGTGTCATGTTGTTGCCGTACTTGTGTGTATTGTGGTTGTTGTTGTTGTTGTTGTTCGCGCAATCAATTTGTTGTTGGTGTTCAATTAATTGTACTCAAAGTTGCAAAGCTGTTGCCGCTGTTGCAGCTACTGTTTGTTGCCGCTAGTCTGTCTGAGTGTGTGTCTGTGTGTGTGTGTGTGTGTGTGTCGCTGGCGCCAATCGCATGAATCGTTCGTCGATCAACGGCGGCGGCGGCAGCCCCAAAAGAAGCTGCAACGTCCCCAGCCTCAAAAGATTACAATCAACAGAAATACAATATATACCATATAAAAAAAAATAAATAAAAATAAAAAGGCACTTTTGCTATTTGCCTGCTGGCTGCAGGTTTCTTGTAAGCTCGTCTTGTACGACTATTAGCTCGTAGCTCATGTTGTTGTTGTTGTTGTTGTTGTTGTTGCCGCCGCACTCATCGGGTGGTCCCCAAATCCGCGGTTGTTGCTGCCTCACTGCACTTGTCATTGTTCCAGCTGATCCAAAGCTAATCAAGCCAATGAACTCAACAATTAATTTGAACTGTCGACAGTTGTCCTTTTTTTTCAGTGCCTCAGTTGCGATAATTGTATTCTCATCAGGACTATCGATAACTAATTCTAGTTTCATTGAATTAGTAGTACTAATAATTATGTCGCTTTTTTGAGCTATTAATGGCTAAATTTAGCAACTTAGCAATTGTTAAACACATACACAAAATCCCATTATAATATGGACAAATAAAAATAGTACAAGTTAAGTATTGAAACAGTTGAATGAAGGAAATATCGAACTGTTCGTGTTATAAAACCAAAATTATTTGTTGCCGACTTTTGGAATGCGGGGAATCTTTGAAATTGTTATTGTCCACATACTTTATATTGTATCAGTAGAGCAATTGACCAAAATTATACATTGTACACAAATTACACGTACTTTGCTCTGAAGCCCCAATTGAAGAAATATTAAAAAAAAACTTTGTTGAATAATATTTTTTGGAGTAAATTGTAGCTTTTAATTTCAAAAATAACCTCAAAAAGTGTGTACAAGGCTTCGTTTACCTGTAAGGTGACAGAATGTAAAAAGTGCCTCAAGGCTCTTTTGGGGCTATCAGTGAAAAAAGTCGGCTGAAAATATGTTTACATTTTAGATTTGTCAATTATCTTTTATTATGACCCTCCAACCCAACAGATTGAAATTGACCCTTCCGAGATTTTTCACGAAGGCAAATCGGAAAAACACATGGAGTGTACAAGTCAAAATAAAAGAACTATTAAAAGCTTCCGAATGCTTTAAAGCATGTTGCAAATATCAAGCTGTATTTATGAGCAACAGTTAAAAAATAGTTTCATATTAAAAAAAATGATTAATTTTGTAGTTATTGTGAATTAACCGATAAGTGTCTTGAGGCACGCTTGGGTGTTAGAGGGTTAAGTAATTATACAAAGCAATATCATTCTTTTAGGTATTCTTCTTCTATATATTGTGAATCGCGGTCATATCACGTTGTTGGACATTTCAGGATGAACATGAATGTTTTTTATTTTTCTTATTCTTGAGGCTCTCGATTATCCTGGTCCGATTATCCTTAAATAAGTATTCTTGACTTATTAACCTTTATTCTTGGCTGACTATTTATCGCTAAATCGTTTTAATTGGTTAAGTCGCTTTAAATTATTTGACACATGTTTTGCATATTTTAGATTTATGTGTGATTCTACAGTTAAAACTAAAATATCCTTGAGTGTTATCAAAAGTTGAGGCCGGCTTGTTGGTCTTATCATTAGACATATTTTGCTCTGTAAAGGATTCGAAGTTGTGGTTTATCAATCGCAATTGAATAAGCTGCATTGTCGGCAGCTAATGATTTGGTCCTGCCTGGTGCCATTATCCTTCAGGGACAACCTCAACCGAAGATGCTTTTTAATTAGCAGCAACAAGCGACGAGCACAAAGGGAAAGCAAACCTAAGGATGCTTTCGCCAAAGAATGCCGCGAATAAAACACCAGCAGGAGAAGCAACAAAATTAACTGTGACTGGACAGCAACAACAGCAGCAACATCAACTACAATCTGTCCTACAACAACAGCAACAACTCCAATAAGATGGCATATTTGTAAACAGTCCTAAGACGATCTGGCGCCCAAAATGCTGGAAGGAAAATGACGCGACACGAATAACGACAACAAGAAGCACACAATTTTCTTTTTCTCTTTTCGTACTTCATTCCTTTTCCTTTCTCTCTCTTTCTGTGCACTTTACTTTTGCCCTTTGCATTTGCATTTGTGAAAGACAACTTCATTTTGAATACCCTACAATCATTTATCTGTGAAATGTGAAATGTATAATTGTGGCGCCTCAAAATAAAAAAAATTAAAATATATATTTGAATTGATTTTTAAGTTTTAAATATTTAAAAAAAAAAAAAAAATAATACGTATTTACTTTTTCTACTTCTACTCAAAACAGTCGACAGAGAGAAATGAAAATGGTCAGAATTAAATCTAATTTAATTAAGTTATATTTTTATTTATTATTAACAAAGTTTATCTCATCGTTGCCAATGCCAATAATCATATAGCAGAGCATTTCCAAGTCGTTTATTTTTCAGTTTCTCATTACAATTTGTTGTTTCTGCTTGGAATTCACAGTCTGTGGGTTTTACATTGCTGCTTGGAATCACAGTGGTATTTTCTCTTTGAAATCTGCTGATGAATAAAAGTTAGTGAAAGTTATCATAAAAAGTTTAAAGTTTATGAAAAATTATGAGCCTTCTACAAGTTAAGGTGAACATAACAGACATACTATGCAAGGGAACACAAAAGTTAATTTTCGAAAAATGCAAAAATAATTTTAAGAAGTGCCATAAAATCCCTTAAAAATTGTAAGAAGCTTAAACTTGATATTTGAATAGCACCAAATATGTTAAATTTAAAAGTATTGTTACTGGATAAGTTGTACAGAATTCAGTCAAATCAAATTTAATTTAGTTTTTGTTTAATTGTCAATATTTATTTTAAGTTTTAATAAAAAGACTTCTCAATATTATATTTTGAAATATATACAGGCATGCCACATAAATCTCTTTCACTTGAGTTTCACGTCAATTTCATTTCTCCGTGCCACAGTCTCAATCACCTGCACAATTTTTGGTGAAACGAAATCATCGCTCAATTCACTGGCATCCGATGCCATGAGAATAATGTCACATATTTTGTCCGAAATTTGGAAATTAGAGTTGTTGAGTAACTTTCATTGTTTTTCGCGCCAATAACTTTTAAATTTTTTTAGGCTATACAATATCAATTATTAAATAAATAAATTAAATAATATTAATTAAAGAAGAAATAAAATAAAAACCTACTTTTCAGCAATAATAAACTTACAAAAATTGCTAAACAAACCCTTGGGAAATTTAATCTGAGAAGGGGCCAACCCTTAGCAGCCTAGTACGAAAAGGTTGATGAACATGCTTAAAAACCTAAATCACACGAATTTCTGTGGCACGGAGAAATTTTCGAAGTGGAATTGCTTTTTTCTGAAATCACTTTCACTAGTGTTTTTTGTGGCATGCCTGATAATATAATAATATAAAATAATAAAAAGACTTCCGACTGCTGTTCCCAATCATAAAATGGTAATTCAATGAACAGCTAAAATGCAATGCTGGTTTCACTGTGCCACAATTTGCTTAGTGGGTGGTGGGTCGAGGGACGGCAATGGAGGTGTGCAGTCAAAAGTGTTAATGGCGGCTAATAAGGCGGCAATGGCAACCACAGCAATGGCAGAGCAAAAGAAAAGGGGGAGAAGGACGAGAGACGAGGGACGAGGGACGAGGGACCAAGGACGAAGGACACGGCAGGCGGGACTTAAAGGCGCATTGAAGAACAGCGACGACAACGTCGAGGAATGACATTAACAAGCGTGATAAAAAGAGAAAAGGACGTTGCAAAAATAAAGAACATCAAGTAGACGACGAAGAAAAGGTGTCAACCAAATGAAAACAAAATAAAGACACAGATGCAGAAACACAGCTACAGATACAGATACACAAAGCGAAAGTTGCTTAAAGCCCGCACACAAAACGCGTCAACAACGACGACAATTTATGGCTCTAAGTAATAATTGTTTTTTAAAGACGTCTGCGGCGCTTCTTTTTGACGTCTTTGACGGTGACGGCGCCCTTTCTTCTCCTCTCCCCTCCCCTCCCCTCCTCTCTTCTCGCCGTCCTCCTCTTGCCACGCCTCGTCTCGCCCGGTTTCGTCTCGCGTTGCAACGTCACGTCACGTGACGTCAGTTGTCCTGTCACGTCAATTTGTCGACTACATCCAGGGATGGGCAAGCGACTCGAATTTCGAAATGAAAGCCTAGACAGCCATAAATAGCCAGCCCTGAGCCCAATCAATTTCACCATATGAACCAAGTCACAACTCTGCCAGTGTTTTAGTTATGATGACGAAACTTTAGGGAATACAAATAAATGGTATCTTAAATACACAGCGAATATAAGATTAAAGATGTTTGACGAACTAAAAAATAATAAAGTTACTTCCTTTAACTTGGACACTTGGAATTGAACGTAAATATCTGGCAAGAGACTCAAATTATTAGTAGTTATTATCTCTTGACAGAATTGACACATTTGGAGGTAGTACGAATGTTATCAAATATTCACAATAGGAGATTAAACCAAGGCTAAAATCATGTTACAGTCAGGGACCGTAATAATTATAAGTTATATTATACAAATTACATAGTAATGATTATATTTAATTTTTAACAATTTTGTTTAATGATAATCATTATTTTTGAATAATTTTATAAAACTTAGACCGTAATCATTATTTTTGATCAAAAATGAATAAGACTCAAAAATAATGATTATTAATGAGTTTTATTTTTTTCGCTCAGTGTTAGATTTTTCACCAATATTATTTTATATCCTTATAAAGGGACCCCATAGCATAATTTTTTTTTTCTCAAAAATTAAAAAAAAAATATTTTATTTATTTTATATTTTTAATAGTTTTTATTTAATACCGCTTCAAATAAAACTCAAGAATTATTTGTGTTATTTATGTAATTAGAGTAATAAAAATAAAATTAAATAAAATAGAATATGAAAAATAAACGTTCCAATTTTTGTATATTAAGAACCCAACCATTTGATCAAGAACAGAGTTGTAGCCCAGCTCTGGGATATGCCCAAAGAACTTGGCAAGCGAATTGCACTGGCTGTTCAACTTGCCACAAGCCCTGGCAACTAACTGGGGCCAAAAGGTGTTTTTGGCAAAAGGGCAGATGAGATGAGGAAATGTCTCAGACAGGCAGCGAGTTTAGTTTCGGCTCCAATTTAACGGCAGAATGCGCCGAAGGCTGCGAATCTCAAGACAAAACATTTGCCAGCTGCCACAATTTCAGTTGCAGTGCATCAGCCAACCCCTCCACCAACCCCCCTTAGTCAGACAACCCCCTTGCCGCTTTCTCTTAAGTACTTGACATGCTGCGATTAAGAAGATAAATGATTATTTTGAGCAATGCTTAAAAGATGGAACGGCGTCTTAAATTTCTAATTAGATGTGGAAAAGTGCGAGGCATTAATTTATTGATTTTTCCTTTATTTTTGTTTGCCTCCTTTTCGAGGGGGAGGCGTTCTTTTTGGGGTGCTTTGAACTCAGGCTAGAGTGCAGACAATGACCCGAAACGGGAGCCTGAATCGGAGAACACTGAAAAAAAAACAGGCAATCAATGATAAAATCAACCCGATGCGGTGCCAGAAATTTGATAATCCCGGAATTTCTTAAGTCAAGAACGAAATACTTTTTAAATTACGATTTTAATATTACTACTTAAAATAAAATATAATTATTTTGTAAGTATTTTGTAAGTAAAATCAAATGTTTTTGGCTTTTCTGACTATTTCAATGCTGAGTCGTTGACTTTTTAATCAATAATATGCTGAATGCATATATAAAAAATAAATGTAAAATCAAGAATTTTAAGCTTCAATGTTAGAATGATTTTTTTCTTTCTGTGTAGGACTCGCAGTGGAAGTGGAAGTTGGCATAAACCGGCTGCCTTTTTCATTGTCAAGGCTGCGACAAGGCAGGGCCTAAACAATGACGCCCCCTCACGCACAGTGTGTCTGTGTGTGTGCGTGTATCTGACAGATACATCGACAGCCACAACAACAACTTGAACATTGTGCGTGAAGGCATTGAACTTGGCAAGTTGATTCAACTTGTAAAAAGGCACAAGTGCGTGTATCCCGCAGATACATTGAACCTCTTTAGCCCAGTCGCTTGCCTTGCGCTCTCAACGGTGCTCTCTCTATAATTTTATAACTTTTAATTAATTTTTATGCTTATGCTTCATGCAAATGGCCAAAGCTGAACCAAAAGCTTGTTAAATTATAAAACAGCAACAAGTATGATAGATAGATCTGTGTCTATGACTCCGTGTATAGATTGAGAGATACGCTCTCTCAGATACTTCCAGATGGATGGCCCACACACAAAAGCAGAGCAACAACAACAACAATAACAATAACAATTGACCACGAGTTACTTGGCCAAGTCCAATGAACCAAAAAGGTCAAAAGTTTGCCAAAAATTTTGCTTAACTTTGGCTTCGGACTTTGTTTTGGTTTTGGTTTTTGTTTCTTTTTTTTCTTTAATATTTATTTTATTGTCATTCACTTGTATTTGTTGAGTGTGTGCTTTCTTTCTCCACATACTGTATTCAATTTAATACAGTTACGAGTCAGCGTTGTCTTTTCTCTGATTGTGCAAATTAATTATCATACAACATTTGTTTGAGTTCATAGTATATTTATATTTCTCATCTCTCTGTGTTCAACATGATGAACATTAATTTGACACTCATATCTATCAACTATCTGTATACAGTATCAAATATTCAAGCCACAAACCTTGTTATACTCCATTTTGTACCCAAGGATATAATATTAAATAAACTAACGTTATTTAAATGGTCCAGATCCTTTTTTTTGTTTAAAAGTCCTAAAGTTATTGAAGACGTGTTCAATAAGAAAGATTAAACAAGTAGTACAATTTTTTATTGTTTAATGTTACTTAACATTTAGCTTATATGATTACTCCTATTTTTAGTTCCAAGAAAAAAACAGAGAATAAGTTGGATCATATGATTACTTAAAACTAATATTTAGAATATGCAATTGTATAAATATACATATACTCATGTGTATATGCATTTGTAAATACATATTATATATCAACTGAAAGGTATTAATGCGTAGATCATATATATAGGTCTATATATGATGTGGTTTCTTTGGTTCAATAGATATTTCGATTTGATTTTTATTTTCAATTTTTATAATAAAAATCGAAAAAATAGGGTTATGTGTCAATTTTTTTTAATAAAAATTGGAAATAAGAGTAAGGGTTTAATTTTTATATAAAAATTTAAAAATAATAATTGTTTTTGATTTGTATCATTTAAAAAAAATTTTTTATAAAAATCACCAATAACTTTTTTTTTTAATTTTTTGTCAAACAAATTATAAGTGTTACAGTCCCTGATTTTGTTGCTTTTTTTTATTCAAACAAAATTTTAAAGCTTTAAATATAAATTTAAATATGATGTACTCAAAAATTGAATGTATGTTAATATCAGACTTGTATATTTCACTGTAATTCAGTATTGTCAATTGCTTTTACTTGTTAAAATAATATACAAATTTTTTATAACACTTTTTACTTTTTAGCATTTAGTGATTTGCATTTCTTCACTTTGAATTTAGACTGAGTGTTTAAAAATGATCGATTTTCGCTTTATCGGACTTAAACTCACAATCTCAAAGTAATATCAGTCCGCTGAATATCGCCGAAATGGTATTAGAACAGTTTAAAGTCATTCAATTCCGACAAATCCTATCGAAAGTGAAATTCGGCACAGGCCTGATTATATTATATTATATTATATTATACTAAAATCTATATTTTGCTTAGCTTTTCCTAATCCAACACCAATTTGTTGTTTGATTTCTGTTGCGACTATTTCAAATCTTTCAGCTGCCGTCAGATGATAAAACGACAAGAAAATTTGCGAAAAATTTGTAATTAACCTTAAATTGATTGAATTTTAAGCGCGCTTAAGCCGCGGCCGATGGCCAGGCCAGAAGAGAATAGGCCAGGCCACCCGTGGAGATGGTGCTGGGTGCGTGGAATCGACCAGGTTGTGGGCCAGGTTATGGGGCAGTGGATGGACTTTCATTTGGCTGGCCATTAGATTAATCATGGCTAGCATGCGCCGCGGGCCAAGTTGCTCACTTCGAGCGAAATTTATATAATAATCTGTATCTGTGAGATACATTTGGCCACAGATGCTACAATTGGCGCATTGACCCCACCAAATGGACAGCACACAACAAAAAAATAAATAAATAAACTAAAACCAAGAGAGAGAAGAAGAAAAAAATGAAGACAACAACAACATAAAATCAAGCGCCAAACGCCGCTGAGATGCAAAGTGACTGATAAAGAAGGCAATGACGACGACGACAACTTGCGCAAAAATCGGCGACAGAAATCAGAAATCAGAGCAACGCATAAAATTTGCAAGAAGCGCGAAATGGGCATTGTTAGATACTATGAGTGCGAAATCGAGTATCTGTTGGATTGCCAGATTGCCCAGCTGGACTATTAGACAAAGTCTTGGACTGTTAGTTTCCATACCCGTTAATCGTTGAGTGCCAGGGTATATTGTCTGGGAGGCGTGACAGACATCACAACATAATATCCGTCTCCGTCTCTCTACACTTGGTAAAATGGTCATCAAAAAAAGTTAACCATTTGATCTTACTGAAAATATTCTTACAGACAACCGATAGTCAAAATATTAGCGGAGCAGCAACTGAAAAATTATGATTTAATCAAATATTTTGAGCTCGCCTTAAGAAATCTCAGCGGTTATCGAAAATTAGACACCGTTTGGGATTTATTTTATTCTGAAATTTAGGATAATTGTTTTCTGTGTAGGAATAAGGATTATTCGTCTGTGTGAGCACTTACATCTCGGAGAAAACACCAGCTATGACACCAAGCAGGCAGATCAAGTTGGTTTAAAAACTTAATCACAGCCTTGCAATTAAACACAATTAAATTTAAACACTACAAAAGACAGAGCAACTTAATGACTTGGCACCTCACCGACAGTTTTCGAGATAGAATAGTGTTTTTCATGGTGAACACTACATATGATTGTTATCAGTCATCCTGATTAAACTCATTTGGATCGGTTTAATATTACGTTAGTTACGGCTGTTTTAAGTTTATAGGCAACTTGAGCGCCTAAATGTATGCAGCAAATTTTATTCCGTTCACTTGAAATATCAATGCTGTGATTAATATATATTTGAATGGAGTAACGAGTATCGTATAGTCGGGAACTCGACTTAAAAGTTTAACTTTTGCGAAGATTCGCGAGTTCAGTTGAGAAAGGTAGTGAGAGGTAGGGGGAGGGACAGGCAGGAAGAGGGGGAGGGAGATATAAAAAGCGGCCTCGGCTAACGACCGCGAGATCAGCGCGAAAAAGACTTTGACCCAATTCGAACCTTTAAAGCATTTGGCTCTCTGCCTGCGTTGATTAATTGACTTGCGCATCTCGTAGATACAATTCGGCACTTGGAAGATACTTTGGTGGCCGGGTCGACTCTCAGCCTCAACAGCTGTGCGTGGCTCCTGTCGCTAATTGAGGAAATCGAATGTTAAGTTATGTGGCAAGTCAGGCCAAACTTGGCAAAGCCGTGACGCATGCGGCCCCAACAACAACAACAACCACAACAACAACAACATGAAGAAGTAAATTTATGCGAGCGGCGTATATCTGTATCTAATAGATACCAGATAGAGTCAGTTACAGATATAGCTACAGTCACAAACCGAATTTCACACGAAGCGCCAGTCGTTCGAGCTTTTGACCTGTTTGCCGATTGTGTTTGGTGTCATCTCCCCAACATTTTTTTTTATTTATTTTATTTCATTCCATTTTTTTTTTTTTTTTTTGGGTCTTTGCTTTATATTTTCTTTTTGCTGAAATCGTTTTGCAATTTTCACTTTGGCTCCGCAATAAATTTTCGCCCACCGTTTCATAGTGTAGAAGTCTAAGAAGAAGCAACCAAAGTTGTGCTGAAATTTTGAAACGCCGCTCAGGTTTACAACAGTTGCCGATTGTGTATTTTATTTGGGCAATGAACTGAAGCTCCACAGTGAGATACCTGGAAATTGGCTCCATTTGAGTCGCAACAACACTAAATTGGCAAACCGCTTAACAAATGTCCACAACAAGTTGGTTAAAAGCAGACCAGAAGTGGCAGAAAGAAAGACAGACAACGCCCCCAACCAGATATTATATAAAACTAAATAAATAAATATTTCTTAATAAATGGAGACAATTTTAAGTATCTTTTATAAATATTTAAATAGGGCATACAAATACACCCTCAAAATTAATTTATTTTACTTGGTTTGATTGTGTTTTCTGTGTTTTATCCCATCCCACCAACAAATGCTGAAACAATCTTTGCCATTTAAAACTTTCAAAATTCAACATTTTACTTGAAATGTAAATGTTATGAATGTTATGATTTATTTAAATTTTATTTAGTATGTCAACAAATATTTAATAAAATTAATTAAAATAGTTGTCTCGACTGTTCGAAGTTGACAAAGAATAATTAAATAAATTTACAATATAAATAACGGTTCTATCGATGCATTTTGAAAATTGTCTAATTTTGCCATAAACTTATACATTATTTAATAGCTGAAATCTGTAGTAATTAAATACGAATTTAGAGTCATTCATTTCTCTTTACCTTTAACATCGAAATAGTGATGTAACTTTAACGCACAGCCGATAGTATCGTTAGTTTCATCGAATGCTATCGTTTGCTGCGTTAAAAATGACTTTAGCCAAATATGTATATTTTTATTGATTGAAATTTGACTGAAAATATTAGCAAAAGTAAACAAAAATTAACTTTCGACACTCGCGGCACTACCATATATCGATAACACAAACAAATACTATCGATGACTTTACATGCAAGTGAATATTTAAGAGAATACATAGATGAATTAATTATAAGTATATGGCAACAATTGCCCATCAAATTGATCGATAGACATTATAGCCAATGCTGCCAACTTGCTGCAAAATCCACCATTCTGTTTATATGTAGATGCATGTATCTGTGAGTAGTACGATGACTGGGCATGCCTCTACTCATATTACAAGCCTGGCAATAGCGATGCCATAAGTCAAGCGCCATTTTCACACCCCAAGCACAACAAATTGCGGGTGCATAGATACATATGTGTGTATGTAAGTGGATTTATGGGCGATATATGTGTGGATAGTTTGCATGACCACTTCATAAAGCTGAGTGAAAAGTTAAACGCCCGCAAAACGGCCACGCCCACACAGGAAAGGACGAAAGGGAAGATAAAGAAGATACAAGACGTGAAAAGGGACAGGGGATACAAGGGGTGCAAGGGGGTGCAAGGGTTAGGGGGTAGCGTTTCACTGAGTCAACTGCAATGTTTTAAAAGAAACTTGGCGGGCAAAAAATCATTTGCATAAAATAATTTTGCGTGTCTTCAGTAAATAAATTATACGAGTGTAGGGCAAAGTGCGCAAAACCCACACACACACACACACACACACACAGCTTACAGATACAAAATACAAATACAAGTGCATTGACAGAATGGCAAACAGGAGAAGAAATGTGCATTGCACATTCAGAACAGAACATTCAGAAGGACAGACGGACAGACGGACGGACGGACGGACACACGCACAGCTTAGCGAACGTTATATAGATATTGTATGTCGTGTATCTTGTAGATACATTTGTATCTTTATGCCGCTCATACCAGAGTCAGTATGTGTATCTGCTGCAATGTCTCCTGAGTTGGCAACGCTCCGCCCTAACATGTCGCCGGGCAATTAATAACGGATTATGAGCGACTCCCAAAGCGTTGACAATGCCAATGCGACGACATCTTTGGCGAGTCAACAATGGTTAGCAAAAAAGATACAAATGTGTACAAAGAAAAAGCACAGCACAGCAAGAAAAGCACAAGTCTAAAATCTTTACAAGTTTCCCTAAAACTCAAACGAAATTTGTTTCTCACAAACTCGTAAATGAACTCGGCCTAAAACCAAAACAAATCAAACTTTAAACGCTTTTATATTTCGTTCAATTAATGTGCTTAAAAGCTGTCAAATAACTCGAAAGACTTTCCACTCACAAGTGCAAAAAGTACCTGAAAGTATCCCTAAAATTCAAATTATATTTGTTACCCTCAAGTTGCTACTTTTTTTTTAACTCAGCTTTCGTTCTATTACTTATTGCTTAAATTCGGCATAAAAACAAAAAAAAAGCTAACCTTAAATGCAATTTAAATAGCTATTGTTCAATTTATGTGCTTAAAAGCAGTAATGAGCTTTCAAAGCTCTTTCTATTGAACACCTCTAAAGACTTTTGACTCACAAGTCCCAAAAGTTTCCCAAAAATTCAAATTAAATTTCTTCCTCTCAAGCTACAACTGAATTATTTTAAACTCTATCGAATATATATATGGTCTAGCAATGTGGAAAAAGACATCTTAAACTGACAAATATCTACAGATTAAACCAATATGAATAAAAGCATAGGATTTCGCCCAGTGCATAGCTTATTCACATGAGTATCTGTTAGCTACAAATGTATCTTCCATCGGCATAAGCAAGCGTCGACCAAGCCGCTTTATTATTTTAATATTTTTGTGTTGCTTTGTCATCCTCGTGCTGTGCTTTTAAGCTGATGAAAAGGGAAATTCAAACATTCAGCTTCCAACTTTTGCCGTTTGCCGTCGCATGGATGGATTTTCTTCTTTTGCTTCGTTTTCTTGTGAAAAGCGTAAAAATTGCTACAGATTAGCAGGGCGGCGACATTCTTGGGCTGTTGACTGCTGTCGGACAGAGTTCATGCCAAATACTCATATGATATCGTCCTGAAAGGGAAGAAAGGGAAATTGGGGGAAGTCCTCTCAGCTCCAGAGAAATTTAGTCATTTCAATTCTCAATCGTCTTTGTAACTCCATCTTCACGAATACTTGAATAGAAGAATGAGTGTCGTAGACTTTCTGCCATGGATTCGAATATTCATAAGTAATATTTAAAATAGGAGCATGAGAGAAACTAAAAGGAAACAATAAGTAACTTAGATTTAAGCTGGCTAGTTAAGTTAAACAGATAGTCAAAAAATAGTTACTTTAATCCGAAACAGAATTGAAATCTATTTGCCAAAAACATCAAGAGAGTAATGCATATTTAGTATGATTATTATACATTTTTAAAGACTAAAGAATAAATATGAATATTGAAATTGAAGTAGATTGCCCTGAAGGTGAAGGATTCAGAGTAAACTGAACTTTATTCAAATTTAATAATAATATTAAATTATCTCTGTTCAATGTCGAATATTTATAATTATTGAAATTACAATGTTGACACGACAAAATAAAAGCAACAACAAAAAATTAAATTTTAAAAATAAAATCAAGGCTTATTTTAACAAATTTACAATTTAATAAAAACAACAACTGCGACAAAAATAACAAAAATATTGAAAATAAGATTTGAGTGACAACTTCTCTGGCGGCAATTGTAAATTCTATTACAGTTGTTGTCTCACATTTTATGCGCGTCTTGTGATTTCTCTGAGATCTCAAGTGCAACATGCACTTTCCTGCCTTCCATTCTCCCTTTCTCTCTGTCTCTCTCTCCCTCTCTCTCTCTCTCTCTCTCTCTCTCTCATTCTCGTTCTACATTTCGCACTAGTTTATTCGTTGTTTCTATCGTTCTGACTGCATGTTTTTTTTATCTAAACGCCCCAAAGGCATTTTAGATGCCATTCAAATATCCAAACAACAATTTCAAGTCCTTTACCCAATTGGGAACAGAGCCCAAAAAAACTGAATCAAAACGAAGTTGCAATGTACTTAATGTTGTAAACAAATTAATAACTGATTCCAATTATAAGTTATTTATCAGCAATTCTATTATTTATTATTTAAAAATATCTTAAGAAACAAAAGGGTTTTCCATTCTGAAGGTTAATTTGCATCCGATTGTTCCTATAACAGCTATATGATATAGTAATCCAATTTCAATAAAATTTGTTCTGGATTTAACGGGCAATGCCAAATATATAATCTGTGAGTTTGGTTGGGATATCTTAAAAAATTAAGTTTTTTATACTAATTATACAATTCTCTGAACTTTGACCCCGAATTTGACAGACTTAAAGGTCGAATTCCGCAAAACTCAGTCGCATTGCACGATTAAATTGTCTCAGCTGTGTTGTGTGAATTTCAGGTTTCTAGCTTTAACCGTTTGACCTTCTCGTTGAATCTCAGTCTGTCAGTTAGTGATTCAGGACAAAGAGTTTTATATATACTTAGCATTTAGATTGGATTTTGTAATAAAGTGTTTTCAATTCAAAAGTCAGCCATTACTTTTGTAACTTTTTATAGAAATTAAAATTGTATTAATTTTTGCCAATTTATTTTTTGATTACATTATTATATTCATA
Organism: Drosophila limbata; assembly: GCA_963924055.1. NCBI lineage: Eukaryota > Metazoa > Arthropoda > Insecta > Diptera > Drosophilidae > Drosophila > Drosophila limbata. The sequence goes on from OZ001351.1 coordinate 22,140,866, forward strand.
TTAAATTGATTTGGATTTCAGCTCATATAGAATTCGAAATTTGCAGTGACATTTTCATGGAAAAGTAGCTTAAAAGTAAGTCATTATTACATGAAAGTTACCAAAAATAGGGAATTTCGTACATCAAATTGGCAAATTGTATTTTCCCAGCCAATCGATTTTTGAAATAAGGTTCCTATGAACATTTTAAAGTAAACCGAATATAATAATGTCAAGTAATGGCAATAAATTGCTGTCATTGTGGCAAAACTAAAGCAAAAGTCATGAGACCCGCCGACGGCACATAACGAAATAGACAAACGTCTGATGTGCCTGACGCCTGGCAACAACGACAACGACAAGAACAACAACAACTACAACAACAACGACTGAAACGAGAGTAAAAAAATATGTGTGGCAAAGTTTTGCGACAAGTTGCAAGTTTGGTTGAGGCAGCGAAAAGTCATGCGCCAAAGAGCTCCTGAAGGACGCATCAAGGAGACGACGCAGCAACAACTGCAACAACAACTGCAACAACAACAACCATAACACTGACAATGATGGCAGTTGTTTGTTACGCTTATTGTTACAGTTGTTGTTGTTCTCGTTGCTGTTTCTACAGCATTTGGGCCGAAGTTAAAGTCCAAGTCGAACCGAAACCGAAGCCGTCACTTCATCATCATCATCATCATCATCATCATCACCATCATCATCATCATTAGGGCCGCCCCCACCGCGTTTGCAATGTGCTTAGGGTTAAGTGTTCCCGTTAGAAGAGGGTGCATGTTGCAAGCAGCAGCTGCCCAAACTCTTGTATTGAGTCCCGAGACCCTTTAGCCGATGCCGATGCCGATGCCAATGACACGCGCCTTAATCCGCTAACAACGGCTAAGAAGGCCCACAAATAAATATACACATATATTTATACTAAAAAACGAAAAAAAAAAACACATGCATAACGGTGCGAACGTCAAGGATCAAGGATATGCCCATTGTTGTTTGACCCCCGCAGCAGAGCAAAAAAAGCACAAGTCACGGCACCTCGACTGTGAGTGACCCTGTAGTAATTGTTGACAATAAATGCAATTAACAATCGATATTAAAAATAATACAAAAGTAATTTTAAATACAGAAAAATTAAATAAAAAAAAATTCGAAATTCGAAAAAACTTTTGAAGCGGAATTTGAGCTCAGTTGTTAACACTTTCCACCAAGCCAATGAGCCAAATTTTAACTTCCCGGCAAATTGTGATTTGCCATAATATTATTTGATTATTATTTGATTTGCCATAATAATTAGCTTTATGTATTCAGAAATCTGTAGCTCATAAAATGTCTTTATTACTCGTTTTATTTCTTCACAAACTTGATCTACTTAAAAAGTGCAGTAACCTAAAAGACGGATTTAAAATCAAGAATATTGTCTTCAAAATATCCTTTTTTAATAAAACAATCTATTTTGCTATTTTTTTAAGAATCTATTATTTGAAAAGTCTTAAAATGTGTATTTTTCCCACAAAACTAAGAAGTCTAACAAATATATCCTTTGTGAATGTGCAGTACAGGGTCTGAAAAGGAGCGCAGTTCAATGCACCTACACCTAACCCGAAAATTGCATAGCCGGGTCTGTGTGTGTGAGTGTGTGTGTGCGAATGTTTGTTATTTATTGCGAGGCAAAGGACGCGGCAAGGAGCAGGCCTGCCGCTGCCACACAGACGTTCAATGTCCTGCAGCCAAGAGGCTAATAAAATGTGACGACGATGACGGAGAAGAAGCAGAAGCTGAAGCAGAAAAGGATGAGGAGCTGGATAAACAGAAGGATGAGAACGATGAGCAACAGCGTAACGCAACGCAATGCGAATTGAAATTTAGCTGCCTGCAGCAGGATAACAACAGCAGCAACAACAATGGCACGCAGGACATTGACACCCGAAAACAAACGATGCCGACAGCCAAAAAAAAAACTTAAAGAAGAAAATACACAAAAAAAGAAGGCGCACGAAGCCCTACGATGGCCCAAAAGCCAATGGCCAGCGCGCAGCTTGAAACGAAGCCGAAGTCGAAGACGAAGACGAAGGCAGGCCAAGACAGAGGCCAGGCAAAGGCACGTGTGCGTGTCCTGCCAGTGGATTATCCCTACAGGATACACACACGAACACACACACACACACTTACAGCCAGATGACGGCTGACGCGTTGCCTGCCGCAACAACAACAACAACAAAACGGACGTCATTGAGAGCATTGAACTCGTCGCCGCGTTCATTTGGGCGTAAATCAAAATGTCCTGCGAGCTGAACAGTTGAACAGCTGAACAGCTGATGCGTGGCTATTGCGTATACGCAGCGTAAACCTTAAGTTCATTGAACGTTTACGTTAACGTTTTCGTTTGCCCCTCTCTTTCCACCCTTGCAATTGACTTGTTATTGACATGCTAGCAACATTTGTTGCTGGCAACAATGCGAAATGTTGCAGACACAATTATTTAGCTGCAAGCAGCCTAAGAAATATGCCTTTTCTTTTTACGCTTCACTTTGGTGTTAAATTATCATTTAATTATCTCATTAATAATTATGATTGCGATTGCAGCTGAGCTTTATTTTATTGAATATCTGAGAATGTAGCAAAAATATATTTTATTTTTCTTTAATGAATTCAATAGTTTCAAACTAAACTAGATTGATTAATTTCACAAATACAGACACTCTCTTTTTACACTTTGGCATATTTACACTGAAAAAAAGACCACTTTCTAAAATCAAGAACATTCATCTTAAATATTTTGTTCTTGAAATAAGAATATTTTAAGACCAAATTACTAAAACTAAGAATATTAATCTTGAAAATCGTAAGTTCTTAGTATAAGAATAAAATTCTCAAATTTAAATATTTTGTTCTTAATATAAGACCATTTTAAGACCAAATTACTAAAACTAAGAATATTATCTTAAGTCTTAAGTTCTTAATATAAGAATAAGAATCTTAGATCTTAAAACTTTTTCTCTTAAAATAAGAACAAAAATCTTAAAATTTTGTCACTTCTTGAGACTTATAATTCACAACTGGTTCTGGCGTCTCAAAGATGACATTAGGCTTGGATCGCTGGTCAAATCAGCACAACGGTACTGATGATGGAGATTGGCATCTTTTGTATACCGAGCCATGCTCCTTGCTTTCTGCAAGTGTTTTTTGTATTTGTTGTTTAGTGACATATCGACATTACTAGACCTCAAGTTAACTAAAACTTACTTCATTCTTCTTAAAATGTTAATAAGCTTAATCTTAATCAAAACTTTTTGGTCTTAAAATAAGAACATATAATCTTAAAAAAATAATAAGTTTTATTCTTAAAATAAGATTTGTGGTCTTCAAAATATAAGAATTTATGGTCTTAAAAATAAGAACTTGGTCTTAATTAAAATGTTCTTAGAATCAAGATGTGTTTTCTTACTTCATAATTTTCATGTTCTCGACGCATTTTTTAGACCAATGTTCTTAGATCTAAGACCAAAATCTTGATTTTAGATCCCTTTTTTTATCAGTGTACCAAGTTAAAAAAAGCAATAGGAATAGATAACATTTCATTTTATTGCTTTTTAAGTGAATACCCTGTAAATATCTCACAGCAGCCAGACTTATTATTTTCTAACAACCAAATAATTTTAAAACAGTTGATTAGATATGTTAAAATAAATTTATTTGACATTTTCTCAAGGAGTAAGTTTTTACACACAATTGAACAATCACATTAAATTGCTTTTCATTAAGATCGTGTCTTTAACTGCATCAAAATATATACATGTAATCTGTTTACATTTGAAAGTTTTCAGGAATTTTTTAAGTTATTAAACTGAAATATTTCATATACCATAAAAGCAGTATAAAAAGATTATGTCATTCAGAAATGTATGTGTTTATATCATACCTGTTAAAACATGATTAGTGATTACATAATTTTTGTTTAAAAGTCGAACTAATGATTAAATTACGATTATTTTCGGTTTTGCCCAATTATTTACTGAAAAATCATAAATAATCTAACATTATTACAATTATTCAAAAAAAATCAGCAATAATCAAAAATAATCTTTTTGAGTATTCGGATTATTTTTTAATTTTTTTCTGATTATTTCTGTTTTTTTTTGTAAATTGTAATAATTTTAGATTATTTTTGATTTTTTGTAATCGTAATCATTTTTCAACAGTGACTTATATAGTCACTATGATTATTTCCAAAAATAGTCTAATTGATTAGTAATTCTAATCGAAATTTAATAGGTATGGCTTATATGCATATTCTTTGTCTTTTCCTTTTCTCCAGCCCTTGGCCTCAGTTGTTAGTTGTTTATCAAATGCAGCATATCGATTGATCGCATGCAACATACATACATGTCGCCACATGTTGCACAGTTCTTGTGCAGCTCATCCCCATCTCCGATCTTCAGTCCCATCCGGCGACTAATTGTATCAACATGAACTTCAATTGCCGCTGACATGTTGCACAGCCATAATCTTGGGCATCATCAGGTTGCAAGCAGCGTTACAACGTTGCCACAAATGAAATCTATCGCATAACTTGGCCGAGGCTATTAAAACAAATCTATCTGCAAAGGCTGCAAATGAACTATGAGTGTGCGAGTGTGTGTGTTGTGGCAACATGTTGATTGTTGTTGTTGCTGTTGTTGCAGTAGAAGAAGAAGCAGAGTCGCTGCCACTGCCACAGTCAGTGCCACAAGCACTGCCACAGTCACTGGCAGTGCCACAGTTACAGGCCACGTTTACAGGCCACGTTTACATCTACACCGTCTACACAGGCGGCTTAGCATAATAAACGTCAGAATTAATTGGATTTTAATTGTCTGTTAAGCGCTGAAATTAAGTGCAGCCAAGTAGATTGTTGTTCATCTTGTTGTTGTTGTTGCTGTTGTTGTTGTTGTTGTTGCTGCTGTTGTTATTCATCTTGTTGTTGTTGCTTTTAACTGGCAGCAGGAGTAGAAAATGTATTACCAACTGACTGCTTTATTCATGCGCCGCGCCGCCTTTCGGACTTCGGCTTCGGTTTCCCATTCATGGCCAGAGCCGTCGATCTTAACAATGATCAGCCAAGCGACACACACACACACACACTCACACACACATATGTATGTTCACAAATACAAGATGTAGTTACAGCCACAGTTACATTTGCATGTCGTTGGTGGTCGACGTCTTGCCAACTTGCTGCTGTTGGTCTTCTGGTCTTTTTCGGTCTTCGGTCTTCGATCTTCAGTCTACAGTCTACAGTCTCCTCTGAGGAGACTCCCCCAACTCTCCCCGACTGTCCAACTCCATGTGCGCTTGATGCCGCCGCCATGATTGCCAAGTTTGATTATGTGACACGCGGCTACCATAAATATATTTGTAAATAACTACATGAAAAGAGACAAGAGATAAAGAAAAAATCAACAAAAACACACATAGAGAGAGAGAGAGAGAGAGAGAGAGAGAGAGAGTGACAATATAATTATAATTAAAATTTTAATTAAAATAATAAAATTACGCATTTGATTAACAACCGATTCAGAGTTTTATAATTGCAATTTTGGAAAGAGTTTTGAGATAAAAACGAAGAGATAGATTCAATTTATTAAACATAATATTTCTGATTCTTCTCTTGTGTGTTATACAACTTTTAAACTTTTATCTCAAATTCCACTCGAATCAATTTCCACATTATCAGGCCATAAATTACTTTCTTACGTTCACACTTGCGTCTTTTTAATGTTATTTATTATACTTTTATTAGACCTTAATTTAGTTATTTTATGAGTCTGTCAAATTTTATGTGTGCGCTCTTTGAAGTCTGAGCTCATCTATCATGTGATCTAAAGCTTATCAGAATACACAAAATACAAACGGGTTCTTGTGCAAATGATTTCTGATTGAAATTCTGTTCAGCATACCAAAACTTACCACCTACTGCTGAATACCAAAATTTACTTATAAGTGTTGTACTTATTTGTTTATCATTATCCTTTGTTCAGTTTGCTGTCTTCATCAAATGTGATTTTCTAAGTCTAAGTTAACTACATTAATTTTGTTGAAATCACATAAAATTACTACATTTCTAAAGGAGATTCTCGACCTATAGGTCTGTCTTTAAGAAAAGTGGTATTAAACTTAATCCGAGTATTTCTTACTGAATGAAAATATATTCAATTTTTATTTTAAATCAAATGGGTAATGCCTCATATATTAAAATTTTCAACTAGAAGTAAAACGCAAAGCAAAATGATGAATAAAGTAACTAAACAACGTATAACAACTGTAAAAGATCTTGGAGTATTATTCGATTGTAAATTAAACTTCAATTTGCACATCTCTACGATAGTTAATGATCCTTTCACCACTAATATATCTCTTTAGTTCGTCCTATCCTGGAATACTGCCGCTGCATTTAGTGCCCGCAGTATAATATCAACCAGGATCGTATTGTTTAAACTGGGACCCCGGCCTCCGTTTACGATAGTACTCCAGTAGGCTACTTCTTCTCAATCTTCCGTCTTTAATCAATCGTAGAAAAACGCTTAGCGTTATTTTTCTTCGTAAATTGATTATTGGCGAGATTGATTCCAGCTTCCTTTTAGGACGTCTTACCTTTTCTGTCCCCCGTGAACTACTACGAACTTTATACCTTTAGCCATAGCTACATGCACAACTGATAACAATCTTTATCATCCATTTTCCTCTTCCTTTCCAGAAATCCCTGACTAACTAACTCTAATTCTTGTATTACTACTAACTATTACTACTAATACTTTTTGATCTGATTGGGTTTTTCTGGGTTTTCCCCAATCCTTGCAATAAATGTTGGAACATTTTTAATTTTTTATCATTTCAGTTTAATTTAAATTTAATTTTAATTTATTTAATATTACTTAAATTTTTATATTACTCAACTTTTATTTTTACATTAATTCTGCTCAACTGTACTTAGTTAACATTAAATAAATAAATAAATAAAATATAAATGAGTATCCAATACAAAAATTATAATTAGGGTAACTTAATGTAAATGATTATATGAATAGTTTCAAAACATTAAAACTTGATAACAAAATATAGTAAGCATTAAAAAGAAAATTGAGTTTTATTTAATTGATTAAATTAAAAAATAAAAAATAATCTTTTGACATTTCGCAGCCGGTAGGACTCGAACCTACGCTCCCAGAGGGAATCTGATTTCGAGTCAGACGCCTTAACCACTCGGCCACGACTGCTGTGTGCTGAAGCCGTTTCCAAGAGGCCATTATCAAATCAAACACACAAATCAAAGTTCAGATACAATAAATACACAATATATAGTATAGCATACATACACATATAATGTAGAATGCAGGTACATGGCGAGAAGGAAAAGGAGAGGAAAGCAAGATTCCGGTTGGGAGGTTGCTTATTTACAGCTTATTGTGTTAGGTCATGATTATTTTATGAATCGCACACAAGCCTCGAATGTTGCGTTGACTTTTAGCCAAGAATCACACAGATACACACACGAACACAGACACACATTGACATTTGCTAGAATATAATAATGTTGGGCACCCACGCAGACAACTCCCCTTTTCCCCTTTTCCCCATTTCCCCTTTCCAGCCTTCCTCGCCCAGTGCGTCCTCCACATTTCTCCTTGATTCTTTCTCCACATTTCCTTTCCTTCCGTTCCTTTGCTCTGCTTTCTTTTTCTTTATTTTCATTCTCTTTTTTTGTGCCATCGGCTCAAGTGTTTTACTTTGGGCTGCTTAAATAATACACACACATTCATAACTAAGTATAAGTATATGTACATATAAGTATACGTGTCTGTGTCTGTGTGCGTGCTTTTTTTTCGGCTGGATCGATAATTTTTGTCTGCGCCAAACGCATTTAGTGTCCAAGACGAGGGGTGAAGAGGACGGGGGTGGCGGGGGGATAGAATTGCCTTATTTGTTACTGTTGCCGTCTACTACCTTTTCTGCTGCCGTTGTTGTTCTCGTCGTCGTCGTCGTCGTCGTTGCTGTTGTTGTTGTTATTGTTGTCATTGTTGTTGCTTCCTGTAGTTCTCAGGTCTGGTCTGTAGTTACCACCCTCCCCTCTCCAACTACAACTACAGGGACAGGGACAGGGAGCAGACTTCCTTCCCGCTTTGGGTTATGTCAAACTAAGTACCTGTGGCAACCTTTGGCGACTTTACATTCACTTCATCCTACAAACAGCCAGCGATTTACTTGACACCTTTCAAATATCTCATATTAAATCAAATAAATTTTAAATATTATTATTACTTAAAATGTATTACTTTAAGTTTTGATAATTAGTCTTGATTATTTACAAATATTGAGTCTAAAAAATCCCAATTTACATTTTTGTTATTTAAAATTTTGCTTATTTAGATTTATTATTTAAAATTCTATACATGTGGATTTTGTTATTATGCTTTTATTATCTTGAAACTAACTATTCATGTTATTAGTTTAAATTTAATATTATCCATTTACTGCTTTAAATATAATTGCCACATTTTTGGGCATTAGATTCTACTCAAAATGAACTCTAAAAATAACTTAATTTTAAGCAATGCCTGTTAATTCAAACGTAATGAATAAATTTAAACAGATATAAATACATATAATTATACATTTCACACAACTGACTGATGAAAAAAAAGTGCCTATTTGGCAATATTCAAACAATTTTAAAAAATACTAGCGAAGAGATTTTTGAAACTTTTTTTTTTTGAAACTTGTCTTTTTTTTTAATGTTGCCTTACTCCTATTTGTTAAGAATGAAATGATAAAAATTTAGAAAAAAAAAAATTTGGATTCCCTTGTATGGTTTTGTTTTTATGAATCATGAAAGTCAGTGTTGTGAACATGGACTCACTTTTGCTCGCCACTGTACATATATAATAAAAACAAAAAATGTTCTTTTTTTCTGATATACATATACATATGAACATAACATATATGTATCTACATCAGTGGTCGGCACCAACACAGTCATATGCTTGCATTGCGTTAGTGTGCATTTTTGTTCGCCTAACAGCGGAATAGCAGGAACGTTAACAGAAGTAAATCGTAGAAGTGTGTCGTACGTGAGCGTACGTGAGCGGCAGCGCAGTCGCCACGAAAATTTCCTATGCGCACGAGATAGGGCCGTGCCGATAGCTGATCTACATGCATCAATGTCGTTATCTGCTTTGATTAGATTTTTTTAAATAATTTATATGTAAAGCTTAAAATAATTCGTCACAAAATTGGATATCAGAAATTTTGGGGCATGAACATGCTTTCGTCACTAGACTTTTACCTCGTAAAGAGGATTTTTTAAAAGATACAAAATTACATCCACATCCATATTTCTAGTGCTGTTAACTTTTTCCAAAAATCACCCAATTTTCAGTTCCTCAAATATGCAAATGTTTTTGGCTTAGACCGTCACATTTCGAGTAGTCGATGTGCTGTTTGCCAAAGTTCATGCGTCTCAGTGACACTGCGTAATGTCATACACTCACACACACAGACATAGACAGACAGACACACACACACACACACACGCATATATAGAAATTATTTACCTTTTTTTGCTGCATGCCAAAAAACTGAAGTCGAGTTCGTTGAACCTTTTTCCCTTTTTTTAGTTTCTCTTTTATCTGTTATTTTGGTGTGTGTTTTATTTTTAGTCTGTTTTTGGTTATTTTTTGGGTTATTTTTGTCAATTCCTCTGCCGCCTGGCTGGCTTTAGTTCTGCCACCCCTCAGCCGCCCCCTCGTCTCCTCGGGTTTCACCTCAGCCGAGCTGCGTTGTGCGTACGAAGCGCACAATTCCCCCAAAGGCTCAATGCACAAGTGCCTGAAAGTCCTGCCAGCCTCTCTATCTCTCTCTCTCTCTCTCTCTATCTGTCTCTATCGCTCTCTCTGTCTCTATCTCTCTCTGTCTGTGAGTCCTGTGCCCTCGCATTCTGCTTATCATTGCGGTTTATTTGTCTGCCTGCTGCTCCTGCTGCTTCTTCTTCTGCTCCTGCTGTGGCTAAAAGAAGAGAAGGGCAGACGGGAAGGGGGAATGGGGAATGGGAGGGAATTGGATCTGGATTGCCCAGAAGGTAACCGCCATATGCCCAAATGCAATTCATACTACAACTATTTAGTTAGCTGAATATGACAGCAACTTTGAAGCTCGTCGTGTTTTACGCCACAAAAAAAAAAAATATATATTTATAAAAATATAATAAAGCCACAAATCCACACAAAGGCAACTTTTACAAAAAGATTTTCGAAATATATTGCAAAGTTTTCCAAAAACTTCAATTTAATAGGGATTGTGTAGCAACTAAATTATCTTACATATAGTATTCAATAAAAATCTCTTGCTTCTATCACAACTATCGATAATTAAGAGTTGTCTTTATTTTACATTGAATACAATTACTAAAGACTTAAATTTAAATTTTAAATTCTGGATATTATTGATAAATTAACACAATGCTCGGATAAAATGGAAACCACTCAGCATTAATTTAACCAATATTAATTAATTTCGCTGAAATTTAATTTGATGGACTCCTTTTTAGACTCATTCTCTTCTTTTTCATTTATATCAAATACTCGATTATTCGATTATTATACATAATGCAAATGGGGCTATTTAATGCTGGGCAGGGCATCTTCTAGTCAGTCACATGCAACTCTTATTGATACTCATTAATGTCAAAATTTATACAGATCTCTAAGTGACTTGCCAAAGATGACAGGGTATCTGATAGTCTATCACAACTGATATACTCATGAATACTCATTTTCTTATGCATCAAATAAAATGTATGAAGACTACATGTGCTTACCAAAACTTACAGGGTATGTGCAAGTCGAGCTCAATAATATTTTAAATTGATTTACTTTATATCAATACAGTTAATAAAATGTATATTCAAATGAAGCGAATTAAATGCATACAGCTTTTAAATGCTTGCCAAAAATAGCAGGGTAACTGCTAGTCGATCACTTGTCATTTTGTATTCAATTTTCAATTTGTTCTGCTGCTGTTTCTCTATAAAGCAGCAATTTCTCGTGAAATTTGTAACAAAATGCAAATGTGTCAAAATGAAAATGGATTTTAAAGCGAGCAACAAACGAAGCGAAAACCAACAACAACTGTAATGACAACAACAACAACTGTAACGACAACAACAACAACAACTGTAACAACAACACTAAAAAAAGAACAACCAGAAACCGCTAAGAAATAAGAAGTCTTTGGCTTCTGCATTTCAATTCGTTAACATTAAGCGGCAATTAAAATGGGAGCTACGACTAGAGAGAGAGAGAGTGAGAGAGAGGGGGGGAAGGAGGGAGTGAGACAGACTGCGACTCAGGTAAACAGGTAACAACGTATGTTGAGCTGCTCAACATTTAAGAGGGCAGCTGTGAAAATGAGGAGTTTAAAGGGGTGCAGAAGGAGGAGGAGGAGGGGATGGGGATGGGGGGTGGGGGAGTAGGCGGAGTACGTGGAAATGCAAATTGTGTTGCATGTTGCATGTTTGCCGCTTTCGAGTGTTTTGTAAGGCGCCGACGGCGTCACAGAGCCACCAATGTGAAATTTGTCGGAATAAGAAGAAGTAATTCAAATGCACACACACACACACACACACACACACACACACATATACACATATAAATATATTTATATTGGTATGTGGCTGCTAGTGTATGTGTGTGTGTGGGGGTGTGTGTGTGTGTGTGTGTGAGTACCACCTGTAGCTGCAGAAAGAGTTGCAAACTAAGTTAGAAACTTTTTCATGAGTGACCACAGCGAGACACTCAATTCACTTTCACAGTTTTGGAAACAGCTCTGCAACGTCTTCTTCTTCTTCTTCTTCTGCTTCTTCTTCTTCGTATTTAAAGTCATTTAATGACTGAAATCTTTGGAATCGAATGATCAAAATCTGCCTATTTTAAGCCCTTATTAACCTGCTCATTCCCATGGAAGTACATATCACAAAATACGCGTAAGTTAATCAGCTTAACTTCAATTATTGAATACATCCATCACTACCTCGAAACTGTCCTTAAAATACCATCAGAATCGGATAAAAATCTTGCGAGATATCCATGAAACAAATAATGATAAAAGTAGAAGATTTTGAGATTTTTCCAACATTCAAAATTGCACAAAAATAAATTTAAACTATCTATACATCTAGTGTTTCTTAAATTTCTAAATTTCAAGTACTAAAAAGTACTAATTATTTTGTTTTTATACTCTTTTATACTCTCAATTTTGATTTTTAAAATAAAAATGAAATAAAAAAATAGTATATTTTTAATACCATTTAACGCATTAAAGGGGCGTGACAAACCCTGAATCCAGAATCTAGTTACAACAACTAAACTTGAAGAGATATCAAAGTGATTTAATAAAAAGAAAAGAAAACGTTTTTTTAAAAACATTTTTTGAATACTTTTAAACAATTTAAAATATAAAAATCAAGCAAAAATAAAACCGGTAAAATCGGAACTCAGTCATAGAAAAGGTCGAAAATTAGTTTTTATACAAAAATTATTGTTGTTAATTGAAATACCATCTTAATAATATTAAAATTGATTAAATCAAACAGTTGTCTTAGGAACAATTAGTCGACAATTTAATACAGGTAACAATAAAATGAGTATTAAGTCTTCGACTATCCGCAGATAATCGTTCCGATTATTTTCTTTTATTTTTATTCAGGCCTGTTTCGAATTCTTAACGTTTTCAAAAAGTAAAAACGAAACGAAAACGAACGTTTTACTATTTGCTGTTCCCAGTTCCGATCGAAATGGGCATGTTTTTACTTTTCGAACTCGGTTTCGAAAACGTTTCGAAAATTCATTTTAAGTATTTCAGGTTGAATTTTGCAGATAGAAGGTAAATTAGACTAAAACTTCGTTGTTCGAATTTTGTTATTCAATTATGCAACTCAAGCCGCCTTCGAGTTGGTAACAATATAAAAGTTTAAGGTGGAATTCAGAACAGCTCGGTTTTGTTTTTTAGAAAATATTTTACAGATGCTTTAAAAAAAAATGATCTTAAAAAATACTTCAACTGTTTAAAGTTGAAGTAGTGATGTTAATTGATTCTAAAGATTTTCAAAATTATTATAATTTTCAGTTTATAATTTTAGGTATTAATTTGAAAGCTTTAAATGCCATTTACTTTTAAATCCGGTGACCCGAACAGATCCGATTGTGTAGTTTTCCTATTAAGTTATTTGTAGTGGGGTTTTACTGTATTATCATTACGAAAATCTGTCACTTGTTTGCAACATCATCACGAACAAGTTTTGAAGATTAGCGCAAAACTCTTAACAACTTTTGCTGAATGAGTTGAAACAATGCAAAGTGCAACAAGTTGTTGCAGTTGCAGTTGTTGTTGTTGTTGTTTTTGTTGTTGTTGTTGTTGCTGTTGTTGTTGTTGTTGCTTGGGAAAGTGCGAAAGTTGTGCATAGGCAGAGAGCAGGCACAATTAAAATTAATTACATGCATCTAATTACGAGGTATTATGCTAATCAGCTTTTGGTTTATACTTGCAACTTGCAGCACAACTTGCCACGCATCTTGATTGAAGATGATGAGAACGAGAAAGAGAATGAGAATGATGACTTTGCCTGATGATTGACACTTTGCATACTGAGAAAGAGAGAGAAAGAGAAAGAGAGAGAGAGGGGGAGAGAGAGAGAGGGGGAGAGTGGGGAATGGGGAATGGGGAGTTTCTCTAATGAGATTTGAGTTGCGCTGACGGGTAACGAGAAGTCCGCTAGATGGCCAATTATTGTGTGGCCGATAAGTTGGCCATAAATCTGGTGGAAGTTGCACCACATTGCACCACCACAAAGTTGGCGCCCGAAAAAAAAACAAAAACAATTCACAGTCCAAAGTCAAGAGTGGCAAGTTGCAAGTTGCAAGTTGCAAGTCGCGAGTCGCCGTTGCAACAAAGAGTCATAAATAAATGCTTGCAACTAATTCTGGCAGTTGCCTGCCACATTGCGTTATTATTGATGGTGGCTGCAACAATGGCCTGCCCCCACCCCCTGCCCCAACTGCCCTCAACGCCTTTAGCTATAGGTGTGATTCTGTTGGTGGTTGCCCCATGAGGCAGACCACACGGCATTCAAGCCCTTGATTATTGATGACCCCTCCGATGGTGCAGCGTGTTTTTCCTTGTCTTCGATCGGAAAACTCGGAATAACTTTGCCAAAATCAATGCATTTCCTGGTTAAGGAACGTACAAGATTTTAAATTTTGCATTTCGAGAAAAGCAACTTTACAAGTTACAAGCTTTGTATATTTTGGCAAAATTTTAAACAAAATAAAATGAAAGTTTTAAGCAACCGAAACCGTAACCTTTAACCGGTAAAAACCGGTTGAAATTGAAAACCGTAACTGTAACCGTAACAGGAAAGAAAAATTTTCATTTGACCGAAACCTTAAAACCGAAACTCTGTAAGCCGAAATAACCGTTTAGTAACCGTTTCATTTATCTGGGTTAATTTCGGATTTTCATACATCCAAAAAAAGAATTATTTTTCAATTTTAATTTTGATTTTGATTTTTTTTTGAGAACCGAAACCATACCGGTATTTCAAAACCGTAACATACATAAACCGGTTCACCGTTACGAAACCTTTATTCGAAGATTTTCCGTAACCGATACCCGAAAACTTTAATGCAAGCATAACCGAAACCGTAACTGAAACCGATATTCGTATCGGTTTTAATCCCTGGTTTTAAGTGTTGTTTTATGCTAATTAAAGACATACAAAATTAATACCTATTATTTAAAAGTTTTGAATTTATGAAAACACAAGACTAAACCATGTTGAAAATGATATTTCGCTTAAAAATCGGATCAGTTTTGAGCAAAGTTATGAAAGTTTGCATTCGATTTGATTTTCGAATTTGTATTATAATTATATTGTATTATATTGATTTATTTTAACGAAATACATCGAAAATTCGAATAATAAAATTGCAAAGTTATAAGTTAAATTTCAGTTTTAGTTAGGTTCGTTTTAGCTTAGTTCAACTGTAGTTGGTACACAACTGCAGTTGAGTTAAACAGCTAAAGATTTCGAATTTAAATACGTATGGGAATTCAAATTCGAACTCGAATTCAGTGTTTGAAAACGCAGCGCCATTTTGTTTTGAAGACAACTCTGCCTAACACATATGTATGTATGTAATGCAATGACCGGAAGTACAGTCGACACAAAAAGAAAAGCAACACAACATGCAACACAGGGAGAGCGAGACAGAGACAGAGAGAGACGGATGAAAAGAGAGAGAGGGAGAGGGAGAGAGGGCATAGATATGTCCATTTGGCGAGGCGGCTGTGGCTGCCACTCGCATTTTGCGAAACATCATCAAAATTGTAAAAATAAACAAAAGCCAACATGCATAAAACCAATTTCCATTAAGGCACACACACACACACACACACACACACACACACACACACACATGCAGACGAGGCACACGCACATGCAGCTCTATATATGTATGTATATTGAATGCTGCTGCCACTTGTCCTCCATCTCTCTTTCGCTCACTTCGCACACTCCCTCCCTCTCGCTCTCTCCCTCTTAATTTTGCTAGCCATCTCACTCGGCTGTGTTGTCCAAAAAAGCATAGAACAAGGCATCGAACAACGTCGGCCACATATAGATGAGCTGCACATGAAGTTGCAAGTTGAAAGTTCTCCGAGCTTGCCCCATATGACGTGTGTGTGCATATAGACCCATCTGTATATACATATGTATATATGTGTGTGTTTGTTGGTGTGTGTGAGGCGTGGCTGGCCTCGAGTCGAGTTCAGTTCAGTTGCTGTCGAGTCTGCCTATCGCTCCGAAAAATAAGCGAGCATATCCTTAATTGATATCACAAAAAGCGAGGCAAGGAATTCGCACAAAATGGCAACCCACATGAATTGCCTGCCACTTGGTAGAAAGGGTGGGCGGTGTGTGTGTGTGTGTCTGTCTGTCACACACACGCATGCAAGTCAAAACTAGTAGGTTACAGTCGAGCCAACTCGACTGCGACAGACCCTGTATTTATTCTGTTCATTTTAAGCAATTTTGTTATTGATCATCAGACCTACACTGACCAAAAAAAGACAACATTTAGAAAAAATACAGATTATTCAATAAATTTGGTCGGTAATAGATTCATTGCTACGAAATCTTAACACTCTCATTACTATATATTCAATGCTAATGAAATGACAGCTCATTAAAAGTATTACGATCACGGTTGATGAAATCTTGCTTTCATTAGCATAAGTATTATTTATTAAGTGCTTGGTATTGGTATTATTATTTGAAGTGAATTATAAATCTCATAAGCAGAATTGGAGTCTAAGAGTCTCTGTCTGTCACGCACATTTTACTTGTGACTAACTTAATGTACCCCTTGCACTTTTTGGGTGCAGGGTCTGAAAACGGCAGCAGCAATAGCAGCAACAACAGCAATGAAATTACTGCATGCGATAGGTCGGAAATTTCTGCTCGCATTCAAGTTGCAAGGGGAAGAGGAACGAAGGGTTAGAGGGAGGGAGGGAGGAAGAGGAGCTGCCGTTGCAAGGGTAAAAGCTGTGTGTGTGTGTGTGTGTGTGTGTGTGTGTTGGAGGAGAGGCAGGGGAGTGGGAGCAGGGGTTGTGGGGGTAGCGCACCTGCAGCCCCACTGCAAAAGGGTGCAAGGGTGCAAGGCTGCACAAAACCGGGCGCAGTAAAATGGCGGCTCAATTCTCAGGCTTCTCTGCTGTCCACTGTGTGTCTCTGCCTCTGCGTGTCTGTGTGTGTGTGTGTGTGCGTGTGTTTGTGAGTGGGAGTTCTGGTCAAAGGGGTTGGAGGCTGGGTGTGGGGGGGCTGTTGCATTGGTTCGGCTCGGTTCGGTTTTTGGTTTGCTTTTGGTTTTTGGGTTTAGTTTCTGTTATTGGGTTGAGTTCAGTTCAGTTCAGTTCAGTTTAGTTCGGTTCCGTTTGGTTGGATAGTTCAGCCACCACCGTCTCCCTCTCCTACGTTTCTTCCTCTGCCCCGTAAGTGTGTATGTGTGTGTGTTTAGGGACAGCACAGTGGCAAACATAGGTCTATGTGTAAGTTTACACGAGTGTGCAACGCATTGAGGCACACACAAATGCTGCTATCAAACGAATACTCTTGATAGTAAGCATTAAAGTAGGTATTGAATACCCTACAAGTACTAAACAAAATACTGCAATTTTCCAAAATTTTAATGAAATGATTTTAAGCAAGCTAAATATCAAATGAAATGGGATACAGTAGAAAGGGATAATTGGAAATATTATAAATAAATAAAGCAAAAAATATACAGGTGTGCTACAGAAATCTCTTCCACCTGAGAAATGACATAAATTGCATACAAATTTACGTCAAATTCAAGTGGAAGAGATTTCTGTAGCACACCTGATATTGGCATAAATACTTACATAATTAAATAAATATATAGATGTTAAAGATTAATTTAATTGCGAATTGATTACGAAATATTGAAGATATAAATATGCATTTGGATCGAATAAATGTGGGTGTATTAATTGTTATTATAAATCTATTATTACTATAGCCATCTATTGTTATAAATGTACTACTTCAATAATCCTATCAAAATAGCTTTATTTATACAGCTCACTTTATTTCTTTATTTTGAAATCATTTTCTGGTTTATTTTACATGCATAAATCCCAATGCTACAAGTAAGTATTTAATCATTTATAATTTATCACTTCAAATTTTAAAATAAACTGACTAATTATTATTAGTAATTATAATTATAATTATTTAAAAGTGTGTATTTTTTAATAATTAACACGCTTTCAAAAAGTACAAATTATAATTTAAATAAGGGAAAAAGGTAAATTTTTTAAACAATTCTTAAAAAAAAAAAAATATATTAAAAAAATTTAAATTTAATGTTTAAAGATGAAATAAGCACAAAAATAACAATACTAAATTTACAAATTTTAAAAATAAGTAAAACTATAAATTGAAAATTAGTTTAAATTTTTAATAGCAGTAAAAAGTATTTAAGCAAAAATAATAAAGAGTGTGGAAATATTGTACATAAGCTGCTTATTTATGCAGCTTGTTGTTGTTGTTGTTTTTGTTGTTGCTGTTGTTGTTGTTGCTGTTGTTGGGACTCTTTTGGCTCGTGTGTTGCAGAAAAATTGGTTGAAATAAAAGTTTTTTGCTCACTAACAACGTTTTTTGTCGCCGGCTGTGTGTGTGCGAGTGAGTGTGTGTGTGTGTGTGTGTGTAGTTGTTGTTGTAGTTGTTGGTTTGGTCTGTGCGTTAACACGGCAACGGGACGTCGACCAAAGCGAGCGTCCATCGAGTCCTACGAGTCACGCCTATGCGTGGCTGTGTCGGGAAAGGGGGGAAGGGGGAAAGGGGAAAGGGGGGAAGCAGCCCAAAGGGGGAGGAGGGTATTTTTTGGTCGAGCTGTCTGTCTAAATGGGTAGGCGAGGGGGGGATCGTCGTCTGTTGGGGTTTTTAGTTGAGCTCAGTCCGACTGTCCAACTGTCCGACGCTTTGGGCGCATTTCGCTTTGAAAGCAGAAAATCGATAAGTGCGCACGTACAGGAATATATATAAATATATATCTAAAAAGATATATGCATGTGTGTGTGTGTGTGTGGCATCTACTTAACGTCGCATGTGGGCAACGCCATGCGTCTCCTCA
Organism: Drosophila limbata; assembly: GCA_963924055.1. Classification (NCBI taxonomy): domain Eukaryota; kingdom Metazoa; phylum Arthropoda; class Insecta; order Diptera; family Drosophilidae; genus Drosophila; species Drosophila limbata. Next base: position 22,159,591 of record OZ001351.1, read on the forward strand.
CACGCAGCAGGACAACAGGGCACGGCGAGGGAGAGAGAGAGAGAGAGGGGCAGAGAGAGCGAAGGGGAGGGGACACGGCACAGTTAGTTGCACGGCCTGGACTTGCCGCCGCATAGGACACAAGGGGACGGTCGGGGGGTGGGGGGTGTGGCAGAGAGACGGCTCGAAAATCCCTACGTGCGCTTTGCTGTTTCATCAATTATTTGTTTCGGTTTTGTGCGAATGGACGAGCACAAGGATGCAGTACAGGACGAAAGCACACACACACACTGAGAGAGCGAGAGAGAGTGAGAGTGAGAAAGAGATAGAGAGGGAGTAAGAATGAGCGAGAGCGAGAGGCAACAGCACCCATTGCAGCATTTTGGGCATTTTGTTTTGGCCAAAAGCAAAAACTGTCTACAGACTATACGGATATTTATACATAAACATACATACATACATCCTTACACACATGACATTCTATGTATGTATGTTATATGTTTTATATAGTATGATATACTCGGTTTCATGTATTGTTTATTTGGTTTGCCATTGCAACCATTTGAAGCGCACAGACAACACGTCTAAATTGTTGTTGTTGTTGTTGTTTTTGTGGATAATTTCCCACAGTCGATTCTTGGCTGAATAGATAGTTAGCTACAATAGATGCCAAGTATCTTGTAGATACATGCACTGTCATGTCACTCAAAATATTTAATATACATACTATATGTAAGTTTTCAAATGGATTACTTGCAATTTGTTTAGACTTTACCGCTTTAACTGCGATTTGACTTCTGTTATATGTATCTGTGGTGCTCTCAAAGCACATTAAAGCTTAAGGCCAGATGAACTACGAACAGTGGAAAACAGAGTGTGTTCATTATTGGATTTATATAAAAAGTTGCTTTTTAAGTAGCTAAAAGCTTTAACTTTAATGTGCTTTAGCTGACGAAAAGCTCTCTCTAAAAGCTTTCAATAATGTGCTTTGCAACTAATGTCATGCTCATTATTCTATTTAAGCTCTCATAAAGCTCTAAATCAAGTTGTGATAAACGAGTTATCTATTAAAATAATATAATATTTCTGAATCCAAAAGCTGTAATAAAATGTGCTTTAAAGCTAACAAAAACCTATATTTAAGTGCTCAACGTTCGTTCAACTCTGGCTTACTTAAGCAAAAGCTTTGATCAAAGTTTCTCACAATGCATTGATTGCCGTTAAAAAAAAATCTGCAGTAAAACGTGCTTTTGTCAGCCATTTAGCAGGAGTTCACGCATTAAATGGCTCGTGATATTTTGCCAATTAACCAATTTAAGTTGGCTAACAACCAGTTTTTTGTTGATAAGGGCCCGCGGGCAGATAAGATAAGAGGCGCATCGCATCGCATCGCATCGTTGACGATCTGATAAAGCTTGCCACGAATTATGAGAGCGCAACGCGAAGTTGTCACATAAATCAGCGACTGTAGCTGTGGTTATCAGTGTTGCCAGCTTAGCCATTTTATAGCTGAGCTTGGCTGTTTTCGAATTATCTAGAAATCTGGCCGGAGAAAGTCAATATTAAGGGCACACAAATTTGTGTTCAAATATTAAATAATTAGTTACTTACTATTTTTCCGACTATTATTGGAAATTCGAAAATGTTTCGCATAGAGCTAAATAATAAGTGAACATTTAAATATTCTGCTCCACAAAAAATCAATGTAAAAATTTAGTTGACAAATATATGTAAAGATTTCGCAGATAAAGTCATTGATATCGTTTCAATATATACATATATCATAGGATAATAAAAATAACCAGCATTTTCATATTATAAATTAATCATAATCATAAATTTAGGTACAGTCGAACTTCCCTAACTCGAATCATTATTATCCCAAGAAAAGCTTCGAGTTATGGAGATATTCGACTCATTGAGTTCTTTTTCTTAAGTTTATTAATTTTACTGCCACTCATTTAGCTCGAGTTAGAGAGACATTCGAGTTATAGAAGTTCGAGTTATGGAAGTTCAACTGTATTATTTTTCCATATTATATATATCTAAATTTTGATTTTAATCTGACTTTGAAACTGAGAAAAAAAGTAATACTTAAAAAAACATTCATCATAAATTTAAATAATATTTTTCACTTTAATTAGTATCTACGATTTAATTTTAACTTGATTTTGAAACAGAAAAAAAAGTTATATTTAAAACAACATTCATCATAAATTTAAATATTATTTTTCACTTTAATAAGTATCTAAAATTTGATTTTAACTTGGCTTTGAAACAAAGAAAGAAAGTAATACTTAAAACATGATCTTAGGTTACATTCATTAATAAGTTGGCATTTTATAGAAGAATACGAAAAATTACATAAATTTTAAATTTTTTTTATTAAATAGTCTTTAAAACTCTGGCAACATGCAGTGGCAACATGCAGTGGCAACATGCAGTGGCAGTGGCAACAAGAGATCGAAGGCAAGGCCTAATGTTTCCGGCGTTTTGAGGCTGAGGCTGAGGGACAAAAGCCTTATCTCATGGCTTCGAGTTAACACAGAGCATAAAGAGCCAGACCAAGCCAGGCATATGCTTAGCCACATACATAGGGAAAGAAAGAGAGGGCGAGAGGGCGAGAGGGAGAGAGATAGACGGCGTTGGGTTTGGTTCTTAGCCTGCAGCAGGTGCCACACATGATGTTGCAGCAGGAGCTGGACTTTCAGTTGGACTTTCAACTTCAGAGAACGATTAATAGCTGACCAGTTGTTGTTGTTGTTGTTGTTAGCCATGGCCAAGCCCCGAAACCTGGCGCCTAGACCTAGCCCCCCCCCCCTCTACTTACCTTCTCTTCTTCCCTCCCTCCCTCACCCTCTCTCTCTCTCTCTATCTATCTGTCGGTTTTGGCCTCGCCTTTGTCTGTGCAAAACACACAGCACACACAATGAAGCTGCTGCCGATAAAAATCCTCACCTCAAGCGCACAGCCAACACCTGCCCCCACCCCCACCCCCACTCGCAGCCACACCCCTTCCGCCCACTTGGGGGCAATCTGCATATGCGTTGAACAGTTCAGAGTGTGAGAGTCTAATGCGATAAAAAGCTATATGGAACTGGACATGGAACGAAAACAAAACAAAAAAGAAAAGACTGAAAAATATACATCACACAGACACGAGAAATGTATAGAGCCAGAGCGAGCAGGAGACACTGAAAGAGAGAGAGAGAGAGGGAGAGAGAAAGCAGTATAAAAAAATAAAAGATTGTTAGGTTCGACATTTGACTGCCCAGCCTGAGTCAAAGCTGAAGCCAAAGCCTGAACCAAAGCGTGCAACAGCCTCGAGGAGCAAAACAACAACAACAACAACGATGAGAGGGGCAAGGAGACGAACGGACAGATGGGCATCCAATCAGCAGGCACATGCTAACGGTACGGGGGAGTGGCCAACAATTTGGTCACCCCATAAAAAAGGGTTTAATCCCTGGCATTGCATCCGCATTCGCATTCGCATCCTCGACACCTTCCCTCTCCCTCTCTAACTCTCTGTTGCGCTGCTCTTCCCCTCCCTTTCTTACGTAACGGGGACAGGGTCCAAATGATTGACAACTGCACTCACAGGACATCGTTGTCGTCGTCGTCGTCGTCCTTCTGCCTCGAATTACGAACTTTTCCACATCCACACAATGCAAAATTTCAGGTGAATTGGTATCTATGGAATCTATAGATACTCTTAGTTTAAATACTCCATAAGTTTCAAAAAAGTATACATCAGTTTTAAATGTTTTACTCACATCATTCTTAAAAATATTGTACTTACATTTGAGTTATTATGTATGAGATTAATGCTTTTCAATTTTCAAATTTCCTAAATTTCCAATTTATGCTTTCTAAAACCAAACCTTTTTTCAAAACCTTCTGAAAATATACATATCTCGCAACTTCGAACTTCTAAAAATACCCCATAAATATTTTATTTAAATTTCTTTTTTATATTTCACATAAGCTTTACAATTTTCTAAAGACTTTTTAATTTAAATGATTATTGTTATTTCAAAAAATCTATTAACTAAAATTTATTGATAACTGTTTTGAATTTATATTTGAGAGCTATATGAAAATCTTAATAACACAAAATGTAAATAAAAAATCTATTTTTTTTTATTGATAGCGATTAAATGTCTTCTAAATGATTTTTAAGAATCATTACAAATCTAAAAACTTAAACTGCTTAATTTCAAAAAAAAGAAAAACTAATTTTTGTACTTTAAAAATAAAAAATTTCATATATTTTTCAACTGTTCTTGAAAGTATTTTGAAAATGTCCATAAATTTGTTGTGAATACTCTGTAAGAAACCCATTAAAAACTTTGCAATAAATTGATTGATTCTGCGTTTATTAATATTATATAATATATATATGTACGTACTATATATGTACATTTATGTGTATATATATTATTTATTACGTGTGTAAAGTACTAATTCCATAAAAGGCTCGTTTCTTAATCATGCTATTCAATCATGTCGGACATATTGATCAAAAAGCTGAGGACCCAGAACACAACCAATCTCCAAAAACACCGACAAATATGTAGAAAGAACTTTGAAAATAATTCATTACAATCTTAAGTGTGAAATAGTTGAAGAGATTAGAGAGATTTCTCTCAAGTTGAAATGCATTTGCTTGTTTTCTGGTTCTGTTCCTTAAAGCAATGTTTAAACTATGTAAACGGCACTATTAAGTCATATATATTATGTACGAGCAATGTTTGCCAATATCAATTATTATAGTTAGGTTTCGATTTTCTTGTTACTGTTGTTAGTATAAAACATTTGATCTGAGTTCTTTATGTGTGTGAGTGTATTGCAAACTTTATTCTTTTCTTTTCTTATAACATCATTATTCTTATATCATAATCAACTTCATCTTTATCACCCGCCCAAGACATACCAAAAAAAAAAGAATATATATTATTTTAAATGAATTTCCTATTGTTGTTACACATTCAAATCGTTTCTGCTGTAGATTAACCCCCTCCCCGCCCTGTACCCACCCCTAATCGCAGCATCATCCAATCCATTGATAATTTCATCATATCGACTTCGATATCGATTTAGCGCTTCAGTCTTCGACCGCATACTTTTGGGTCCATTCCCGGGCATTTCGTATAGCTTCCGCCTCGTTGACCTTCCACAACTCGGCGACGTCGTTGGCCAACGGATCGTCGGGATTGGGAGCACTCAAAAGCGCCTGGATGGATAATAGGATGGTGCGAATTTGCAGGGCAGGACTCCACTTATCCTTGAGCACATCGAGGCAAATGCGACCCAAACGATCGATATTCGGATGATAGATCTTTGTGATGAAACGCACTTTGGGCGCCGACATTGGATAATCCTCGGGCAGAAAGAGTTCCAGCTTAAACACGCCCCCCTCAAAGGGCGAATCGTTCGGACCGGTGACAATCACGTGAAAATATCGGGCATTATTCTCGTCGGGAATCGCATTAATCCCGGGCACCGGTTCCTGCATCAAACGTTGCGTCTCCTTGATGATGCGACGTGGCAAACTCGACATTTTGTTGTTGTTCTTGCTGTTGCTGCTGCTGCTGTGCTCTGAAACGACCAGAGGGAAGCGTGCATTTTTAGGGAATTTTGAAATAATCGAGTCTTAATCTATATCTACATATATCATAAATTTCCAATTTCATTATTTCTAAAAGTCAACTTGCAACTTCGAAATATTTTAAATAAAAAATAAGTAAAAGGGTATGTTATATTCGATCTCTAATTGTATCTATAGAGTATTTATATTCTTGATCAGCATCAACAGCCGAGTCGATATAGCCATGTCCGTCCGTCCGTCCGACCGTGTGAGGGCCTAGATCTGTAAAACTCCTTAATGGAATTTTTAAAATAAATTCGTTTTCGTCACATAAAATTTCCGAATTCTTAATTTTCAAAGCAGAATAGTTTTTCGTCACATTCTGAAAATATCGGGGGTGCCACAGAAATCGTTTTCGCTTGAATTTCTCTTCAATTTCATTTCGCTGTGCCACAGGTCAATTCGCATAATAATTTTACTCGTATTAAACTAGCGCTAAAATCGCTGGTGTCCGATGCTGCCACCTAGTCCGATTCAGATTTTCGAAGTCAGGGTCAGCGATGCCACATTTTTTAGTCAGAATTTGAAGTAAGGTATTTAAAAAAATATATAGAACCACTTCGGTTTTCTTTAAATTAAGCATATACAAAATAGATCTTTTGAGGTAAATCAAGTTTTACCGATAAAAACCATTAACTTATTGTGCAATTTGTGAAAACATTTTTCACGAAGAGTTGCCAGACTAATGGCAGACAATTGCTAGAGTTGTCGAGAAATTTTTATTTTTCCGCGCCAATTACTTTAAAACTTTTTTAAGCTAAACAAAATCAATTATTACATAAATAAATTTAATTATATTAATTAAATAAGAAAAAAATTAAAAACCTACTGTTCTGCAATTATAAACCTAAAAAAGTTGCAAAACAAACCCTTCTGTAATTTAATCTGAGAAGGTGTCAGCCCTTAGCAGCCTAGTTCGAAAAGGTTGGCGAAAATGCTAAAAACATTCAATCATTCGAAGTTCTGTGACACCTCGGAAATTCCCGTGCGAAATTGCTTTCTGCGAAACTGTAATTCGCTTGCGATTTGTGTGGCATCCCCGTATATCTCAACAATTCTAAATATTTTAAATGCTTTAAAATGGTTAGAAAAATTCAATCAGTTATAAATACCACTTATTATTTATATTTAATTTTCTAATAATAATATTTCTCACAAATTTGAGGTTTAATTTTTAAGAACTTAGTATATTCTTGTCTGTTGATATTGTTGTTGTTGTTGTCGTGTTTTGAAAAAGAGAGTTTGTGAGAAGCTCAGCTTAAACATTGCTGTTGTTACTGTTGTGAAATGTTTCAAGGACGCATAGAACATATGTATGTATGTATGTGTATTCTATATGTATATTCTATGTATGTATAATAAATGGGTTGTGGCAGGTGCACGTTGCATGCAACTTGCTGCTTCTTCGACTTTCACTTTCAACAAATGGCAAAAGTTTTCGCTGCTGCATTTTATTGCAGCAGCAGCAGTAACATCAGCAGATACAAGATACAAATACGTTTCAACAGATGCAGATACAAATTCCATGTGTGTGTGTGTGTTTATGTATGTGTGTGTGCATACAATTAACTATTTAATCGTCTAATTTTACACATCAAAGCAACAAGTAAAACTGTTCCAGTTAAAGATATCCCGACTAGAAGATACCCTGCATCAAACAAACTGCAGCAAATTAAAAGAATGCTTGATCATAAGATACCCTACTAATTTTCAGGCAATATAACAATTTAAATTTCAACAATATAAAACTGAACTTTACTAGAAAATACCCTGTACTTAACAAGCACTTTTAATCTCAACTAAGCAACAACAATAAAACATAATGTAAAAATTTAAAAATGCAAACAGAGTAACCTTTTTTATTAATTTTTATGCTACCATTATTTAATAATTTTTAAATGAATTATAATAAAACTGCATGTTGCGCTTCGTGACACGAAACGCGTAACGTGTCAAAGTCTTACTGCTACATAACCTGAATTGCCGGTGAAACATGTGTTTCTAATGCGACGGTCAGCACTGTGGCAATAACAATAACAATAATAATAGAAAATTCCAGAAAGCTGCCAAAATACAAAAACAACAACAGCTACACAAAGAAGAGCACAACAAAAACAAGCACACATATATAAATTAGCAGCAAATCAGAAAAGTATTGTTGTTATTGTTGTTTCAGGTGTTGGCATGCGGAAATGTTTGTTGTTGCGTTCTTAGATTTGGTTTGCATTTTTCCATTGTATATATTATTTAAAAATTTATTGATTTTTTTTGGTGACACACGCACACATGCACACGCAGCAAAAGCCGCTTCACACACACACGCATATACTGTCAGAGAGGAGTGGTGGAGGGGGGAACACATTTGTCACTCACGTTGCTCGAAAAATCAATATTAAACCAAAGACAATCAAATTGAATTGTAATGCTTTATCTAAACAGACAACAACAAAGGAATTGCCAAATATTCAACCGCACACACACGCACAAACGTCGGCGAGACAAAGAATTACGGAATTTTTATTAAAATAATTTTGCAAATTGAAGTTTAAAGTACAACAACAACAAGTACAACACTTACCTATAAGACACACACACACACACACAGAGGCGTGGAATAGCTATGCGAGAGCGTACTATTATTTTCCTCAGTGCGTTTTGTGCCCTTTTATACTCTTTCTGCCCGCTGCTTGCACTCGTTCTTCTTCTTTCTGACGTTCTTGTTGTTATTGCTCTTGCACTTACACCGAACGAGGAAAACAAACTACAAGTACACAAGCTACAATTTATAAATCACGCACACATCACACAAAATATAGAATTGTTTACACTTTCGCAAATACTATTTCCGAATTATTATAAAATTTCTCCACAATATTTGCAGCTTTGTTTGCAGCTCCCAAGTCGTTCCACGCAAATTATGAATGTTGAAAAAAAATTTCTATACGCGCTTTGTTTGTGTTGGTGCATTGGTGTGTTGCTTTTGTTTGCATGTGTTCCGTCCATGTGAGACGCTATATCAATACCGCAGGGTTGCCAGAGACTGTAAGGCTAAACGAGATAAACTTTCGTTGCTTCTTATCGCTAAATTACAACAGCTAAATGAGAAATTCTTTTTTTCCCTGCATAATTTGATTTTTTAATAATATATTTTTAGATTTAATGCTTACTAGCGAGGCCACTTATTTTTTGTAATATGTAACTTATGACAAAGTGATGGCAACTCTGTGACCAGTCGACAGTCAAATGTGCGTTAGCATCGTAGCAATCAGCTTTGCGACACGGTGCTGGTTTCAGTTTGACAGCCAGCAGCTTTTGGTGCGCTGTGCGGCATGCCAATTAGAAGAAGTTGTTGCAGGTTGATTGGGAAATGAGATATCCAATTCGATGCCGCCTATACTGTAATTCCAATTCGATTACTTTAAAATTTAAATGTCTAAAATACAAAGGAATTTAATTATATGTAAAATTATTATTAATATTTGGCGCCTTAGTATTGAATAATGAGTATTAAATACCTACTAATAAACTGAACTAACCATTTGTTATATTAAATTATTTATTAATTAAAACCATGATCAAAACTTAAAAATCCTGCATATAATTTCATAAATTATTTCGATTCTTTACCAATTGATAAATTCGAAAAATGTTAAAATTTCCAGTGATTTTAAATAAATTTTGAAAATGGTTAATTAAAATTTTGAACTAATAAAAAAACTTACATTCAGCTTTTATGTTCTTAAATACAATTCATAATCAAATACATATATATACATAAGTATGTATGTAAACATATTTTTGTTTTATGAAGATTTTAAATTTTTGGTTCTAATTTGTGAAGAATATATTTTGAACTGTTAACATTTTCGAATTAAATTTTAAGATTTTTACAAAGTTTCATCACATATTGAGAAATCTTGAAGATACATTTTATATTTTATTCTTAATTTTCCAAATTTTAAACTCAACAATTTAAATTTTAAATCTTTTTTTGTTTGTCTAAATTGATGACAAAAGTGTTATTGTATTGACTAAAAAATATAAACAAAAAGCAACAACTAAAAAAACCATATTCGTTGACATTTGAGCAATTGATGGTGACGTTGACGTCGCTGTCGCTGTCGGCGATATTAACTCTTGCACTTGTTTCAAAATTCGCACAGCAGCAGCGGGAGCAGCGGTCGCGACAGCAAGAGAGAGAGAGAGTTACAAACACTCATACGTACATATGTATGCATGTATGTGAAGCATGCACATGCACAAAAAAAGCTCATACAAATATACAAAACATATTTACACTGCGTCCCTCTGTTTGGTCATTTGCAATTGAACCAATACAACAACAACAACAACAACAACAACAAGAGCAACAGCAACAGCAACAGCAACAACAACAAATGCAATACTGACCATACATAGGCGCGCATTTAACACACGCCCCCACGCCGCCCACCAAAATAAAACAACAACAGCAACAAGAAAAGTTTTTTCGAAAAAGAAAAATGTCAATTTGTGTGTAATCAACATTTATGCGTTTTAACGCCCCCCGCACACGGCCATTGGGCAGTAGAGAGAGAGAGAGAGAGAGAGAGATAGAGAGAGAGAGGGAGGGAGAGGTTTGGCTTTGGCCTGACACGCACGCACACACACACACACAAGAGTCAAAGCTCTCACACACTCACACACGCACACATGTTGAAATGTACATGCATGCACACATGTGCAATGCCCAATGGACGCACATACAAAAACGAGCCTCGCAACAACAGCAACAAAACAGCAGCCATGTGCATACAAACACACATGGGAAGGCGCACACACATACGAACGCACACATGTGCGATCTGCTTTTAGGCTGGGCGACGGCGACTATAGTTAGCCAGCGCACAAAACCCAGCCCACTCTCTCACACACACGTAGACTCAGTATACGACGAAACTCTTGCACTCGTGCCTCGCTCTTCCCTCCCCCATCCATACAGCATGCAGCAAGTAGTGGTGACTCTATACGGTAGAGCGAGCGAGAGCGAATGAATGCGCGCATTACATTTCGGCTTGCGCTCAGCTGCTGCTGCTGCTGCTGTCTCTGCATGCTGCTGCTGCTGCTGCTGCTGCTGCCGAGACTGCGGCTGCTTCTGCTGCAGCTGCATGCGGCGCTGCTACGCAGCTGTTGGGCGACCTTTATTTGCTCTTGAGTCGCTGACTTGTTGTGTTTGTTTCTTTCCTTTCCTTTCCTTTCATTTCATACTATTTTTTTTAAATTTTTTTTTACAGCTGCTTTTTACTACTTTTTACTACGGCTCCCCCAAAGAGACCCAGCTGATCTCGTTGATGTTATTGTTGCTGCACGCATTTTAGGCGCTGCTGCTGCTGCCTCTGTCGGCGTCGCTGTCGGCGTTACAGTCAGCTCGCACATTTCTATAAATTTTAATGGCTGACAGTTTTCAATATGGCGCAGTTTACATTGCACTTTTTTCCCTTCTTATCTGTGAGGGTGGGTTGCCAGTTGTTGTTGTATTTGTTGTTGTTGTTGTCGCTAGTTACAGTTAGCTTGAGGTTGAGGTTAAGTGCCTGCAATGTGTGCAGAGTGTTACATTTTATGCTTTATTCTTAGGGCATTACTAAATCCATTTTTAGGTTAGTCAATCACTAATATTTAGTATTATTTAAATACTATTTATGCATAAATACTGAGTATTTTAAGACCATTTATTTGGGGGATTTGTAAATTAATGAGACAACAACGCGATCTCGGAATCCTTAGGTTCCAAAACAGATAGAAAATACAGTTTAAAGGACTTCAGATATTTTCATTAAATATATAAATATTTAGAATATTAAGAAGAGAGTTCTTCAAATATTGATGAGCATTTTACGGGTTTTCAATGTTTACGTTTTCAATTTCGAATTTAAAAACTTTATGTAATTTATTTCAATTTGTTATTTATTATCTTATATTCTAGTCTTATTACCAACAACAACATTAAATTAATAATTAGAATTACATATACATATTTTTATGTACGAATGCGATTCAAATCTCTACATTACAGGTTAACTCCTATAAAATGAACTCCAACATAATTCCACTAAGAAATAATAAAGAAATGTCAAAAAAATAGTTAAATAAATGAATAAATAATAATAATAAATAATAAATGATAGAATATAATACAGTGTAGTACCTATTATATAATTTATATACATGTATGTATATATTTTACATATATTTTTATATTATATTTTATTAAACTATAGTATTTATCATTTAACACAATATTACAAAAAAATATAATATAAAATAATAATAATAATAGCATAATATAGAACATAAATTGGTAAGATCAAAACAGGGTTGTCTGGTCTGGCTATTCTAACAAAATATGTACTAAATATAGTATTTGACTGATTCTTGAGTAGAAATCGTATTACAAATTATAATTTCCCTATTTTCACAATAATCGGAATTGTTATAAAATTTAAAAGATTTATTTTACAAAATTTCCCAGCAACTAAATGGAAATGCGTCTTTTCAAAATATCAATTTCGAATCATAGGAATTATCGGTTCTATATTTAAGTTTCCTAATTAAACTCGACATTTCCTCGAGTTTCCACAATTTAAACCGACTTCAGTTTCCCAATTTTCGCACTTTCCTATCGAGTTTCGTCATTTCCAAGAATTACTTTGATTTCAGTAACAATCTTAGCTCGGAAAAACTTTGTGTTCTCTGACCTTTGTGGGGGTTAACTCAATCGAGTGAGAAAGATGTGATGAGAGAGAGGGAGGGGAGGAAGAATGAAAGTGTGAGAAATTTATTGTCAGCGAAATATTTTTACTTGCCAATTACTTTGTCCTATTTCAGTTGTTTGTCCTGCAAAGTGTGAAAGGGGTAGGGACGGAGGAGGGGGAGGGGGAGGCTAGGCGGGGTACAAGTGCAGCCTTGAGACAACTATCTGTGTGTGTGTGTGTGTGCGTCAAGTTGTTTTTGCTCTCAATTCTCTTCTTTTCTCCGCTTCTCTCGAGTTGGCAGCTTTCGCTTTTTCACCACAAACGACTGTAAAAATATTATTTTGGCCAAATCCCCCAACTACCCCTACCCCTACCCCTTCTAACCCTGCTCCCTTATCAGCATGCCAAAAAGTTTTGGCATCCTTGCTTCAGTTCATTAACATTGTCATTGCTCTCTCTCGCTCTCGCTCTCTCTTTACTTGCATTCAAGACAACAATTCCCCCCCCCACCCTTCCACTCGAAGTTCCCCCCTCCACTCGCTCAGCCACCTTTTACCCATCACTTTGCCAACTCTACACGCATCTAATTAAAATAAATGCATAAATGTTGCTCTGCAACATGTTGCTAAAGGAGCGTGCGCTCTCTTTCTAACGCCCTCACACGCTTGCACTCTTAAAGCTCTCTCTCTCTGTCTCTCTCTCTCAACTGCAGTTGAGCTCATGCATTGAGTGAGAACGCAGCGAGTGAGAGCGAGCGAGAGCGAGAGCGCCAAACGGTAAAATGTTAAGAGAGTCAACGCAGCGACGCCGACTGCGCTGCTGGCAGCGTGCACGTTGAGAAAACGCAACGAACAAAACGAGCAAAACAAAAAATGCAAAACACAAAAAACATTTTTTTTTCTGTCTTCTGCTGCTTCTTCTTCTTCTTTTACTGCTCCTGCTGCTGCTGCTGCTGCTTCTTCTTCTTCTTCTTCTTGTTGTTGTTTTTCGTCTCTTTAGGCAAAAACGAAGGGCAGGGAATAATTTTTTCTTTTTTATATTTTTTGAGTGTGTGTGGGTGGAGGAGGGGGGTGGGGTTGGAATATATGCATGTGTGTGTGTGTGTGTGTGTGTGTGAAGTTGGCACGCAGCTCACAAAGAACAACAACAACAACAACAACGACGACGACGACAACGAACGAAAAACCAAATGAAATAAAACGTAACAGTAAAAAAGTGTCCGTTAGTCATTAGGCGGCGTCGTTGTTGTTGTTGCTGTTGTTGTGGGGTCGTGAGTGCAACAGACTTGTCGTGCCAAGAAGCTGAAGGCAGAAAGGGATGGGCAGATGAGGAGGGTGGGGGGTGGGGGTACTTGGCTGAACAAAGGAAACCCTTGGCAACGCAGGCCAACAAAAAGGAGCGACAAAAAACGCAAACGAAGCAAAGGACGAAAGTTGACGTCGCGTCGTCGTCGTTGGACGTCGCTGCCGACGCCGACTTCGATGTGGCGTCGCGTCGCGTCGTTTCGTCTGCGTTTCGTATGTCTGCGTGTGTGTGTGTGTGTGTGTGTGCGTGGGGGCGTCTGTCGGCCGCTGGGCCTTGCACATAGGCACAGAGTCCATTCAGCCGCACCCCGCCCCCCAAACCCTATCGCTTGTGGATGTTGTTGCCTTTTTGGAGTCAATGTCTGAGTTTATTTGAGTGTTGCGTGCTGCGTCGCTGTCTGTGTCTGTGTGTGTGTGTGTGTGTGTGTGTGTAGCGACTGCGTGCTAACTGAAAGGGGTAACCGATGAGGGGGAGGGGGTTGCTATTGGGGGGTTGGGGGTTGCGCTGCCAGGCCGTGCGTTGGCCCAAAAGGGGTTGCTGACAAACAACATGACTCCGTTAGGTGACAGGGGGTGGGGGGGTACTGTAGGGGTGCAAGGGATGGGGGGCTGGGGGTTGTAATGTCTTGCATTTCGATTTTATTGAGCAAACAACGAATTTTCAAATAAAAACAAAACCATCGATGAAAATGCAAAACAAAAATATGTAAAAAAAACAACATTGAAACAGAAACGAAAAAGAGAAAAGCAAAAACAACAAATGCAAAAGGTGTTATCGGAGGGGTGGGGATGGGGGTGTTGGTGTTGGTGGGGGGAGGGAGAGAATCGTTGTGGTTGCGTCGACGGCGACGCAATAAAAAAATGTAAGACAGAGAGGGGCATTTGGAATGGAAGCAAGAAGAAGAAAGCCAGAGAAACCAAGAGAGAAAGAAAGAGCGAGAGAGTGAGAGAGAGCGAGAGAGTGAGAGAGAGAGAGAGAAACAGAGAAAGAGGGGGTGGGAATGGGGCTTGGAGATTCGTCGAGAGCGCGATCTGCGACTATCAGTGACTGTCAAACTGTCAGATGGCCAAACCTTAAATTCAAAGCTAAAAATATATTTTAATGCCAGTGGATAATCTTGACTTTATTATTTTTTAATGTCAATAAACCGCCAGAAAACGTCTTTAAATTGAGAGCTATAAATAAAGCTTTATATACAAAATACACGATTTGTCTATATAACTACATATATTTCAATTACATTTCTTAAATACTACATTTTTCACTTTTAAATTATCGCTTCTTCCTTGTCTTAAGAAATATAACATACATATGTTTTTTAAATAAGACAAATTTAAAAACACTTTTACAATCAATCGGGGGTGCCACAGAAATCGCTTTCGCTTGAATTTCTCTTCAATTTCATTTCGCTGTGCCACAGGTCAAATCGCAGAATAATTTTACGCGTATTAAACTAGCGCTAAGATCGCTGGCGTCCGATGCTGCCACCTAGTCCGATTCAGATCTTCGAAGTCAGGGTCAGCGATGCCACATTTTTTAGTCAGAATTCGAAGTAAGGTATTTAAAAAAAATATATGGAACCACTTCAGTTTTCTTTAAATTAAGCATTACAAAAATAGGTCTTTTGAGGTAAATCAAGTTTTACCGCAAAAATCCTTTAACTTATTGTGCAATTTGTGAAAACATTTTTCACGAAGAGCTGCCAGACTAATGGCAGACAATTGCTAGAGTTGTCGAGTAATTTTCATTTTTTCGCGCCAAATACTTTTAAATTTTTTTCACCTAAACAAATGCAATCATTGCATAAATAAATAAAATTATTTTAATTAATTTAAAAAAAAATTAAAAACCTGTTGTACTGCAATTATAAACTTAAAAAAGTTGGTAAACAAACCCTTGGGTAATTTAATCTGAGATGGTGTCAGCCCTTAGCAGCCTAATTCGAAAAGGTTGGTGAAACTGCTAAAAAACATTAAATCATTCGAAGGTCTGTGGCACCTCGGAAATTTCCGTGCGGAATTGCTTTCTGCGGAATTCAATTTCGCTAGCGATTTCTGTGGCATCCCTGAATATGTTTTCATTTCTTTTCATATATTTTCTCATATTTTCGATAAAACTAATATTTTTCTCATAAAAATTGAGTAATTCAATTTGTTTTTTTTTACTTTTCATTTCATTTAATATTATGTTTTTCACAAACTAAATTATTTTTTTATTTAGGATATCAAATATATAATTTATGATTTAATTTAATTAAATGTGATTTGAGTTTAAAATCAAGTTTTTACCGTATTGATTAAATTATTTACTAGTTTCACAAAATAACAATTGTTTATTTCGATTTTATAAACAGTTTTGCATTCGTCATTGTTTCGTGTTTCGTATTTTGTTGAAATGTGAAATTCAGTAATGAGCGTACGGTTTGAGCAGCACTGTTGATTAAAATACAACTGCTGCCGTGATCAATGTTGCCTCAGTGACTGCAAAACTGTTCTCATAAGTATATTGAGTGTTGTCATGTTAGCTATTAAGTAGCTAACTCTTTATAGTTGCAAAAGTCAGAAGAAATGCTCTTAGCTCTTCTTTTCTATTGAAGATTTTCAATATACATAACATATGTATATGTTTAGGTACACTTTTAAAAATTAATTCATGAATTCCTTGATTAAAATAAGAAAAAGGATAAGTGAACTGAATTTTGTAGCTAAGCTTTAACTTTGATATTTTTTTAAGGAAGGTATCAACTGATTCTAAAAAGTATTATAATGTTTCAAAACCAAACAATATATTTATTAGTCGTATCAATTTGCTAAACATACTTATATTCAGTTGAGCTATCATAACTCGAGCTTCTATAACTCAAATTTTCTCCAACTCGAACTTAATCGATTTGCAATAGCGTATACTTAACTTAAAAAACGGAATTCCATAACTCCTCCGTAATTTGAACTTTTTCTTTGGATAATGGTGATTCGAGTTAGGGAGGTTCGACTGTAGTTACAAAAATATATTTTTTTTGTGGTTCTTATTAGATTTTTTTACTTTGAAAATCTGAGATAATTCCGAGAAAAAAACAAGTGGGAAAGGCTGTAGTCGAGCTCCCGACTATAGGATACCCATTACTTGTTTAAATAAATTTTAGGCACTTACGTTGCTTGAAACTTAAATCAGCCATTACTACCGTTATGGTTGGCCGATCTTGTTGCGATCAAGTAGGATGATAGCTAATAATAATAGATAACGTTAATAACCAAAAAATACGTAATATTCTAAAAACTGTGGTAACTTTTCGCGATTTACAGAGGCGGGAAGCGGCTTGGCAAAAATTTGAAACAAACTTGATCTGCGCGGGGTTAATAGAAGTCTGTGTGCCAAATTTGGTTGCTCTAGCTCTTTTAGTCTCTGAGATCTTCAATCTCACACGGACGGACAGACGGACATGGCTATATCGAATCGGCTGATCAAGAATACATACACTCTATAGGGTCGGAGATGCTTCCTTCACCCCGTTACATACATTGCAGCGAATACAATATACCCTTTTACTTATTTTTTAAGTAACGGGTATAATTACCCAAAATTTTGTACTCCACATTGTATTCACATACAGTCGAACTTCCCTAACTCGAATCACCATTATCCAAAGAAAATGTTCGTGTTATGGACATATTCGACTTTTAGAGTTCTCTTTCTTAGGATTATTAATTTTTTCTTATATTGCATTTTGCTTCTATAAGATGTCTTATAAGATATGTAAGTTGTACAAACTTCAAGCAATAATAATTTGTAATGCAATTGGCTATTTTGGCGCTTAAGACTGTGGCAACACTGGCGCCAGTGCCAGTGACAATGCCAGTGCCTGTCGAATGTTGCTCGGAGAGTGCACACTTTGTATGCGCGCAGCGCTTGTCAAACTTTCGCCACGATCGCGGCAACAACAACAACAACAGCAGCAGAAACGAGGAGAAGAAGAAGACAGGTGATTAATTATGTCGTTTGGCTGCCCAACAACTCAGCAGCACAATCCTCCCCCAACCAGCGCCCTCTGCCCCGCCCCCCTAAAAGCGCGACGGGCGCATTGCAAAAATGTTGTGCGAATTTTGTTGGTTAAGTTGTTGCTTAGTGGTTGTTGTTGTTGTTGTTGCTGTAGTTGTTGCTGTTGCTGTAGTTGCTGTAGTTGTTGCGCTCATTTCTAGACTCATCGGGGGCCCCTAGCGAGATATCTGCGCGAATCGCTTTTTTTCTCATTTAATTTATATTTTTTATTCTTCTTTTTTTGCGAGCCGAAAAAGTTAACTTTTTGTATGAGTGTGTAAGTGTGTGTATAAATATGTGCTTTGTGTTTTCTAATTTTTTGCGCTTTTTTTGCACACTTTTTCTATGCCATGTGCTTGTGTTTTCGCCTCTCTCTATGTGTGCGTGCGTTTGTTGTTGCTATTTTATTTGCTAATTTTTTCGCACGCTCAAGCAGCGACAGCAACGACAGCGACATCGACAGCGACGTCGGCGTCGACGCTCGCCGCTGGGATCTCTTTGGCACACTCACACACGCACACATACACAGACGCACGCGAGGCAAAGACGGCGAGAGCGAAACGAAGCGAAGCAGGTGTGCGTGCGTGTGTGTGAGTAGCTAGCTGAAGCGACAAAAATTCGCAACAAAAGAGAATTCGCAATATGGCAAAAGAATGCCTTGTTCTCTCTCGCTCTCTCTTACTCTGACGCTCTCAGCATACGTGTGCGTACTTTTTGCAAGGGCTTTGTGTGTCTGTGCGCTGTTTGCTCGCAGCATGTTGCTAAAGAGCAACAAAAGGCAGCTTTGCAACATTTTGATGTTGCTGCTGCTGCTGCTGTTGCTGCCTTGGCGACGACAACTGGAGGATCTCGCTCTCACGCTCCCGCTCACTCACTCTCTCTCTCTCTTCAATGCAACTTTTTTGCAACTCGAACGAGCAACGTTTTCACTCTGCCGATACGTAAGTGTTGGTGAGTGTGAGTGAATGCGAGTGTCTGTGTGTTTGGAGCTCTGACTTTTGCAGTTTGCAAAAAAATAAGTTTGCTCGTATCTGCGTGTGTGTGTGTGTGTGTGTCGTCTAACTGTGTGTGTGTGTGTGTTTTTGTGTGTTTAATTTGGTTTGCTTTGGTTTGGAGCGCAGTGGACGAAACGCTCAGTGTAGAACGCCAACGTTGCCGACTGCGAAACGCTGACGCTGACGCTGCCGCTGACGTTGACGCTGACGTCGCCTCAGCTCAGAGTTGTTCAGTTTGTTCATTCGGTTGTTTCGTTTGCTCCTCGTCGCTTGTGTGTGAGTGAAGCGCTAAGAAAATCTACTTACAACAATAACAAAAACATTTTCCAAATTTATTTCTAAAAACACAACAAAATCGAAAATATTCGCTCGGTGTAAAAAAAAAAAAAAAAAAATTAGTGCAAGACCCAAAAAAAAAATAAAAGAAAAACAATACCAAAAAAGATTTAAAGCGAAATTATTATTTTGGGCAACTTTCTTTGTGAGATCGTTGTGCGTGATGGAAGAGAGCGAATAGGGGATGGAGGAGAGGGTGAAGAGGGGCAGGAAGCTTTTGATGTTTAGTGGGTGGTGCAGCTCCCCTCTTCACCTCTCTCTCTCTCTCTCTGTCTCTATCTCGTTTTGCCTCGTCTTCTTCTGGATTCTACGCTCAATTTTTGTTTCTGATAATGCAATTTTACTCTTTGCTAGAACTGTAATTTTTGGCGGCTTTCTTCCCCCTCCCACGCCCTTCGCGTCTTCAGTTCACAAAACGCCCTCTACAATTCAGTGCGTCACTTTCGTCTCTCTATCGCTCTCTCTCTCTTTCCCGCACTCTTTCTTTTGAAGATTTGGAATTTCAATTTTTTGCGTATTGTTTGTTGACTTTGCTCCTCTTTCCCTTCTTCTTCTCCCCCCGCCCAACGAAAGTTCGGAAGTTGCTTTCGATTTCATAATACTTATCATGTTGCGAATCTTCTGGAAATAACTCAAGTGATCAAATTCTTCAACAATCTTCAGTTTCTTCTACTTTTTAATTTTTAGCTCCATAAATAACTCAAATTATGCTAAAATTGTCCTTTGTCTATAATATTTTTATAATTCTTTTTTGTTTGTTCTTTCTGCTTAAATTTCAAATTTAAATTTAAATTTTTGGCTATTTTAAATTTAAATTTGTAATTTTATGAAATTTTAAATTTTATTTTTTGTACTTTTAATTTGTTGTATTTATTAATTAATAATTATTTTGAGTCGCGCCTTGCGATTCATTTGACGTTGATTGGCTCGCACACACACACACACACACACACATGCATCGAGAGCGTATGAGCGTCGCAGTCGCTGCCGCTGCCTGCCTGTCTGTCTGCCTGTATACACATATACAAACATATGTATGTACATATATGTATATATTTGTGTGTGTGTCGCGTGTGTCACGCTCCTTGGGGGCTACTGCGCTTGTGTTTGTGTGGGTGGCCACTTTTGGGGGCTGCTGCCAGTGCTGCCTGCAGCGACGTCAACGCTCAGCTCTGCGTTGCAGCGGTGCGTCGCTGTCGACGTCGCTTTGAGCTGCGCTCAAGTTTTGAGCGCGTTTAGAATCGTTGCTGTTGCTCGTGTTTCTTCCTCTTCTGCTTCTTCTTTTTTGCTGTTTCTTTTCTTCTTATTTTTTTTTTGCATTCTGCGCGTTGCTGCGTCTCTCCATGAGTGTGTGTGTGTGTGTGTGTGTGTGTGTGTGTGTGTCTGTGTGTGAGCCTGTCGCGCTGCCGCCGTTGACGTCGCAGCCTGCCGCGTGGTCCGGCGACGTTCAACGTAACGTATCGAAAACGTATTGAATCATAACAGATCCGCACGTTGTCGCGCACGTACGCAGCTCGCGGAAGAAGCAACAACAACTTCAGTCAACAACAACTTCAACATCCAACTTCAACCGACAACAAAACAAAATCACAAAATTCACACAAAATCAACACAACATACAAAATTTATATTAAATATTTCAAGTTGTTGCCGCCGCTCAGCCACGAAAAAATAAAGTAAAGAAAATTCATCATTTATAATCATAAAAACTTCAAATTTCTCAAGAGAAATATAAGAAAATTCAAATAATCGCGTCGCGCGCGTCGTTCAAAAAATTAGAAAATTCGCATGAAAAACTAACTGAATTTCACATTCACATTTTTTTTTGCTGTGTTTTTTCAATTGAATTTTTTTTCCTGGTGCGTTGTGAAAATATTTGAAAATATAAATTTGTTCAATAAATAGAAAAAATTATATTTTCAAGTGGCGAGAAATGCAACAAGAAATTTGCTAATAAATAATTAAATATAATAATAATAATGATAATAATAATAATAATAAAGCAAAGTAAATGCAATTTCGCACAGTGGAAAAGTGAAAAACGTTTTGCAATTTTGTTTCCAGTTTTTTTTTTCAAATATTTTTTTGTAAGAAAAGTGTTTATTTTTTTTAGAAAAATGAAGGTGTGAGGAGATCAAGTAACAGCGAAGATTTTGAAAGTGAGAGACAGAGACACAGATATAAAGCACTTAAGAAAGAGAGAAAAAGATCCAATTGCCGTCGGCCTTTTATTTTTTTTTTTAAATTTTTAAAAATATTTACTGAAAGACAACTCCTTGAAAGAAACGTTTGTTTTTGTTTTTGAAAAAGAACACAAAAAGCCGAAACATGCTTAACAGTAAAACTGTCACTGAAAATCAATTTTGATAAATCCCAAAAAGTAGTGCTAAAAAAGCGCCTCAAAAAACGAAACGAAAAGGCGTCAAAAACTTGATTAGATTTTTTCCTAAAAAAAAATTTAAATTTAAAAAAATTTTAATATTTCTCTGCGATTTTGTGCACAAAATTATATGCTAATTTTTTTTTTTAAAACATATGACATTTTTTAGTTCATTATTTTAAGTCGTTGTTTTTAATGAAAAAAGTATTGTTTATTTAATTATTAAAAATATTATTTGAGTTTTTTCTGTTGAATTTCTAATTATTTTGATTTATAGAATTTGCATGTTTGGGCTTAGAATTTGAAATTTAATTTTAAACTGTTTCCCAGCTGTGACTAGACTTTACATACACACACACACACACATAGATATATGTATATGTATAGAGTAGTTGGATGTATTACGCATACGCCGCGCTGACCGCAGCGACATGTGCTGCCTGACGCTTGTCCACCGTCCACATTGAGTTCGTTTGTTGCAGCTGATTTGCGTGCGACGCTCACTCGCATTCAATTGAGTGAAAAAGCAGTGAGCTAGTGAGAGAGAGCGCGCTGCAAACTGCAGCTGCTGCTGCTGCGTTTTTGCTCTTGACGAAGCGCGTGCGGCGCTCTTAAGTCACACACACACACAGACACACGCACACAGAGCTTGCAAGGCGACGTCGTCGTCGTCGTCGTCGTGCTGCGTCCGAAGAGCACTCGCACTCGCATTCGCCTCGCTCGCAATGCTGTCGCTGACGTTGACTGCGACGTCGCTGCCACTGCCGCTGCCGCTGCTGTCGTCGCCGTTACGTTTTGCACGTTCTTTGGGCTTTGGACTTTCGCAGAGATTTCACACGCGATGCGATTGCAGTTCTTGCAGACACTTTCATACGTTCGTTCGTTCGTTTGACTTGCAGCGCGGCGGCAGCACCGCAACACGGCAGCACAACAACAAACGACAACAATTGCAACAACTTCAACTGTTTGTCTATGTTTTTGTCTTTTCTAAATTTGTTATATGAATAAATTTGTTTGTTCACTTGTTCAAAATTAATCAAAATTTGTTTGTTTGTCGCTTTGTTGTTGCGCGCGCAATTTGCCAGTGTTTGTGTGTGTTTGCGGCGTGTCCTTAACCAAAGTCCAGCTTGCAACATTGCAACGCTTATTACTTATTTCTTTCATTTTTTTTTTAATGTGTGTGTGTGTGTGTTTTTTTAAGGTGTTGTCGCGTGTTTTTTTTAGCGTCGGCAAATGAACAACAATAACAACAACAGCAACGATGGCAACATTTGCTGACAGATTCTTCCACTTGAAATTCTCTCTCTTTTTGCAGGCATAAACTCAAAACACAACAACAACAACAACAGCAACAACAAAATGTTTTATAACAAAATTCATAACAAACACAAGCGTTTTTAAACCAACAACAAATAAAAAAAAAAAAATTTAAACAACAAAAATCTGCAAACAACAACAAATCAACAACCACAACAACAACTCTGCAATGCAACTTCAGCAACATCCACAACAACAACAACAACAACAGCAACAACAACAGCAACTTACAAATGCGATTCTTCATGTGTGTGTGTAAAAAGCCAAGCAACAGCAACAACAACAATTGCAACAACTGCAACTGCAACTGCAACAAAATTTGCAACAATTTTCATGTCTAGTTTTGGTTTCTATTTTTTTTTTTCGCAAATATTCAATAAACAACAACAAATTGCGACTGCTGCATTTGATTAGCATAAATGCCACGCCTACCGCCCACAATCAGCAGCAACAGCAACAACAACAACAACTTGGACTTTGAACTTTCAATTTGAACTGTGAGCCAGAAAAATGCTATAAAATATTGAAAATTACGAGAAAATCTTTTACAAATATCATTTTCAATTTTTGTTCAACAACAACTTAAACTTTTTGGCAACATTTTTTAACAAAATACGAAAATAAACCAGAAACGAAAAATTTCTAATATCTCGAGAACTCCAAAAAAATCAAGAGAAACAAAAAAAATTTATTTTGGTTGTGCAAGCAAAAAATTTAACTTTTCGAACTGATTTAACGAGTAAATAATGAAAATATTGAAATTCACACAAATGCAAAAAGAGGCAACATCAAGTGACACAACAACAACAACAACAACAACAACACGGACAACTACAGCAACAACAACAACAGCAGCAGCAGCAACAACAACAAAGTATTAAACTGCGGTGTTTGGCGTTTATGGTAATTATAAATATTTATTATATAAAAATAAACATTTTCTTTTATTATGTTAAAATAATAAAAAAAAGCGAAATCCATTGGGTTAAACTATTTTTTTTAAATATAATATTATAAATAAGGTAGACAAATATTAATTAATTTTTCTTTGTCAAAACCATAATTTGACTATTTGAAACAAATAGAAATTCATAAAGTTCTTCAGCTTAAGCATAAATAACAATAGATAATAGAATAGAACAATTAAAAAGAAAACAAATATAAGAGTATAAATTAAAGTTAAATAAGACGAGACTTTTTTGTTAGCAAAGCAAATGGACTCTTTAAATACAATATTCTGAAGAGAAATATATATGTGCATATAGAAAAGTGTAAAAGTGTTTATATAAAATTGTTTTTAAAAAATAAATGAGTATAGCTTCTAATAGGGAAAGTAAAATATATTTAATAGTTTCTAAGATTGAAAATAAAGTTCAATTCTCATACAAAATTGTCAGAAAAATGGTTCAGATTTATACCAAATAAATGAGAATATCTTCAGGACACCAGTTGCAGAAATAATATTAAATGAATTGAATACAATTCATAATAAATGTTTTTCTGGACTCTTTTCATACAAGTATGTTCTCATTTTAATCAGCTCTTCTAACATCTAGTTGGACTCGGAAATATCAAAATTCCACCTCAATTATAATTTTGCCCAAATTTTGGCAAATGCAGCGAAAAATGTGTTTAAAGTTTTGCAATAATTTGTATTTACTTTCCGCAATATTGGCGCATGGTTGAAGCAAAATATAATCATTTACAAGAAGCGGATGTGCGCTAAAAATTTGCTGAATGTTATCAACTGTGTAAATGCAAATACAAATTGAAAGTGCGAGAAGTGACAAGGGAAAGGGAAAGAAAGCAAAAACATGACAATTTGTGGGCCAAAAAAAAGTGCCGACCATTGAAAATTAAAAAAAAAGAGAATTTAACTAAAAAGCAACGCAAAAGTCGAGCAAAAAAGTCAAACAAAAGCTTGGTCAGAATTAGGAACTATGATCTGATTAATTTGTTTTCCGGCCTTTTTAATGAAGAGCTGGCAAAAATGCGGAGAGTAAAGAAAAAAATGGTTTAATAATAAAAAATGCAAGCGCCAGATGTGAAAAGATTTTAAAACGACATCAAACTCGCATTTTATACAAGTCTTAGTTCTCAGATTTCTTTTAGAAAATGAATAGAGCCTACTTTATTTGACAATGGTATTTATTTAATTTTAGGACTTGAACTATTCTCTACTTTATTTTACTTTCCAAAAAGTTCTTAGAAAAATCTGCATTTCTTATAATTTATAATATATAACTTACCTTATTTGACAATTGTATTTATTTAATTTAAGGACTTGAACAATTCTCTACTTTACTTTACTTTTCAAATATGTCTTTAAAAAAATCTACATTTATTATAAATTTTATTAACTTGTACACAACTTAGATTGCTTTCTTTTATTTATTTAATTTGAGGTCTTGAACTATTCTCTACTTTACTTTATTCTTCAAAAATTTATTTAAAAAAATATTCATTTATTATAAATCTTATTTTGATACCAGTACAGATTGTTTTTATATAAAGTGAACATTCATTAATTGTTGAAAGTAAGGCAAATTCTTAACTACTATATATCAAAATTGTTTTAATGCCAAACGTTTCTATAGTTTTATCTTTCCACCGAAATAGATAAACTAACTCTCTATAAATGTTTAAATTCAATTTCCTTAAAAATAAAGTCCACAAACTTAAAAACTGTTCAATTTCATTCGCTCCAAATATGCAACTAAGTTGTTTTTGAGTTTTATATTTGATATTCAGATGGAAGATCTGCTGATTATCGACCTCCCGCAGCTCAGACTGAAGCTAATGATTCTCAAAGTTTACGTGGCTTAAAAAAAGCACACAAGACTTTTCACACCAAACAAACAAACAAAGAAACCAAACCAAAAAAAGAAGGTTGCAAATGCCGCTTGCAATTTTGTTGCAAGTTTATTGAAAAATCGCATTACAATTATAAATATTTATAAAACGCCTACTCACGCAGTCCAGTCTCTGTCTCAGTCTCAGTCCCAGTTGCAGTCCCAGTTGGAGTTGAAGTCGGAGTCTCTGAACTGGATATTTTTATTGTGTGTGTTAGGGTGTCTTAGGGGTCTGTCTGTCTCTCTTTCTGTCTATCTTTAGGGCCCCAAAAGCGTGGTGCGTGTTGGCGCATGCGCGACGTTGCCACCAGTTTTTTTTAATTTCTCCCTTTTTTTTTTTTTTGAGTGCAAAATAGACAAAACTTCATTGAATATTCGCATAATTGCGTTGTATCTTTTTTCCTAATTTCCTTTTGCTTTGTGTTTTTTCCGCATGTTCAACTAATGAGCAAATGCAGTTCGACTGTTTTATTAGTGTTTGTTGTTGTTGTTGCCAGTATGAAATTATAAGCATTTTACAGTTCGGGGCATTTTAATATCTCTTCGTACTTCATAAATGTCTTTAGGCCTCGAAGTTATTGCTGCGATTTTGCATTTATTTTCAGTGCAACATTATTTCAGTTTTTGTGGGTCTACCTGATTACGAGTACAATTTCACAACAAAGTTGAATGGAGAAGAATTAACATGCAATTCCAGCTGCGAGTAGAAATTAATAAACACGCATTAATGAACCAGCTCTCCGAGGGGGCAATTTAATTGTTTAATTGCTTTTGGGGGTGAAATGGTGCCAGTGAAACGTTTATGAAGGCAGCATAATGAGCAAAGGCTCAAAAATATAAAGAAATCTTAGAGTGAGAGCGAGAGGGAATAAATGAGACAGAGAGAGAGATAAAGAGAAAGAGAAAGCAGTAGCTGCCAGTGTAACGTTTACGAACACGTCAAAAAAAACAATATAAGAGTTGAGCCTTAATTATAACACTCAATAAAATAAGGTTTTTGTAAGAGAAAAAATCACAAGAGTATCAAACTTGTGCTGCCAGTAAAACGTTTACGAATTAGATAAAAAAAAACGAAATAAGTTTACATTTTTTCGCAACAGATTAAGAGAGAAAGAGAGAGAGAGAGAGAAATAATATGTATTCTCTTTTATTTATGCTGTGTTAACTGTTGTTTCTGCCTGTGAAACGTTAACGAATGATCCACAAAGAAGAAATGAAAAATATTAGTCCAGATACTTCGAATTCTGTATATGTAACAGTTGTAGCTGCCTGTGAGAGGTTTGCGAATGAAACACGAAAAAGTAATGAAAACAACTCTCGTCTTCTGGTGAGAGAGAGAGATCAGCTCTATGAGATTTCCCACCCTGCCAAAATTAACAGACTATCAAAAGCAACGTTAACGACTTCAACGTCAAATAGGAAATCTTAACTTTATAGACGCTCTCGTGAGATTGAGAACGCCAAACCCAATCAAAACTTTGACAATCATAAAAGCTGAGAGTTTCGGGATTGATATGAATAAGCATATGTATAAATTAAGTACAATATTGAAGCATAGATACATTTATCTACATGGATAGATACATTTTGTTACACATAGCAATGCAGGGAGAGAGTGGGAATAAAGGAAGGGAAGGTTGAGAATCAAGAGGGCTGTGTACAAATCAATATAATCCAGACAGTCCAAATAAAACTACATTGAAATATTACGCATACGCCGCATGTTGCTGCAGTTTTGGGCCGAGCATATAAAATATAAAATACAAAAATCCAAAAAATAAAAATAAAAAAATAGTAAAAGAAAAACTTCAACTGCAGCGTCAAATTAAACAATTTTTAGATTCAGTTTTTCGGTGATTTCCTTTTCTGTCTGGCATCAAAGCGACATGGTGTGTGTGTGTGTGAGTGTGTGTGTGAGTGTGTGTGTGGTAACTCTCTATATAGAATTCGTGAATATGTCTATATTTGCATTTGACAAAATAAGTGCAAGTCGTCCTGTATCCATTGGATCAACAACAACAACAGCAACAACAGTTTTGGGGCCGTGTCAGGTCAGGCATCAGGAACCTGGCAACAGAACCTGAACCTGACGTTGCAACCTGCAGCCTGGCAACATCGACCAGGTGGCAAAAGGGTGGAGGCCACAACGTAATTTGGCGGCGTTTTTCGGTTTCTTTTTTGATGCCATTTTCATTTTAAATTTTTAGCTTCTTTTTTATTTGCTTTTATTTTACGCTCTTCGCATTTCTCATTTCGCATTTCGCATTTCGAAACTCGCACTTCAATTAATCAGACGCTGCAGTCCGCAGTCAGCCATGTTGCAAGTGTTGAGTTTGGGCCACAATTTGCCTGCTGCTTTCTGGACTTTCCTTGCTTTTTGTGCCCTTCTTCTTGCCCTCTACCGCTGTCTCTGTCGCTGTCTCTGTGTGTGTTTTGATGCCAAGGGGTTCAACAACAAAAATAAAATGTGTTTAATTTTGGTATTTTTTGTTTTATTTATTTCCTATTTTATTTCATCTGTGTGCGTTTTCTGTTGTCGCTTTTGTTGTGCGTCTGCGATTTCATTTCTTTCTATTTACAAATTTATTTTTTTTATTTTTTTTCTCCTTTTTTTTTGGCAATTTGCTTGGCCAGTTTCCGCTTCCATTTCCATTGCTTTGCCTCTAGCTCTTTTTTCTGATGATGCCAACTGCAACTGTACGCATTTCTGTAGCACAACTTATGGCGCCCAACGTGCGCTTTGTACACTGACTTCAATGCAAACGTATGCGAGTTATTTTATTGTAGCTTGAGCATTTCACCAAATGTAATCAAAGTAATTTCCTTTTTGCTTCGCAAGTCTTAGATGTTGCTGGAACAACTTAAAATTTTAAGAAAATTGTTTGATGCACAAATCGGAATAATTTTTTCAATATTTCGGTATAGATATGTTAATAAAAAGTGATTAGTCATCTTTTTTAAATTGTCTGCTTCCCGGCTCGTTTCTTACAATATAAGTTCAATTTAAAAGCAAAAAATAATTATATTAATTTCATTCTTTTGTATATTTTATTTTAGTTCAATTTTAAAACTATGTAAAAATAATAATAATATCATTATTTTATTCCATCGCTTGAGGAAAGTTAGAAATCTTGTAGTTAAAGTAATGAAAATTGGGAAAAAATTTGTATATGTTTGCCTGCATTGATGAATAAAGCTGAGGAAACTCTGATCAGGGTGACCATGTTGTCACATAATATTTGTGTCTATCCGAATAACGCTGTTGAGCTGACCGTACTGATTCTGTAGACAAGAATATGTTAAGAAACTAATATTAAGGTGACCATATTAAGTAAATGTCTCTCAGTGTCAATCTCAGTCTAAATCTTAGACTTAGACTTAAAAGTAATGAAAATTGGGAAAAAATTTGTATATGTTTGCCTGCATTGATGAATAAAGCTGAGGAAACTCTGATCAGGGTGACCATGTTGTCACATAATATTTGTGTCTATCCGAATAACGCTGTTGAGCTAACCGTACTCAATCTGTAGACAAGAATATGTTAAGAAACTAATATAAAGGTGACCATATTAAGTAAATGTATGTAACATGTAGTCGCAATAGAAGTCTACGACTGGCTCTCAGTGTCAATCTCAGTCTAAATCTTAGACTTAGTCGCAGTTTAAGTCACAGTTTAAGTCTGAGCTGGCAATTAATCTCGTTGTGGATTTAAAAGAGTTCACAGTGAATAATTGAGGATTTGTGTAGCGCCCACGCCCTAGTGCAACACGATGATGATGAGCTTGATCATCATCATGAACACGAAGAAGCGGCAGCTCGACAAGTGTCAAGTTTATGAGAGAGTGCCACAAATGCTGTTGCAGTTGCAGTTGCAGTTGAATTCGCAGTTGCAGATTCAGATGGAGACTTGGCTACCGGTTTTACACACACACACACACTCACACACACGCACTCACACACACACACGCACACATAGAGGCCAGATCAATTATGATATAATTATCTGCACTATTGACAGCAGCCCACCGAGCATCGATGCCCAGTTGCAAGTTGCGAGTTGCCAGCTTGCCTGTAGCTGTCATTTACCAGGGGGCAGGCTGGCAAAGGGGCGCCAAAAGGGGAGTGGAAGGGGAGCGGGTGCAGCAAGTGAAATGCGCATGCTCACAAGTGTTGCTTGTCATTATGTTCATTGCATTTAAGCGCCAAGCGATGTCAGTGCCAAGTGGGGAAACCAGCGCCAAGCCAGAGGGAAAGATCACAGAGAGAGAGGGAGAAGGAGAGGGGCAGATACATAAAGACTGCCCAAACGGACAGAAGGAGAAACTCAAAGACGCAGCTTTTATTATATTAACTTGCTGCTGCATATAATTGATGATGATTAAATCAATGCTACCGCAATGCGCCGCACATGGAGGCTGACGAGGCAAGGGGAGACAGCGGGAGAGTGCAGAGTGGAGGAGAGCGGCACCTGGAGGACAGACGGACAGACGGACGGACGGACAGATGAGTGTGCACATGTGGGTTTCCACCGAAAGGGGGCATTGTGAATTCTGTGTGTGAATGTGGACGATGTTGTGTTGTGTTGTGTTGTGTAGGCATGAAGCAAATGGAATTGGAATTGAAGCGTGTGCTGCAACTTGCCCCTTGCCCTGCCCCTTGGCCGTCTCTCCTCAGCCCCTTCTGCCCCCTTTGGATGCTGCACATATTTTTAGTCGTTTCTCTCGCGTGCTTCTGCCCCCTTTAGGTCTTCCCCTTTCGCGTTTCCCTTTCCCTCTTCCACTTTTCGTAGTTTCAGGTTTCGAGCCTTTATCGCCAGCTTCTGCTTCTGCTTCTTCTTCTTCTTGTGGCTGCCCTTTATTTGTGCGCATCTGCTGCCGGTTTAATCTCCGATTATGTAATCTTGAGGCATGCACCTTACTTAGCCCTACCTTGCCACACCGCACCATTGCTCGCGGTGGCAGCTTTATGATCTATTTGAAAATGTGCAACAAATGCACAGAAAAAAAACAACTCGCTGCGAGTTTCTCTCTTTTTGATTGTCAATCAGTCAATCATTTAATCAATTGTTTAGTCAATCCGTCTGCTAAATATTTTTTGGTTCCTAATAAATAGGTAGTTTATAAAACTGTAGGTATAAGGAAAGGCTGTTTAGGGTGACCATACTAATACTTAGCATGAACGGGTGCTTATAAGAGTGACCTTAGTGATTCTAATATATTTATGATGACTGAACGACTAAGGTGACAGTATTGCTGCTTGAGATATATTTCGCTTTTGGGATGACCATACTGGTGCTTTATATTGGTATATGATATGTTATTTGGGCTCAGGTGACCATATTAATGCTTTAGAAATGCGAATTATTTTTAAAGTGCCCATATATGTAGATGTTTAATATATGCGTATGCAAAATATATTGATTATGGATGATGATTTTAATGACTTTGTTGTGGGTGACCATATTATTGCATAAGCTGTGTAAGCAACAGGATAAGTCTGTTAAATTTACCATGTTGGTTTTGTAGTTATGAAAAGGAAAACTAAATGATGTTAAGGTGACCATATTTATTAAATATAGTTATGCAATATGTAGATTCGAACGTTAAGGTGACCATATTAATTATATACAGTTATGCAATACGTTGATTCAAAGGGTTTTAACACTTATCGAAACTTTGACAATTTATACAAAAAATCGACAATTGTCAACTAAATGAAAAGTAAATATGTTAATGTTTTTCTTTTGTCCAAACAATTACTTGACTAACTGTACATCTCATTTCGTCAATTTTATCAACGCTGCTTGTTTTTTTTTCATTTTTTTTTTTGGCACTTTTGGCGTGCAGGTGGCAAAATGGGAAATTTGTCGAAAATATAAATTGCAATTTCACTTTTAATTTGTGCCGCTTTTTCGGGGTCGTTTTTGGAAGGCGATTGTCCTGCGTTCCATCATTATCATTTCATTGTCCAGAGGTGTGTGTGTGTGTTTTTTTGTCTGACTACGCTTTACGCTCTAAATACGCCAAAGATAATCAGCGAAAACAAACAGCGGCAACGATGGCGACACAGGGTCAGGTGTATAAAATGAATTTTGTAGCAAGACAAAATGCAAAAAATAAAAAAGTAAAACAAAAAAGAAAAAAAGGGGGAACGAATATTTTGAACGAGAGCGTCTCTCGAAGCTATGGCTCGTTGCCTTTAGTTGCCTGGGGTTGCTGCTTAGGGTTTTAATATAGGGGTTTTAATGTAGGGTCCCCTGCCCCCTGCCCCCCGCCCCCTGCCCCCTCCTGGGTTTTGTTGCATTCATTGAAGGGTTGCGAGCACGCGGCGCGCCAGTTAAAAACGACATTGCAACGATCGTGTTTGTGTTGTGTTGTGTTGTGTTCTGTGTGTGCAGCTCGTAATTTGGCCAAAATATGAAATAATATCAGCGTGCTATCTGACTGACTGACTGAGGCAGACAGCCAGACAAGACACGCCAGATAGACAGACAGACAGACAGACGGACGGACAGACAGAGAGATAGACTTATAGATAGTGAGAGCTAGACAGGCAAAAGCACGCACACACACACACACGCACACACACACACACGCACACACACACACACACACACACACACACAGGAGGCACACGACGCTGGGCGTTGCAAGCAGGCAAAAGCATGTTGCAATACATGTGGCAAGCGTGGCAACAATAGTTGCAACAGCGACAGGGCGACAATAATGGAGGATGAGTAGGAGGTGGAGCTGCGGTCAACGGGGAAAGAGAAGGAGGAAGAAGGAGGAACGAGGAGGAGGAGAAAAGGTTAAAAGCAAGGGGCTAATGGCAAACAATAATACAACATGACAATGACAACGACAACAACAGTCAGAGTGACAAATATGTCAGCTACAACAATGACAACAACAACAACAACAACAGCAACAGCAACAACAAACAGTAGCAACAGTTGGCCAACAGATCGTCAGGTGTCTCAGCCATAAATTGGACTCTCGAATTGAGAAAACGACGACTTTGTTGCTGTGTTGTCCCTATTTAGTTGACTCGAACTCTTAACGCTTAACGGTTATACTCCAAGTAGCCAAATATTTGTATTTTTTACTTACTCGGCTTTAACTGATATATTATGTTTAAATATTAAATTTGAAATTTAATTATTTCTGCATTTCTTGGCTTCAACAAGTAAATCAAATTCAATTGCTCAATTATTTTTTACTCGATTTTTTTTTAATTTGTAATATTATTTTCAATGTTTAATAGTTTTTAAGTTGACTGCTCTTAGTTGACATTAAAAATAACTCAAGTTAAATAATATTCCTTAGAATTTAAATAACATTTTTCAAATATATTTAATAACTTGATTTGAAAAGAAGGAAAAGTCAGATAAAAAATCTTTAAATTCACTTTGAATGTTACAGCTATTTGATAAGGGCTGTCGCTAGATATTAGAGTTGCCACAATCAGCGAATATGCGTTTGCCATGCGAATAACATGCGAGAATCATTTTTGATTGCGAGTTCCCAGATGATTTCCGTGTTTATTAAAGCTCAGTTGACTCAGTGCATTCATCTAAGTCCATAAACCCCACAGATTTGTCTGCCAGGCATCCCCCTACACCCCTCTGACACCCCTTCATCCCTCTCTGTCGTGTGTGTGTGTGTGCTTGTGTGTGTGTGTGTGTGTGTGCAACTCGTTGCATTGCTTCAAAGCTCGCAGAATGTGAAACTCGGCAAATGAGGGTAAAAGAAAACCAAGAAATAAAATTTAAAAAAAATGCGAAACAAAAAAATACTGGGCCCCCCTCCCCCCACCCCTTGGATCCTGCTGCTGCTAATGCAAATACAACCCTGCGGCATTGGCAGAAGCTTATTGCCAAAAACAGTCGCAAAAGGAGCAAGAGAGAACGCACTGGGAGGGGGAGAGAGGAAGACGGCGAGGGTGAGGGGCAAGGCGACGAATTATATTGCATAAAAATAAAATAAAATAAAATAAAATGAAGATGCCGCCAGCGTTGTTGTCGAAAAAATACACAACAACAATGGGGAATGAGAAGGCGGAGGCATAAAATGAGAAGCGAAAAAAAAGCAGAAAGAAACAAAAGAAAGCGGCAAATGCAACGCTGATGAGTGGCTTTAAAATTCCACGCGGGAAACGCCGGCGCGCAGCATATTTTAACCACCAGCAGCAGCAGCGGCAGCAGCAGGCGGTGCAGTGGCAAGCGGCAAGCGGCAAGGGGGCAAGGGGGCAGCGGGGCAAGCGGCAGCCAGCGACGCCACCATGAGAATATCAACACCATTGCGAACCGTTGAAACTTTTGTTTTGTCCCAATTTTCGTGTGTGCACTTCGTTTTATTTGTTCGCTTCCTTTTTTTATCGTACTCTTCGCTTTTATTTCTTTTTTTTTGGCAATGCGTTTGCCCCCTGCTTCTTCTTCAAGCTTCACACGGGACCCTCGTCGCAAATTTTGCGGTAACTTGGTTAAGCTGCCACACACACACACACACATGTGTATGTAGAAAACTTTACATATATCTGTACAGAAATTCGTGTACTCCATGCATTTTTATTAGGTTTCCCCCTAAAAATGTACCAAAAAAAAAAAAAAAAAAAAAAAACTTATTCATTTACCCTCCAACCCTTCATTTCTGCATAGTAGTAAAATTGTTCGTTGTCCGCAGGGGGGAGGGGGGGGGGGTGTATTATTTTCGGTGCCTATCGCAACTTTTTGGCATTCTTGAGCTTTGCTAGCCAAGTGGAACCAACGAAACATGTGCAAAGCCATCACAACTGGACACCACAAAGCTAATTGGCTTGAACTATTTAGCACAACGAATTTCAAATGCTCTACCATTGCCAGGGCTTTGCTGCGATCAGGAAGGGCATTGAAGAGTTGCCGCCAATTCTAAAAAAAAATTGGTAGAATTGCCCTGTCAGAACAAGCCGGATTCACTTCGCAGACAAGCATGGTCACCTTATTTATTTAAAAAAATTCAACTTATTTTTTAGAACTCATTTAGTTACTCGTTTGCTCTAATGCTTTCAAGAAAATGTCATAATATTACCTTAATCGTTTACGACTTCGAGTATTTATCATCCATGGTGACTTTGTTAACCTATTCTCTCATTTCTGTCTACTCGCAATTTTTGTAAAATAAATTCATTGTAGGACTTAAAGTTTTGTTATAAAAATTTAAATATTAAAAAAGGTGGCACACAATATAAACATGCAGATTTTGAAATAAATAGTTCGAATAAATATCACATGTGCTGGCAATCGAAGTCTTGATTTTGAAATAAATGGTTCAGCAAATGTTGTCTTTTTGCTAATATGAAAGAGACGAAATCAAAAATATTTTATTAAAAATCGCGCGATTTCCTAATTCTTGTCTTCCCAATTTTTGTCTTCCTAATTTTGGATTCCTAATAACAGTATTCCTAATTTCGGATTCCTAATTATTCGATTCCTAGTTTTGGATTCCTAATGTTTTTTCCGAATTTTCGTATTCTGAGTAATATTTTTTCGTATATGGAATCAATTTAATTACTCCTTAATGCTGCTTACATTTGGCTTTAAAAAAAGATAACTATGGTTCTTGACTGACCAAACGATCCATCAAACCGCGTTGCAGTTTCATGCACCAGCCCACAATCCAATCCCGTCCTGCGACTCCCAACCGAAAAACTCCAACCCAACTCAACGCAAACACCCAAAAAAAGAAAGGAGTAAAAGAAAAAAGGCGACGTACCCTGCGATTAAGTCTGGGCAAATTGTTGTGTGTGCATTTTTCAGGTAGGGGGGGGGGGGGGTGGGGAGGGGGCAGGTGGCAGGGGGCAAAGGGAAAGCAAAAGAAAAGAAAGGAAAGTTGCACTCGTAAAGTAAAACCCAATATAATATCATATATTGTATATAGATGTAAATGTATAAATATACATACATACATATGTACCTATATATGTACGTATGATCCCATACAAAAAGAACAGAGTCTGTCTGGCTGAACAAGACCCCTTTTTCGATACCCTTCGCTCAGGGTATATCTACTTTGTGACGAAATTGGTGTAAGAAGTTGCGCCGCGATGAATATAACATCCTGATTAGACTCCATTTTAAAAGTAAGTCAATTCAAATTATGCTCAGCTCGGATAATTTTCAGCTTTTTGTATGGAAACTTTGTTGTTTATAGATCCTCAGAAAACTTCATCACAATTGGCTTTTGTTGTTTAAAAACAGTTGTTTTTATTTGAAGAATTATATTTCTTCTTAAAGCACAGTACGCTCTAGCTGAAAATATGTTTGTAAGGTCAAAAATTCATAAAAAAAAGGGTTGCAAACTGTCTCGAAATTATTTTGTAAAGCCATTTCTAAACCCATGCACGCTGTACCTAAATATGGGCAGCTCAGAGAACTTTCGTGCGTTTTACAACACTGTTTTTTGAAAGAAATGGCGACCAACAAGCAGCAATAAAAGCCGAATTTAGATCTTTGAACAAAAGGAGCGAATTAGACTGATTGAAGAGGTGCAACAGGTGTTAATATTGTGGGATTTGACCGACAATAAACATTTTGATGGGATTTTTATAGTTAATAATTTTAAATGTTTGACCACAGCAGCATAACACCAACAATCTCTCAACTTTTCAGTGATTTTTGGTATTATGCTGTCACACTGAAGTTTGTAAGCTAAAGTTAATTTGATTAAACTTAGCTTTTGCTCGATATACTGTATCCCACATATCCTGAGCAAATTTCAGCTAAGTCAGTTTTTGTATGAAAATTGTTAAATTTGCCCAACATTTATGTTGTTATACTATATATGGTATCTGCTAAAAGCAGAACCGAAAAGAGCATTTAAAATGTTGTCTGCCAAAAATGCGCGTAAGCTTTTTGGCTTT
The DNA here is from genome assembly GCA_963924055.1 of Drosophila limbata. Lineage (NCBI taxonomy): Eukaryota > Metazoa > Arthropoda > Insecta > Diptera > Drosophilidae > Drosophila > Drosophila limbata. Next base: position 22,196,067 of record OZ001351.1, read on the forward strand.
TTTTCTTTGGTGCAAAATACACTCATACACCTCAGCTCAGTGTTGAATTTTGTTGAGTTCAGTTCAGTTCAGTTGGGCTCAGTGTGTGTGTGTGTGTGTGACGTGGCCGGTTTGTAACACATTCCGTGTACTGAAATATTGCAAAAAAAAAAAAGAAAAGAAAAAAATCAACAAAAAACAAAAGGAAAAGGGGTTAAACACGAGGCAGCGGCCGCGACAGGATAACCGACAATGAGGCAAGGCTAGCCCTTCTGCTTCTCCTTCCCAGTACCCCTACCCCCCACCCCTCATTCCATTACACCTTCCCTCCTCTAACCCCAACATGCCTACACCCCTGTGCAACGGGTATATTGTATATCGCATGTATTTTTCGGTAATTTTTGGCAATTCTTCTTCGTTTTCGCTTCGTTTCGTTTCTTTTTGTTTTTTTTTATTTAAATTTTGTATTTTTTGTTATTATTTTTTTTTTTTTTTTTGGCATTTTTCGGGGTTGGCGCGTCGTCCACTGCAATTGCATCCCGTGTGCGTTGTGAAGTGGAACGCGTGTTGTTGACGACCGAGCAACGAGGACGACCCCAAATGCCACTTGTGTCGTCGCCGTCGCCGTCGTCGTCGTCGCTGTTGACGCCGGGGCAGCAGCGGTCGATGCTGACGGCCTCGGAAGCAGTTTTGCAACAATTTTTATTTTATTTTTTTGGGACATTTATTTGCTGTTGCTGTTGTTGCTGTGTTGCACGCACTTCCGGCCGCATTTTGAGTTGAGTGAGTTGAGTTTATTAGCCTTGGCCAAAAACGGGGCAGCCTGCAGAGTGGGGGGGAGGGGGGGCGGGGCAAGACTGGCTACTGTTGCTCGTGGCAGGCGACAAAAGGAACAACAACTTTTCAGGATAACACATGTCCTTCTGCTTCTTGCTTCTCACATGTCCTACAACTCGTCCGTTGTTGGCGCCTTTTTTATTTTTGGGACTTGCCGCGTTGCACTTGTCGCACTGTTGCATGTTGCACGTTGCACGTTGCACGTTGCATGCTGAATGTTGCATCTGCCGCGAGGCCAAAAAGCGCTGCTGTCTGTTCTCATTGTCTTCAAATGCGAAACGCGCACATTTCGAAATGAAAGCTGTGCTTTGTCCCCTCCCACATACAACATGCTCTTCCTGTCTCCCTCTCTCCTGCTGTCTCTCGCTCTCTCTCTCTTACAAATTGCCCGTCTCTGTCGCTCTGTCAAAGGGTACGCAGCTTATCAGGCCAGCGGCTGTTGCTGACAGTCACGCCAAATCGACTCTGACAGTCGGCTGTGCGCCAAAGCAACATCATCATCATCATCATCTACTTCATTAGCATTGTCATCATTATTCATCATGATTATCATTAAGGTTGCAGCTGTATTCAGGCTTTGTGCGTGTGCCCAAAGCCCTTAAAAGGAGGCAAAAGCTTAAGAGCGACAGAGACAGCTTATACACACAAACACACACTCACACACACACGCATTATGCGCATTTTTAGATCTTATGTAAGCTTGCAAAAGCTCACAATCATAATGAATAGTCGATTAATTTGAGCTTAGAGCTTTGAAAGCTTAGCGAATTAATTACTGTAAGATCATTAAACAAAGTTTTCTTCTTGTAAAAATTGATAAGTATATGAGAAAGCTCCTTAAGAACTTTTCACACAAGGTATGTAGCAGAAAAGCTCACAAATATCAAATCATAGTTGAATATTATATTAAAAAACACTTTTTAGAGAATCTGTCAAAAAATTCCAACTATTTTCTAAACAGATACTAAAAGCAACAGCTTGAGCTTTCATTTATTGATGCACTTTTGGCATATGATTAAATTAATAATGAATATTGATTCTTTGGATTCTGTTGAAAGCTTTAAGCTTTCATTGCACAAATGAAAACTGCAGATTTAAGCAATGGAAATATTTTTTGAATATTATTATTTATTTAAAAGATTATTTGCAATGTATTTAATGCTTTCAGAAGCTTTTTAGAACTTTAAAGCTGCACAGATCTCATATCTAAAGCCATTCTAGGGGAGAGCTGCTTATCAGGCTTCTGCACTAACACTTGATTAGTTGCGAATCGCGAGCACACACACACACACAAATACTGTTGCAAGGACACAGAGCTTGCCACATGCCACAGTGTCTGCTGGCTTCCGTTTAACAGGACGCACAGCAGGATGTCAGCATCAACGATGGCAATGCACGGAATGCAACGCACTTCGACGACCTTTCATTATCTCAGCACGAGGGCGGAGGGGCAGAAAAGCGAGTGTGTGGGGAAGGGGAAGGGGAAGTACACTGTGTCCCCTTGGGTGCTTTTCTTCAAGTTTATTGTTGTTTGTTGCCTTTGTCAACAGGCATTGTTGTTGTTCTTGTTGTCAGCGCATCACAGAGAAAAACTCTTCATTTTTGTTTTTCTTTACATTTTCCTTTGCTTTGCTTTTCTCATTTTTATTTATCATTCCTTTTTTGCAAATTGCGTGAGCTAGTTGCTCTGCTGCGACGGCGACTGCGACGTCGGCATCAGGATCAAAGGCGCTTTGCGTGCATCTAAGTTTTCCTTCTTCTTTTTTTCGCGAGCTTCGGTCTGAGTTTTTTCTTTCCATTTTCCCTGCCTCCCTCCAGCCCCCTAAGCGGGTGAGAAGTGCGTTTTTGAGTGCACTTCAACAAAAAGAAACGCAATGCAACAAAAGCATCAACTCAGTCCCCAGCCCCGTTCCTGTCCCTGCCTTCCTGCCTCTCTTTCCCGCATCATCATCATCATCTTGCCCTCCCTTTCTGCAGCATGTTCCATCTGCTTTCTGTGCCTTTGTAGTTTCACCGACGCGTCGTCGACTCTTGGGTTTGAGTTCGGGGCATTGCCTACTTGTAGGCGCACTAAAATGCGTTTATGCATAATTTTGTAGGGTCTCCAGTTCTTTTTCTCTGTATATTTCTTTCGTGCAAAAGGTCCTCGAAAACTGCGACTCAGACTCGAGTGCAGGGAGCTGAGGGGACGAAGTCGACAGGACTTCGTTTAGGTTCGGCTTCTAATTGCAGTGACTGCGACAAAGTTTGCATCATAAATTATTATTAATTATTTGAGCCCACCCTCAAAAGTGTGCATGTGTGTTTGTGTGTGTGTGTGTGTGTGTGTGTGTGTGTGTGTGTGTGTGTGTGTGAATGCGTGTGTTCCACATATCGATTGCATTTTGAAACGCCCAAGTGGCAGCTGACGATGCCGCCAAATGCGTGCTCAAGTGTTTGTGCGAAGGAAGGCGGCATTAAACGCACACACACACATACAAACACACACACACACACACACGCCCATACACACTTGGTAACATCCACTCGCAAGTGACAATGCCCCAAGTGGCGCCCTTCTAAGACTCTACGCAATTCGCCATCAAACGTTTCCTTCCTTGTGCTTCCTTGGGCCTCAATGCAGGTCACCAACTTATGCTTTACATCATGATCAGTCCAATTCACTAACTCTAGTTTTACCTTCAACGAGGTGGCAACTGTACCAAAAACAACACAACTTTTTAAGGCTGAGTGCCGTTTTTAGAACACACATTTTATTTTATCTAAGATATAGTTCCGAAATTGACATTAGATGTACATTTTACATCAAAATATCTCAATAAAACTTATACAACATGTTTTTTAGAATTTCATTATTCAAGCCAATTTAAATCGATAAAATTGTTTCATTTTCAAACTACTTATCTCCAAAAATCTCATTTCAAAATATCATTTTATGATTTCTTATTGAAGTCTTCCATCTAAAGCTCATTTCTCAACACTAAACTATAAATATGTTAAATTTTAGCGTTATAGTTTAATTGCCAGTGTTGGGAAATCAAAGCATAAACTGAGAAAATTTACAATTTCGCTGTTAATTCTAGGGGAAAGGAGTGGAATATATATATTGCTTGAATTTCCTCCTCAACATTGAGACAGCAGACAGATTAGATTATTATTTTACCAACACTGAATGCTGTTTTACAACACTGTTGTCCACAGTTCAATTCCGCTAATCGAATTGTGAATATTTACTTTAAAATGTCATTTTACATTCAATCGAAGTCCCTTGATTGACACCTATCACCGCCTTCAACCCCCCGCCCCACTTGTTCTCCCCTCTCTTGCTACCCCTCCCCTGCTGTAAGTGGCTGCATTTGAAATGCTCAATGGCTTGGAAACTGGCCGAGTTCAGAGCTCTATTCAAGCGACTGACGTACAATTTTCTTGGCTGATTTCTTAGCAGCGCCCTCTATGTGTGAATGTCTCAGTCCAACCCTACAACACAGTGCACCACAGTACACCACTCCGCACCACTTGGTCGGCCCTAGCTGCCGCTTTTTAGCGCGTCTGCAATATTTGCATAAATTATTGTACAACAAACAATAATATTTTTTTTGCCTTTGCCATGCCGTCCCGTCCCTCAAGCTGCCTGCATTTATTTTCCAGAAAATGACGTTGTGAAAAATGCAACAATAATTTTTTAGTAGCCACTGTAGTTGTTCTTGTTTGCGGACTTATAGCAGCGTATCAGTAACGGAATTCCTGGAAAAACACATAGGCAAAATGCAAGAAATATGAAAAAAAAAAAAACTAAAAATAAAAAGACAAAATTCAAAATAAAGCAAGAAGATCAGCAACAACAACAACGACAACAAAAATTGTTGAGCAAAGAATATGAAACTGACAAAACCCCAAACGGAGACCCGAGAGCCCAGAAAACTGACGACCGAACTCGAAGAACTCCAGAAACCAAATCAATTTGATGGTGTCAGCATTTCAGGGCGGTCGGTCAGTCAACAGGCGATAAAAAGGCAATAATAATGACGAATATAAACAAATTTACTCACCATAAAATGTATTACAATGTACAACTAAGCAGATCTTGAAAAGTACATTTAAAAAAAAAATAGAATATTTAGTCGGTTTTAAGGAAATAAAACATTTAACGTTTAGTAAGAACTTGATTTTCAACACTGTGCAACACTCTTTAAAATATTAATAAATAGTTAGAAAATTAGATGTTTTTCTTCTTTATTCAAATTCTTTATGAAATTTATTATTTAAAAACAAATCGACCCCGGAGTGTTAGTTGAGGCTTCGAAGTTTAATTTATAAAGTGAAGTTTTATTTTTGCTAGAATTTTTTAGAATTTTTTGAAAACTGCAAAAAAGTCACTTTTTGCATGAAAACGAGGAAAAATGGGTAAAAATTGTAATTTTTAGGATTTTATAAAAATTTTAAAAAATACTAGCAAAAATTTTTTTTTGCAGTTACTCTTAGAATTGTTCCAAGGATTTGTTTTGCTTCAAAATATTTTTTGTGAAAAATCGAGGAAAAAAGTTGAAAAAGTAGACTTTTGCAAAAATTCAAAATATTCCATGGGTACTCAATGGGTTAAGGACATTTTTGCATCATTCGAACGAAAATTAAATGACCTTTCCAAATATATATAAAAAGCTATTTTTTTCTTATTTAAAGTCAAAATATTACATTTTTAAGGGTTTGCAAAGAATTTCTTGACAAACTGTATATACAATGGAATATTAATTCTATAATAACTTGAATTATTCCAATACATTGAATAATGAATAGAATAATAATAATTTTAATAAATCCAATAATTTTATATATAAAATGCTCACAGAGGGAAAACAAGTATCTGGTTAAACTGTATTTAATAAACTGCTACAGTCAACACACAGACACATCGAATTTGCTGTTGAGTTTCAAATGTATTCTTGGTCATAGCATACTTAATGGAGGGCCTGAGATTCAATTGAATTTCTTCGTTCCAATCATCCAAAAAACTAACTCAAGATGCCGTTGCAGTAAGTTCTGACTTTGTTGTTGGTATTGCTTTTTTTTTTTTTCAACGCTATCTCATGTGCAAACTGCAATTCCGTGACATGTGCCCTGTTACTCGAGCTCCATAAAATGTTCAGTTTTGAGGCAAAGTTCTAAAATTTCATAAATTCAACGAATTTGTCGCGCAGCCGTCAACGGTCGACTGAGAAATTCCGCAGTTTCTAATAAATGGCAAGACAGGCAGTTTCTCATTGTTCTTGTTTCTGCAGAAGAAATGAAAAAAAAGTTGATGGAAGACTGATCGACTGCCAGATACGCTTTAATTAATCTATTTATCAAAGCAATTCAATCAATGATTAAACACTTTTCATTCATATACTTAACTTGTTTCTATAATTATGGATCGTTTTGAAATTTTCAGAATATATAGCAAAAATATATAAATAATATATATAAAGAATATATAATATATATATATATATATAAATAAAAGTCGTGGCTCTTGGCTTAAATGCTGCATAACTTTTCTGTTTACAAATGGATTATTATGAAATTTTTGGGATATTTAGCTGGAAGATTTTTAAATACGCATAGCAAAAATAGAAGTTGTAGATTTAATCATATATGAAATATTATCTTCCTAACCACTTTTTCAAATAAATGTTTTGTCTGTAAGCTCAAAGACTGCTTTATATAGTTAGTTGATGACAAGTTAAATGTACCCCATAAACGCAGTGTTTTTAAAATGTATGAAGAGTAGCAGCTAAAAGGGATCGGCAAAAGTCACAGTTGTTGCTAAAAGTGCTCGAACGCCTAGAATGCAGATGATGATGTTGATGATAATTGCATAAATTTATTGTCAACAGCGTCGGTCACGCATGGCAACAACAACAACAACAAAACTTTGATGTCCTTGCCGTGTCCTGACAAGTCAGTCCTTTGTCTTTAGCTTATCATAACTAGGCAAAATACTCGAGTCGAGAAGCAGCAAAAGTTACAGTCGCTGGACAGGCTCGGTAACCGAAGCGAGGGAGAAAGACAAAGCACTAGAAAGAGACAGAAAGAGAGAGAGATAGCTGGATATGAGAATAAATGAGAAATATATGCACAAAAGAAAACGAAATTAAAAGACGCAAGTTGCAAGTTGCAAGTCGCATTGTCAAGGAATAAAACAAAATTTTTGATGTTAGCGAGAGAGGGAGATTGAGTGTGAGTGACACAGAGAGAGAGCGAGAGAGAGAGAGAGAGAGACGCGTTGCGTCTGCCACATTTCAAGTTGCAATTCTTCTCATTTGCCATTCCAAGTCTCAGTTATTGTTGTTGTTGTTTCATTTCATTCAACATTCACCTGCGACTTGCAACTTTGCAACTTGGCGACTTGGCGACTTGCAACTCTAACTGTCGAGGGCTTTTGTCGCTCATTCTCAACCTTTGGCTGAGGTGTCCTCTGTCTCTGTCTGTCTGTCTGTCTGGCAACATTGAAATATATGTCGATGGCATTGTGTATTGCCCCGACTGCAACTTTAACTGTTGATGCAACACACACACACACACACACACACACACACACACAAACACCGTTATCAAACAGCTGTGCAGACATTTTAAGCAGCTAGTCATCAGCCTGTCGTCGTCGTCATCAGCTTTGGGTTTGGGCCGTGTCTGCGTCTCTTTCATTTTATATTATGCATCAAGAAGTGTGTGTGTGTGTGTGTGTGTGTGTGTGTGTGTGTGTGTGTATATGTGTCTGTGGTGGCAGGGGCAGGGGCAGTGGCATTGTAAGGTGCATACTGCAGACAACGTCTAGTCACAGACATATTCTGCGCCGTGTTTGGTATTTACCACCAACCTTTGTCAGTCCAATTTACCTTTCTTTCTCTTCTCTCTCTCTCTTCCTCTCTCTCCCTCTGTGTCTGGCATTGGCACTGTCTGTCTGTCTGCCCCTCTGTCTATCTAACTGCCTCACTAACTGGCTCCTTTGGTTCCAAAGCTTTTTACTTCATTCAGCGCCGCTTATTGTCTTGTCTTCTTGGTCAACAATCAAAGGAAAAGAGCGGAAGAGCGAGCTTTCACGCATTTTATGTTCTTCCGAGAGCTTAAAAGCTTGCAAAGAGCAAATTGAGGCATAGCTCTCGCAGGATCAGTGAGAGAGAAAAGCTTGCAAAGCTCACGTTTAAGCTTTAAATGAAAGATTCCTCTGAAAGCTTAAAATTAAACATTCTTGTATATTTGAAGGCGTCATCAGCGTAAGAGCTTTCACGTTTTTACGCTCTGATTTCGAAAAACTACAAAGTAAGATAAAACAAGAGCTTTTACTTCATCTTGCGACCGTTGAATCGACAACTCTTGAACTACTCAGGGACTAAAGTTAGCTGCCTGTCTCTATAATCACAAAGTAGATTAAAAAGCTCCTCAATGTGCTTTAAGTGGGGATAAGCAAGAGCTTTAACTGCAAACGTACATAAATAATATACAGACAAGTCGAATATATTTATGCAAATGAATAGTATTCAAATATTCACTTAATGTTTGGAATAAGTTTGTTGCACAATACGAGCTTAAGCTGGAGCTTTAAGGATATCGCTTGACATGAACTTGAACTTTTGCCAGACAAAGTCACAGCAGAGAAAGAGAGAGAGAGAGTGAGAGATAGAGAGAGTGAGAGATAGAGAGAGAGAGACAAAAAGTGAGGGGGAGAGACTGACATTGAGGCAACCTACTTATGAGGCAAAGTAAAAGTTTTTCAATGCCACAGCGCAAGTTTCAGATGCTGCCGCTCAACATGCAGATAAACTTGATAGAGATGCCTCATGCCGCTTGTTGCAACTTGATTAAAATATGCTGCAACAGCAACAACAACAATGACAGTAAACAAGCCAAGTCGTGGTGACGTCATGTGCCACAAAAGTTGGCGAAAAATTTAAGTTTTTTAGCGTGTGTTTGTGTGTGTGTGTGTGTGTGCTCATAATTCAACTGTTGACACTGCCGTTGTGACTTTTCAACGTCATAATTAAGCGTGCCACATGTTGCAGCACCAGCAACAACAAACACAGCCACAACAACAACAACAACAATGCCACAAAACTTTTCATGCATGTGCTTTGCATTCTCCCTCTCATTCCCGCCCTTTTTATCTCTCGCTCTCTCTCTCTCTCTCTCTCTGTCTCGAATTGCACTTGTATTGCAGGGCACTTGAAGACAGCCGCAGACAGTTGCCAGACTTTTCGAGACAGACAGACAGACAGACAGACAACAACAACAATCACTGACATTGGCTTTCCTTGCTGTTTTCATTGTTGTTGTTTTTGTTCTGCCACTAAATTTGTGCTCGGTAATTAAAATAGTGAAAGTTGTACGTCAAATTGTTGGATGGTCGCCCTTCTTCCCCCCCCCCCCCCTACACCGCTCTTTCTCCCTCTCTCTCTGCTGCCAGACTGTTCTTGTTGCCATCTCTTTTTGGACTCGACTTTGTCATAGCCTACATTTGAGCTGTTGTTGTTGTTGTTGTTGCTGTTGCTTTGTTTGTTGTCGTTTCGCAGTTTACAAAAGTTTGTTTTGTTTTTGTTGTTTATTGTTTCCACGAAACTATTTGCTCTTAAGTGTGACCATATGCTGCAGCGAAATCAAGGCTAATGTCCAGCTGAAAAGGGGTGACCGTATTCTAGTATCCGCCAATCTAGGCAATTACGGCCATTAAATTGATTTTAAGGATATACTTAAGCTGACATTTAAAAAACAACACAAAGATAGATTAGATGAAGACATAAGGTGACCATATTCTGTAAATTAATATGCAAATAATAACTGTTTGAGGAGTGACCGTATGTATTTTGTATTCAAAACAGAAAATATTTCACAATAGTTGTAGTTGAATCATAGAGTGACCATACTCTGTATAGATTTATTTACTTGTTGAAAGCAATCTATAACCAATAAACGAGGGTGTATTTATACAAATTCATAAAAATAACAGCCTTAAGGGTGACCATTAACTGTAAAATAGCTAAGAATACTATGAATACAACAGTGAAAAAGCACAAAAAAGTGATAGAGCAAAAATAAACAAAAATTTACTAAAAGATGTCGAATCATTAATTACAAATTAAATAAATGCTGACATTCAATATGTACTTATGTAAAAAAAAAAGCTATGTGAAATATGTTAACTAATTTCCTGCCTTTCATTTTTTCCCGTTCTCATTGTAGCATATTCTTCAAAATTCTAAATTTCAACGAAGAAGAAAGCGTGTAAAACTTAAAGAAAACCCTATTCGAAATCTCGGCGAATCGAAAAGCAACTCAGCAAAAAGTTTATCGACAACAGCAACAACAAAAGAAAACACGCTACAACTCTGGCAGCGCTCTCTGGCTATTGAAACCAACTCTCTCATTAACTCATACTCATATAAACACACACACACACACACGAATACAACCATACACATGCACTCTCTCTCAGAAATTCAACTTGACGAAATATTTGCAACCAACTGGACCAATTCAATTTTTATCGATAACTACATAAAAATCTAATAATAACAAAAATATCAACAACAACAAAATACAAATTAAAAAAAAAAAACAAGCAAAAAGATGCTGAAAATGTTTACAAATTAAACAATTTATTTCAATAAATCTCTCGAGCTCTCGAAACGTGGACAAACAACAAAAAGAAAACTCCAAACTTTTAAAGCAAACTTAAATTACGGTTATATTTTCGGACACGACAGTGTTGTAAAACGCTTGCAGCAACAATTTTCGGTGTGCAAAAAGTGGCAAATCAAGACATAACTAGAAAAGGAAGAAAAGAAAAAAAATTGAACAAATCGAAACCAAAAGCGCCAGCAAAAGAAGCTACAACATTGACAACTGCAACAACAACTAGAACAACCAGAACAACAACAACTATAACAACAGCTACAGCAACAATAAATAACAACAACTATTACACCAACGAGACGAAGAAGACGACCCCGAAAAAGAATAACAAATCAATTGAAAATTGCAACTTATGGATTGCTGGACGGGTAACGCCCGACTGGCGAGTGTTTTAGTTTAAGGTGAGTTTTCAAAATCCACTTTACATATAATAGATGTTTACATACATCAAATATTTACCAATGTTCTGTCCATGATGTTCACTATTGTCTACTTCTCTTGAGCTTTTGTTGTTTAGCTCTAGAGTTTCTTGGTCATTTTTCGAATTTCCAAAAACATTTGGGTTTAACTTTTCATGCAAAGCTTTAAAAATAAATTGAAAGGTGTAAAATTTCTTAAATTAAAAAAAAAAACAAATTTCTTTGGATAAATAAACTTATAACAACTTTTTTATTTTTAAAAGTAGAGAAGGCAAGAATACAAGCAAAAATACTTAAAATTGTGAATAAATTGAATAATAATTTATTGATTTTTTTTGTGAGTATCTTTGCACAAATGGCAGCTGAAACATTATTGTATAATTAGCAGTTTTTCAATTCAACAAATCATTCGCAACCTTGCACATAAAGTGAAGCTTGACTATGACAGACAAAGAGACTGAAAACCATCGTTAGACATCGTGTTGGAGGGGAGTTCAAATTTAAATGGAACTTTCGTGCTTTGAGGTGGGCGTGGCAGCTGTCAAGCAATATGAATGTGTGTGTGTATCAGTGTTGGCTAATTTAAGATGGCGCAATTAACGCAGCAACACACATACACACACTATTTTTGAGGCTAATTAAAGCAATTTTTGCAATTGCTCAAACCACAAAAAAAAAGAGGAAAAAAAATAAACATGAAGAAAACAAAAATGGTATTTTCAATTAAAATTGAAACCTTCGCCATGTTCACTCATTGTGCCAGGCAAACGCAAACGCACACACACACACACACACACACACACGTACATGCATATAAATATATGTACATATGTATGCATTATATTTGCCAGCCTTTATTTTGTGTTGTGATCTTTGCATTCACTTCCCATTGTCAACAAAAAAAAAAAAACCAAAGCGCAGACGTCGCTCACTTCCGCTCGACGACAACAACAACAATTAAGTTGTCGTTGTCGTTGTTGTTGTAGTTGTTGTTGTCATGCATTTTGGGCTCGGTCTAAGCCAATCCGTTCCGATACGAGTACGATCCGTTTCTGGCGCTGACCTTGGCCTTCAGATTCTTTTTCTTTTTTTTTTTTTACTTCTTTTCGCACATGTATTTTTTGTTTTTTTTTTTTGGTTTTTAAGCTTTTTTTTTACTCATGTACTTTTATATTTATTTTTTTTTTTTTGCATATATTTGTATTTTATATTTTATATTTGTATTTACTCTGGGGTTTCTCTTTGACATTTTTCCCAGGCGCCAAATGCGTTGGCTCATTAATAAAACGTTAACACCGTTAAATTGCAGACGGCAAAAATTAACGCCTAATTGATGAAATGGCATAAGACAAATAAAGAAAGCACGCCGAGAGAGAGAGAGAGAGAGAGAGACGGGGAGAGGGGAAGACGAGAGATAGCAAAGGGTTATTACTATTGATTGAAAAGCATGGCAAAGTGACTGCAATGACTGCAGCTTCCAACACTAACACTAACAACAACACTAACAGTAATACTAACAACAGCAACAACAACAACAACAACTAGTTGCAATTTATGCGCAGCGTGACAAATCAATTTTACTTTAGTCATTTTTAGAGAGTTTTGCCATCGTTTTCTACGTTTGTTGACAGCTAACTTTTGTTGCGTGATCAGTCTTCCCCCCCCTGCCCCTGCCCCTTCAAGTGGTGGAGGGGGGGGGGGGGGGGTAAATAGGTTGGCGGTTTCGCACGCTCGAAACACACAGCTAAGAGCGCCGTTATCATCAGCATAAATATGTGACATTTACGAGTAATGGCAAATGACGTTGCCTAGAGACAACAACAACAACAACAACAACAACACCAACGAGCATGGACAACAACAAACAACATTAGCAAATAGTTTTCATATTACAGTTGCAGTTGAAAGGTTGCAAGTACTCGTCTGTATGTTTGTTGCATCCATCGATGATTGCCGCGATCTTTGCAGCAACCAAACCCACAAAATCGTGCGAATCGTTAAATTTAATGTGAACTTTGCAGAGCTTTAATGCGCTTAAAAGCACGTTCAAAAACAAATACCTCTTGCAATTTATAGATTACTTTTAATTGAATGTTGATGTGAAGCTTTAATGCATTTACAGAAGCGCAGGCTTTCATAAATAGAGCTTTTTATCGGCTTAAAGCATTCAAAAATTCAGATTCAAAGTTATTTAAATGCTTCGCTTAAATGCACTTGTAATCATAAAAATCCAAATCAAAAGCTTGAAAGCCGTTGAAAGCTCTTGAATTTTAGTATGGTTAAGCTTTCATTTAATTATTCAAAAGCTTTACATGTGATATCAAAAGCAACTTAATGCTGTTTAAATATCTTTATTTTAATCTGTATCAATGCTTGATTGAATTTAAATTTTTAAAAAATTATTATAATCAATCTGAAAATACCTAAAGTGAAATTTGTGTGAGCTTTAATTTATTATAACACACCCAACATAAACTATAATTTATTTACATTAAATCTTTCGTTTAATTTCCCCTTTTCATTTATTATCAACTTTGGCAATCTTAGCTTTGATTGATTGTAATCAGTTTAGCTAAATGTTGAAAGCGTTTAAATTAAAGTTTATGTTCAAAATAGTCAAGGATACAATTAATTGTGCCAAAAGCTTCATTGATCTTTTGCGACAATTATTCCAATCTTGAAAAATTTTTAACAATTTAACTTTAAAACTTTATGGATAGAATTAAAATGAAAACAAATATAAATAGATAATATGTAAGATAATTTTATTTTAAATAAATAAAAAATATGTAAATTTTGTAAATAATAAATGGAAGCAAATTAAAATATAAACAAATACAAAAGTAAAATGTAAAATAAGTTTATTTAAAATAAATAAAAAATACATATTTAATTTAAACATTTTTGTAAATGATAATACTGAATTAAATTATCGTATAGTAAACAATAATATTGAAGTAAAGATAATACGCTGTTTAAGCAACAACAAAATGCTGATTAAACTGAAAATATCTCAGAGCACGCTTATTGCAAGCTGCGTTCTAGGCCTAGTTTGTTGGCCAATTCTTTCGCCTGGCCTGGCCTGGTCTGGTGTAGACAATCTCCGCTGCGTGCACAGTGCCCAGTGCACAGTGGGGCCAAAAGCGCATCGAAGTGTGCTCTGCGCGGCTTGACGCAATCAAAGCTCTTCGCTGGGGCACGTTCGACACTAAAAAAGTGAATTGTTTTTGTCGTTGCTTGTTTTCTTTTGTTTTTTTATGAAATATAATTGCCGTTAATCATTTGGCGTGTGAGCTGCGTGCTGTTGTTGTGGTTGTTGTTGTTGTTATAGTTATGATTGTCCGTTATGAAAGGTGGCGCCTCACGCGTAACTGCGCCCACTTTTGCGTGGAGGGGGGGGGGGGGGGGCGTGGCATTGCAATGCACAGCTGCGCACGCGTTTTCGATTAAAAGCACAAAGAAGAAGAGTCAAGGTAGTCGACTAAGCGATACCCTCTATTCAATACCACATCAATGAATTGAATTATCTCATTGGAAAACCTATCAAAAAGGATTAGCAGAAATATAAACGATTACAGGGTAGTCAAAAGAGAAGTAATACACTAATTAAATCATAACTATAAATATCATTAAAATTAAACACTTGTGTTGTTGCTTCGCATTGCATAAAGTCGATTGCACGCATACGCGGCGTATGTGTAATATCTGAATTGAATGCGGAAGCGAACGAATGAATGAATCGGACAGCGAAAGAGAGAGAGAGAGAGAGAGACAGAAAGATAGAGAGGGAAAGTTCTCACAGAAGCTGAATGAGAGCGAATTGCAGCTGAATGAGTTGAATGAATGATTGAGGAATGATAACACAGTGAAGGTTAAGAAAAGTGAATGAAGGAAAGAGTAAAGAATAGAAAAGACAAAGAAGAAACAAAGGGGAAAGAAGACAAGAGGTGCAACCAACAAATGAATTAGATAAAGATGAGAAGGGACTAAAAATAGGTGAAATTGTAATTGAAGATAAAGAGTAGATGGCAAAAGAAAGCAAAGAGATAAGTTTAAATAAAATAAGAAATTATGTGAAGTAGAACCAAATACTAGGAGAAGCACAGGATAAGAGAAGGAGAAAAGAAAGTGATGAAAACGATGAGACAACAAAGGAAATAAAAGACAATTAGTGAATAAAGAAAGAGACACAGGATAAAAAGACTAGAGACAATGATATAAGGAGGAGTAAACAAAATCAGAAAATAGAGCGAATGGAATAGAAGAAATTGTGAAAAGCAGTAGAAGACAATATATAGAATAAAAGTCTAAATAAATATGCACAAAAGTAGAAAATTACGCTTAAAAGAAAATTGTTTACATTTTCAATTGGCAATTCCTCTTTGTGCTATATCCTTAAACGTTCGGTACACAAGACTTAATAATCCGCAAGCAGCTCCGAATTTAATTAGAAACATTTTTGAAGTTCGATTTTGAAAACTCGTTTGAAATGCAAATTGAAGCACAGGATTGTTTTCCAATTTCGTGTCGATAAACATTAAAAGTCAATATCGATAAGTTGATCGAAAAAAGATAATGGAAAGTGAATCTAAAGTAAATCAAATATTTATTAACTTTTGTTTTCTTACCCCAGTTCTCAGTCTCCGTCGTGGCCTGAAAATATGCCAAACTTATTTATCTACACACACACACACACACACATACAACCTTGAAGTTGTCCCCAGTGTGTGTGTGTGTGTGTGTGTGTGTGTGTGTGTCGCTGTCGTTTGCTGACAAATGCACAAAATGCATGACGCCGCTTGGGAAATGGAGAAAGGGACTGAATTGGGGGAGGGTTGCGGTTTGGCTCAGGGATGGGGGCAAGGGGGAATGGGGGCAGAGAGCGAAGCGCGTGCAAAACGCAAGAAGGAAGTGATTAATAAGCTAGCAAAGGCAAACGAAATGTGTAAAGCCAAAGAGAAGAAAAGCAAAGAAAAAGGAAAAGGAGAAGAAAAAGAAAAGGCAGCAAAAGTTTTTGCCGGCAGCTTAAGAGACCGCAAAGAGACCTACAAAAATGCAAATGCAATGAGCGAGACAGAAGGAGAGAAGGAAAGAGAGAGAGAGAGAGAGAGAGAAGTGCGGCGCAGTGAGAGCGTGCGCATGTGTTGCGGCAATATGGTAACCCTAAAAACAACAACAGCATTGTTTACGTGTGTGTGTGTGTGTGTGTGTGTGTGTGTGTGTGTGTGTGTGTGTGAGTGTGTGTGTGTTATCGTTAGCACTGCAAAAACTACAAACTATAACGCAATTATACATATGCAGTGAACCCAACCTTGCCCCCCTCCCCCTTCCCCCCTCTGTCGCCCTCACACTCATTGCCCATTCTGCCTACTCTTCTCACTCCCTCTCACTCGCACTTTCTCGCTTGCACCTCAATTCGTTATTGCATTTTGCGTGCATCAATTATTGCGCATTTCTCAGTTGCGTTGTTCAATTGTTGTCGTTGTTGTTGTTGTTGTTGCAGTTGTTAATTTGTTGTTGCTCTTTATCTGGCAGCCGCCTTCTAATTTACACAGCAACAACAACAACAACAACCGCATATATTGTACAACAATTAATGCATAACATCAGCCAAACAACACACAAAACAACAACATTAAAATATATAAAAAAACCCAAACACCCACACATACATACACATTTGTATATGTGTGTGTAAGCTTGTAACTTAGGATTTACTTTTAAGTTTCTTAAAAGTTACAAGGCAATTCTATTGTTTTTAATTTTTTAAATACCAACATATTTAATTTGCTTTCACAACTGTCAAGTGATTAAGTATTCATTAATTAATAAAATAAAATAAAATATGATATTTAACTTGAAAAATTAAATAAAGCTAAAATGTAGTTTTCTTAAACTGACTTTTTTTTACGCACATTAAAATTTAAAATAAATTAAAATTGAGTACTCATTTCATTTAATTTGAACATTTGTATACAATTAAAGAATTACTAAACATTTTATTAAGTGATGCAAAATTACATCGAAACAAGTGGGAAAGGCTATAGTCGAGCTCCCGACTATAGGATACCCGTTACAGAGGCGGAAAGGGGCGTGGCACAAATTTGAAACAAACTTGATATGCGTGGGGTTTATAGAAATCTGTGTGCCAAATTTGGTTGCTCTAGCTCTTATAGTCTCTGAGATCGGCTGTTGATGCCGATCTAGAATATATGTACTTTATAGGGTCAGAGATGCTTCCTTCTCCCTTTTACTTACATTCCAACATTTTTTTAGTAACGATTTTTAAGTAATTTAAGTCGATAAATTTGTATGCCGATTTAT
This sequence comes from Drosophila limbata, assembly GCA_963924055.1. Lineage (NCBI taxonomy): Eukaryota > Metazoa > Arthropoda > Insecta > Diptera > Drosophilidae > Drosophila > Drosophila limbata. The sequence goes on from OZ001351.1 coordinate 22,213,292, forward strand.
TGAATATTTGCATTTACATCACCAATTTGAATGCAATTAAAATATAAAATTGTTGCTTAAAAATAAATTATATTATATGCAATTTAAAATTGTACTTTTTACTTTAAGGCCAACAAGTAGTTGTCAAGTATTGTAATTAAATTTAATTTAATTAAATATGTCGTAATTCAACATCTAAAATTCTCGCACCTTTTTTGAGCTTTGATAATTGTGAAATCAATTAAAGGAAAAAACAACTAAAAAATTAACTATGCAATGTAATTATGAAATGTCAAGTGTGAGGTGTGTGTGTGTGTGAGTGTGCGCTGCATGTGTGTGTGTGTGTGTTTGTGCACACGTTGCGTATGCGTGTTACGCTTTTTTTGGCTTGCTGAGAAGCGCCGAGAGAGGCGCACGAGCGTCGACGCGTCGCTGCGTGACACATTCTGTGGCTGACTTTTCAGCTAATAGCTTGAAAATAGCTAAAAGCAACAACAACAAAAACAACAACAACAACGACTGCAATGTCGACATGCAAGCCATGGCTGACCCATTGGCAATTAGCATTTTGGATGGAGCTGATGGGGAGCTGCCCCCACCTGGAGTTGGAGAGAGGGAGAGAGGAAGCGAGACGGAGGCCAGGTGCCAATTGCAATTTATCTGATCGCTTTGGGTACAGTTGACGCCCCACAAACAACAGCAACAACAACAATGAACAACATGTGGACAGAAGCTTGCGTGTTGTGTCTGTGTGTGTGTATGTGTGTGTGTTGTTAATATGTATTTGTGCAATTGTGGATTAATTATAACCAAGGACTCACAAGATACAAACAAAGATACAAATGTATCTGAGCTAGTATCGCGCGTGCACTCAATGTATCTATGTGTGTGTGTGTCTGCTTGTGTGTGTGTGTATGTGTGTGTGTGCAATTTCCGTTGGGCCAGAACAAGGTTAATTCAGTTAGCCATTGTTGCTGTTGCTTTAATTACGCTTAGTTACATAATCATTTCCAGCTGATGACACGCACAGCACACAAATTATTTATTTATTTATTTCATTTTTTTTTTCATCTCTTTTTTGCATTACTTAATATGTGGAGCTTTGGGAAAACAGCGTTTAAAACAAAAAACAAAAAAAAAAAAAAACCCGTTGACAACACCCAAAGCTGTCTAGTTAGAAGAAGAAGAACAAGCAGCAACTAGAAAATTAGCCATGAAATTTCTTTTGCTTGTTTTATGGCATTTGATAAATCCAAAAAAAAAATTAACTTTGGATCCGGTTTCAACAACTTTCTTGCTAAACAAGAAATAAAACTAATCTAAACAGTAAAAAAAAGAAGTTAAAATAAAATACTTCAAATGTAAGGGGTTAACTAAGTATGTATGTGCACACACACACACATACATATAAATGCTCCCGTGTGTACATATGTATTTATTATATGGCAAAAGCCATGTCGCAGCAAAAAGAAAGAGGTAACAAAAAAAAAAAAAGCTGCGGCAATTGGACGTTGAAATTTCACCAACAAAGCGCCGCTTGAGAACCAACAACAACAGCAACAACAGCAACAACAACAGCAACAACAACAACCCGCAACAAACAACATCGGTCATTGCAAATTTCCCATGGCACTCCAAGAACTTTCGAAAGTTTAATTTTTTTTCTTTGGCATTTTTTGTTTTTTTATTATTTTGGACAGAAAACTGCATAAATTTGGCATAAATAATGAATTCTTCACCCCTTTTGAAATTGACGCGAAATGTGTTTGAAAAATGGCTGGCAAGCAACACAAAATTGACCGTCGATCGTTGAAAGAGATGAGCGAAAAGATAACGAAAGTAGATGAAGCGGAGATGGAAGAGGAGAAGCAAATAAAAAATGGATAGATTTGACTTGACTTGAGCGCTAATGAGAATAAAGTAGACGGACTGTGGGCGATGGTTTATCGATAGTTCTCTACATACATTTATTTGATAACTATCGATAGTAACACAAGTACTATCGATTAGTTGAGATGTGCATAAAGAAAGGGAATGATAGAAAATGTCATATTTCTTAGAAATGATATGCTCTGAGTAAGCAATGTTTTAACAGCAATGTATCGATAGTACAATTAATAACAGATAGCTATCGATAATCAAATACTATTCGCTGTAGAGTTTCTCTATGAGGCTACAATTTCATCTGCTCGTAAAAGATTTTTAAGGCATACACTTTGAATTGTTTAATATTTTTGCCAATCATAGAGTATCTGCCAGTCGTGCACCCGCATTGATTTTCTTGTTCGTTTGCTAAATTGTGAATGCGGGCGGAAAGTTCAGTCAATCAATTGCCATATTGTAAATGGAGCAATGCAAGTGAAAAATAGCTGAGCGATGAATGACAGAAAGAGAGAGGAGTAGAAAGACAAAGAGAGAGAAAGAGAAAGATAGAGATGTGTGAAAAGGTTGGATGATCTATTAGAAATTATTTACAAATTAATCAAATTATAGTTTAATGTCTATAAAAAGAATCTTAGTTTGCAAATTTAGGAAGTACATAAAAATGTATGTATCTTAATTTATACATTTCAAGAATATATAATCTATATAATTTTAAAGTTTGAAAAAATTAAGCACTATCGAGTTAATTAATTAAAAATGTTATAGATTTTAATTATTTATTTACATTTTAGTGTCAACTAAAAGCAGTCAACAAAAAATTTATTTATTATAGTAAATAGAACAAAAGAGTGTAACTTGTATACAATCCAAATACATACATATGTACATATGTACATATATATATTTTATAACATTTCATATATAAAACTTAAAAGATTAGAGATAAGTAAACAAACTGAATTGACAGAATATTTGAGATAAATTTTAATAAATTTATTGTAGATTTAATTAAATGAAAATCTACGAAATGATAAGCAATAAATGATGCAAGACTTTTATAAATATCATATTTTAGGTTTAAATCAACAAAGTATTAGATTGACAAACATTTCGACTATATTTTTAAAGACAAATAAAATTTTAAAAAAATATGTTATAGTACAATTTGATGTATCAAGTCAAATCAAAGAACATTGTTGAGATACAATTTGATAAAATGAATTTAAATTTAATAAAGAATATTCCAATTGGATTTCGCAAAGCTGAGAAATAGAAATACCATTTAGAGCAGAGGTACAAGAAGAAGAAGAAGAAGCGATCCATAGCTAGAAATACTTGTATGCCTATTTCTATGCCTATGGCTAATTTGGCCAAACCATCAACACAAATTTACAAAAGAAATACAAAAAAATTCGCGAGTCTATTGAACTTTGTGTTACAAAAACAACAACACGAACAACATTGGCAGAAACACACACACCAACACAACAGCACACACATACTCACGCACAAAATAAAAGGCAAACGCAAAAAAGTTCATTGAACCCCCAAAAAGCAGAGGCCCAATCTAGCCTACTGTTGTTGTTGTTGCCTTGCTAGAAAGATCAACGACACGCACAAAAAAAAAGTTTGTCGGCAGCGGCAGCAGCAACAACAACACCACACAATCATAGTCATAGGCCCGACGACGCAGCGCACGCACAAAAGTCAACGAACTGTTGACGTCGCTGTCGCCGTCGCCGTCGCCGCTTCAAACAACAACACTCTGAGTTTGCGAAATAAAAAGTGCGTGAGCCACGCGCCAATAACAACAACAACAAGAACGCACGCAGAAATATTCGCGAGATCGAGCGCACGCACAGCAGCAACAACAATCAATCGGCAATCCGAAATGTTGCCAAAAAATATTTCAGAAAGCAACAACAACACTGCTGGCGCGCTCTCTCACTTGCGGGCTCTCTTTGTCGTCGCGCACGCACAATCGGCAAACGTTTTGGCGCTCTCTCAACATTTTGATTTCAAAGTCAAGTTGAAGAGCACAAAAGCTGACGGCCGTCTCTCTGTCTGCAAGTGTGTGTGTGTGTGTGTGTGTGTGAGAGAGCGCGCTTATCCGTGTGCTTTTGTTTCGTGATCTTTATTTTATTTTTCGCATAATTTGCGAATTCTCTTTGCGCTCAGCAACAAAGCAGCGCTGTCGTCGTCGTCGTCGTGTAGCGGCGTCGCTGCTCTTGTCGCTTACGCAATTCGTATGTTTGGCAAACATATTTATGTGTGTGGCCCAGCAACAAAAAAAAAGAAAAGGAAAAAAACTTGGCGCTGTGCTTTCCGTTTATCAGGAAAGCAACAGCAATAAAGCACAAATAGAAAAAGAAATTAAATGAGCTTCACACACACACACATCAAACCACGCTGCGTTTGCCTTGCACTTGACGACGTGCAGTTCAAGCATACATCCAAATATATATATATGTAGACATGTGTGTGTGTGTGTGTGTGTGTGTAGCGCTGTTATCACACTGTATGTACAGTTATATGTAGCCTCCGCCCACGCCACCGTCCTTCCTTTCCATCGCGAGTTGAGCTAAAAGCACGTACGCAACTCGCGCTGCATGACATTAGAAAGAAATGAAAAGAAATGTAGGGAAGAGAATAACAAAAAATAAGTAAAACAATAAATAATTATAAAAGAACGAACGGCAAAATAAACAGCAACTCACGCAACGACCACAAAAATATAACTGAAAAATGCAATCTGAATGTAAGCTCGTTGAATTTCGCTTTGAACAAATAAAAATGAAAACATGGAACAGGAAAAATCTATACACTAAAAAAATGGCATATACATACATACATACATACATACATTTTTAGATGTACCGAACCCAACTAATCAAAACTTTTTTGTTTTTAAGTATAATAAAAAAACTATAAAAATACAGAAAAAAGACAACATAGTTTTCCTAATTTTCATATTCGCTTTTTTGAGTTTTTGTTGTTGTTGTTGTCATTGGGAATAAATAAGCAAATATAAATAGCTTTTAAAACAAATTTGCATTTTAAGATATTTATTTTTTAAGTTCTTTAACGTCAACTAAGTTCTGTTGACCAAAAGTTTTATAATTAAAAATTAATTTAGAATATTTAGAATATTATCTAAATTGTACATAAAATTGATATTAATATGGATAGCGTTTAAAATTTCTCATCTTAAAGCTAACAAAAACTTGCACTTTTTATTATCTCTTACATGTCTTTTGTTTACTTAAGATGCCGTATTCTTTTTTTTTTTTTTTAATTATTTTCCATTTGATTAATTTTGAATCTTGCAGACTTTGATAATGTTTTTTAATATGCCAAATAATGCGCCTATCAGTGCATTTAATTAATCGTTTTTCATCAGTTTTTTGTTTTGTCTTCTATATTTCTGTTACATACTGACCTATAATCTGTGGTCAAAAGCTTAAGCGCATATTGATTGCAGCTGTCTAAGAATTTATTGGCCAAGATGTGAGTTGTTGTTATTGTTGTTGGCGTTGGTTGAACCCACACGTAATTTGTCTTGTGTCGAACCTTTTGAACTGCAGACGAAGCGCCGCCATTAATCAATGCCAATAATGCATCAGACGCATCGATAGAGACGCCAAAGTTGCCCCCTCCCCACTAAGTTTAGGCATAGCAAAAAACTATAAAGAAACACTTCCGCCATGTGAGAGTGATAAGAGAAGAGGGAGGAGGGAAGGAGAAGGAGGAGGAGGAGGGGCAGAAAAAAACCAGCTGCTGATTACGAAGACTAGTTTGCGAATTGCGAATAACCGAAAACATATGTTGTTATCTGTATCTGTCAGATACGTAAGTAGGTCACAAACACACACACACATAAACACAGACACACACACACACATATTTGTTAATTCGCACGCACTCACACGCAACAAGCGAGCTGCGTAAATTGCGTATACGCAATGTGTGTCAAGGACAGATATGTGCGAATTTTTTTATGTATTGTTATTGTTGTTGTTGTTGTTGTTGTTGGTTTCTCTCTTTATGATTTTCAATGTTTAATTTTGCCGGCTCGCTGCTAAATTTAAATGACGCCGCGCCAGCTGGCAGCAACAAAAACAACAACAAGCACAACAACAACAATAAATACAAAAGGCACCTACTGAACTAATTTGCGCACATTTGTCTATGTGTGTGTGTGTGTGTGTGTTTGTGTGCGTAGATAGCATTGAATTTCAACTGACTGCCGACCCGCTAGAAACATTTTTCGCAACTATAATCTTGGTTTTTTTTCGTTTTTTTTCTTCTTATTCGCACAACTCACGCCCACGGTCAAGCCAAAGGTCAGACACAGCCAACTGCTAAATTTCTCTTTTCAGTTTTGCAACTTGACAGGCCAAAATGCTTACATAAAAACCTAAATAAATTACTGAAACTCAAATGCTCTATCACGGTCCCTGACTACCTGAAAGCGTTTGGTATTAAGTGTCAAAGACATCAACTCAAATTTCAAATTTTTATTAATTATTAATTTTAACTTTAACAAATTTAGTATTGATACTTTTAAATAAAGCTTTTTGTAAATGCTCATATTATTTTTTTACAAAACTTAAAAATTAAAGAAAAAAAATGTTGACTTTAATAAGAGATATAAAAAAACTGCTTTAAAATAAATAAAATTAAAAAAATTAATTCATTTGCGCATTAGTTTTATATTAAAGTTTTTAGTTTGTTGTGTTCTTCTCAGCTTAGCTTAACAAAATATAAGTATGAAAATTTCTCAAACTTAATTTTTTTTAGGTTTTTTTCAATTACTATACAACTTTTAGTTAAAGTACTTTAAGATTTTTAGGCATGATCCCAATTATTTTGAACTTGGAGAATTGTCCTTCATGAACACGTTAAGCGTACAACAGCTGTCTGCTACAACACGCTCCTTCTGTACCCTATCTCTCTCTCTCTCGCTAAGCTCGCTCTTCAACTCTAAACGTTTTGTATGTCAAATTTCCAATTGGGTCGCACACATACACACACACATAGCTAACTTTGCTATTTGCGAATTTCGTTTGTTGTCGTTTTTTTTTTGTTTTTGTTTTTGTTTTTTTTTTTTAGCAAGCTCTACAATCGCGGAAACGAAACAAAACGCTGCTGCTCTCAGTTGATATGAGAGTGTGTGTGTGTGTGTATATGTGTAAAACAACGAACGCATTGCGTAATCGACGCTGTTGCTGCTGCGCCTTGGCGACTTGACAACACAAAGCAGCGCTGCCAGCAGAGGGCGCTGGTTAAGTTTAGTTGGTCGCCTGGTTAGCGCCTCTGTCCATGTGTGCGTGCCTTAATGTGTATGTGTGTGCCTGTATAAAAACAGTTAGAAGTCAAATGACGTTGTCGAAATGACGACAAGCAGCTTTCTTGCATGCGTTCTATGCACACACATACATGTATGTATGTATGTATGTAAGTGTGTGCGCATAGCTGAGAGCTTTTGTCAGCTGCGTCATGCGTAAGCGGCTATAAATTTAGCAAGCACCAAAGAAGCAGCAGCAGCATTAGAACAAGAGTCAAAGCTGCCTGCTGTGTCAGCTGTGACGCTAGCGTCGCGACGTTGACGTTGGCGTCAGCGTCAGCGTCGACAGTGACTTTTTGCTTTTGTGTACAGTTGTTCATTTCATTTCATGCCTTTATTTTTCGGCCGCCGTCAAAAGCGGAATAAAATTTGTGCTCTGTTTTTTTTTTCTCGTTGTCTTCTTTTATTTTTTTTTTGCGAAATTGGCAGCAACAACAACAAAGCAACAACTTTGCAAACTAAGAGCAGCGAATTCTTTTCGTTTTTATTAGCTTTTATTTTCTTGTTCATGGCGACGCACAAAAGCGCGTTAAGTTAGCCTATTGAGAACTACAGCAACAACAACAACATCCACAACAACAACAACAACAACAATGGACTGGCAACGTATTTAGGTCAAATGCTCAACAGGCACTGCGTGCCGATTGGCAAAAAAAGAAGCAAAAAAAAAATTAAATTTTTTTTTTGCGAATTTTTTTTTCTAGGTTTTGCTGATTTCATTTATCTTTTTGTTGTTGTGCCGAGTTGTTAGTTGTCTATAGAGCAACAACCACAACAAGAACAACAACGGCTCGAATGTTTTATTGCCTATGGTGTGCGTTGCTTAAATAACGGTTCATCAAATGCTAGCCAACATCATGGCATAGATACATACACACAGATACAGATACAAATAAAAAAACATATGCTCACATATGTATGTGAGTGTGTGTGTATGTGTGTGTAGTACATGCCTGGTATGCAGATGGTAGCTGGTATATGGCCAACAAGCAGCTATAAAAAATGCCTAAAAAACATTTCGCTTCGTTGTCGGCTTCTACCTGCTCGGAACTCTGTTGAAAGATACATTTGTATCTTTCATTTTGGAACTGATGTCAAAGTCAAAGCAAAGGATCGTCATACTAATCCCTAGCATTTGAATAAGAAATGAATATGTTTCAAATTGATTTTGGGTTGATTTAAATTTGGCATTAAATAGGGAAGTTGATTGGAATTAATTGGAATATATATTAGATTAGATATCGATCTACGAAAATAAGGAATAAATAACATGAATTTAGTCCATCAATAGTTATATCAACTTAATTATTGGTCGCGTTCACCAGAACCTGATCAATCACTAATCAGTAAAAAAGGCCAGATTTAATATAATACAGTTGAACTTCCATAACTCGAACTTCTATAACTCGAATTTCTCTCTAACTCGAGCTAAACGACTTGCAATAACATTGATTAACTTTAGAAAAAAAACTCTATATGTCGAATAGCTCCATAACTCGAACCTTTTCTTTGGATAATGGTGATTCGAGTTAGGGAAGTACGACTGTAGTTGATATATTGCATTAATAAATAATTAAGCCAATATTGTATGCGAATTTAGTATTTTATATGAGATCGTTTAAAGCACTTTTTCCAACCACATTTTGTTTTTTTTTTAAATTTAATTAATTAATTTTTAATTTTGTCCCATTTATTTTCAAATCTAGTGTTCTTTTGATTACGATGTGATTTATCGATAACAAAGTATCGCAATCGCAATCGCAATTTAAGCGTACTATTTTCTTGTTAAATTTGCAGTCATCATAATCACAAAATTTTGAAATCATGATTCATACAAATTTCATCGCTTTTCTGTTGTCGACTTGAAAATATTAATATTTTTGCTGTCTGCATTTGAATAATTAAAGTGTAATCGATTACTTAAAATATTTAAGTAAATGCTGAAATTCGGAATAATATTTAAAAACACAGTTTTTTGGTACAACTTTTATAAGTACATATAATATTCAGAACATCATAATGAATACAATTGTACACATGATGTGATTACTTTGATTAATTGATTAATTGACTGCTTATTTCTTTTGATATTGTTGAGTACAGATTGTTTCAAAAATCCAGGTGGGGACGGCTTTGTGGGAAGGGAGGGGGGGTTATGGGGGGCAGCAGCAAGTAGCATTCATTCTTCTTCTTCTTGAGTTTGTGACAATACGTATGAAGTAGATATGTATGTATGTGTGTATATGTATAGCGTACTTTGAATTTCGTGTCCATATTTTGTCTATCTCTGTCTGTGTATCTGTATCTGTGTGTGTTTCTGTATCTGTGTGTGAGTGTGTGTAAGTGTGCTTTCGTCTATGCCTGTACATGTTGTTGTAAATATTATGTTTACCGATATATATGTACATATATCTATTGGTATTTGTAGTGTCTATTAACTGTTGATATGAATTAGCTGCTTGTTGTCTTGTTGTTGTTGTTGTTGTTGTTGTTTTTGTTGTGTGTGTTCGATACTTGATGTGTACAACACTTAGAACTCGCTTCATTCCATCCTTGTTAGAACTTCTTTTTGCATTTCTTATTCGAATGCTTTCCCTTGAGTTCCATTTTGGATGTTTGTTGCTTTGGAAATTTCTTATCGCTGCCTATCGCTTTCTTGCTCTTGCATTTCATCGGCTTCCTCACTCCATGCTCGTTGTTCGTCCCTTTCACACTCACCGCGGACAGTAGGCGTGTGAGCGAGTGCGAGTGCGAGTGAGAGCGACTGCTCTTCTCCTGCTTCTCCTGCTGCTGCTGTTGCTGTGCCCGTTGCACTTTTTGCTCTGGTGGCGTTACAGTTCTCAGCTTCCTGGCCGCATTCAGGTATCTGGGCGACTCCAGGTAACAGGGCGACGTTTCGGCCAAGTTGTCGAAGCGCGGCTGCTCCGCTCGGATGCGCGTCTGCATCCGAGTTGGCTTCGTCGGTGGCGCGTATGACTCCACGGAGTACATGATGGATCCGCCTCTTCCAGCGGGCACGGAGCTAAGCTTCCAGCGTCCGGCACGCTCCATTTGGAAAGCGCGATAGACGAGATGCCTGGGTACTGGAATGGGTAGAGCAGCATGCATCTCCTGCACAGGAAAATCAAGTCGAAGAGGGGGAACAATGGAATGAATCGGAATAGAATTGTTGAGAATTAAAATAATTAAGTTAGTTGAATGTGGAACGATGGAATGTGGAACAGTGGAATGTGAAACGATTTACACAGTGGAATGCGAAGTATTAAGAATTTAAGCTGGAACAGTAATTTAGAATGGTGAAATGAAGGAAGAGTTGAATTTGAATCTCCTGCAAACATTAGGGGGACGTTGGAATGAAACGATGTATTAAACATTGCATTGAAATTGCAAAACAATTTAGAAATAGGAGAGTACAACAGTTAAATTGTACTGCATTATAGCTATGGTCTAAATGGTGGAATATGGAACTGTGGAATGTGGAACATTAAAAATATTACACAGTGGAGTGTGCATTATTACAACTTTCAACGGAATTCAGAATGCTGAAGGTTTGCAACAACTAACTAAAAAGACAAAGGAACAGTGGAATTTGAATGATTGAAAATTATGGAATATAAATCAGCGAAGTTTTGGAACGGGCATAAATTAAATGAAGCGTTTAACAATTGAGTTAAAATATTTTAATTTCGTGCTGCTAATATTGAAAGAGTGGAAATTCAAATTCTTTGGAATTTTGAGGATTTAAATACGAATCTTTAAATTTGAACTAGCGGATTTTGGAACAGTGAAGCGAATAGTAGAATTTGGAGCATAATTGTTTTGGAAAAAGTGGCATTTGGAACTTACGAATTCGGCACCAGGAAATGTAAAATAAAATCGGAATCGTAACCCGTTGAATATGTAACGGTATCATGCAGAATACCGGCATTTCTAACAGTGTTGGAAATGGTGCAGTGAAATTCAGAATATAATTGGATAATCGAATTTTAGATTGATCGCAAAATCGTTTTAGCCTCACCGAATTGTATAGTTGCCGCTGGTCCTTGCTGAGCTTCGTCCAGGACACCGGCGCCCTCTCCATGGCCTCGTCGATGCTGCAGTTGTGCATAATGCAGAATTCCCGCACAAAGTTGTAGAACTGAATGGGCGTGGCATTCTTCGGCCTGAACTGCGCCATCGCTGTAATGAGCGCGATGCGTTTCTCCTGCGGCGACAAAGTCCCCGATTTGGATTTATTCCGATTTAGATTACGAGTCAAGTTCTGAGTCTGAGTCTGTGTCTGGTCGTGTGACAACTCGGTGCCATTCATAGGAGTCTGTTGTTTCCGTATTTCCGGCATTTCTAACGTTTTTATTACTTTTTTTTTGTGGCTTTTCTATTTGTTATATATATTCACACTTGATACGATTTTTACAATAAGCTTGGCCAAATATTCAAAATAAAATTCTAGAATACAAAAGTAAAACGTGTGCTTTAGTCGAGCACTTTTTATAAAATGAATTCAGTACGAAAATCTCAGCTGCTTACATTATCAACGTCAATGCCTACGTTGATTTACAAAATTTACAGTCTTTGTTTTCAATTTACAATCAAATCGTTTTTGCAAAAAACATCATTGAGTTTTTTTTGGGGGGTATCTATAATACAGTCAATCCATAACACAAATTCGAAATGCTCCGGTTCAAAAATAAATGTAATTGCATTAATTGCGTGATTTGACATTTAAATTAAAATTCAACATTAATGATTCATACATAATTGTATTCTTTACTTAGATTCTAAGCAAATTTAAAAGGATTTTTTTTTGTTTAATATGTAAAAAAGAGATGCAACTGACAATACAAAATACTCTTGTCAAGTTTTAGAGAGAGAGGGAGAGAGAGAGATCATTATGTAGCCTCGACATCGTCTGCTATCCTCGTCGAATAGTTGCCTTGCATTCAGCTATCACTTGGGGATTACAATATTATCAAAGCATTCAGAGAGACTGAGACAATGCTCCAGTCTATGCTCATTTCCTGTCCCCTCCCTCGCTCCCTCCTTCCTCAATCTATCGATAAATCGACTAGTTGTCGTCGAAAAAAAAAAGCTAGCGACGGATTGAACTGCACAACACACTTGAGAGCGTTGTTAACCTTGAACAGTCGAGTCAACGATGACGGGCTACCCGACTTTCTGTGATCACTTCCCTTGCCCCTCCCCCTCCCCCTACCCCTACCTCGGCCCCTATATGGATAAGAATAGAACAGAAAACTTCTAACAAGTTTTGCGCGTGCGCAACGCGAATGCAGCCGAGCAAAAGGTAAAAAAAAACTACAAAAAAAATAAAGAAGTAGACAAAAAATACATAAAAAAATATAATAATAATAATAAAGAAAAGCAAAGCTGGTGAATGGACAACAAATGAAATATTGAGAGAAACGACAACAACAACAACTTCAAATAATCATAAAAAAAAGCAAAACCGCAACAGGGTGGCTTAATGTATGGATTGGATGGAAGTCGCGAGATTGATGGGCAGCAGCATGAAATGAATAAGTAGGAAGAGCAAGAGCAGCAAGAAGAAGAAGAGGCAGAAGAGGAGAAGGAGGAAGAGGAGCTAACAGAGAAGGAGAACAGAAGGCGGCTAAAAATGCCGAATGTTGAATTTAATTCGCGCTCGCAACATTCACACAATGCTCAAACACACACATACAATACACACACACACACTACACACACACACACACTACACACACACACACACTACACACACACACACACACCAATACTAATTCGAGTTCCGTCATCAAACCGCAACGAAACAAGATTCAATGTCAAAGTCAAGCAAATTTTTAATTTTTTTTTTATTTTGGCCAAAAAGGAAGGCAGGCTAATGGCTAGATTAGAAGGCAAACAGGTGCAGAGGGCAATTGATTTAATTAACTATGTTCTTGTTGTTGTTGTTGTTAACATTTAAATAGTTAACTTTCAAAATGGCTTTAACTCAAACGAAACGTTTTAAGTTAGAGACTCGATAAATTCGTCATAAATAGCACGCAATACACTATGTTTATTTATTGTCAACTATGAACAGTCGACACCATTTCATTTCAGTTATGTCAGTAAACTTATATAAATACTTGGGAAAATTAGAAAAAAATGGACATATAAATTTGAAATTAAATTATATTGCCATTTTTGGCCCATTTTCAAAACCGGTCATTTAAATAGGTTTTATTATAATATTGTATCAGTTTAAGTGTCGAATTATATGTTTTTGATCAATATATACTATATATATATATCAATATTTTGTACTTTCTTTAAAGGGTATAGATTTAGCAGAATGATATATACTTCAGTTTACTTTAAATGTATTTGACATCAATATGATATCAATAAAAATTGTAATATTTCAAAGTCAACTACTGATATTCTCTAGCTCTCTCTCTATCTCTCTCTCTCTCTCTGTCACACTCTCTATTCCGTTGCTTGCACGCTTGAACAACTCGCTTTGTGTTTGGCATTTTGCAAGATGGTAACCCTGTTTCACAAAACTTTAGGGTTGATACAACAATTCAACCAAGTAATGGCAAGCGCCATTGAATTTCTTACAATCCCCTAAAAAAATAAAAGAATTCAATGAAGTTTCATAAAAATGTCCTCTATTTTTATGGAAATTGCAAGCTCCTGATTTCAGTATAAAAGCGTTTTGATCTAGATTTTTCAGGAATATTGAAAATGAAAATATAAACATATATAGTCAAAGTTGATACAAATTTAACAGAAAGCAAAAAATATTCCAGAACAATAATGTATATTATAGCTGCAAATACTCAATATAATAACAAAAACATTATAAACAAGTGGGCGCGGCTACAGTCGAGTTTGCTCGACTGCAGGATACCCTGTGCCAGTATCCATAAAATAGAATATTGGTTGGGACCATCTCATATGCATATTCTGTCAGTTTGGTTCAGTTATCTCAGACAACAAAAAAGTTGTTCATACTAAGAGTTGATTTTCGACTGATCGTTCCTATGGCAGCTATATGATATAGTGATCCGATTTCAACCAATTTTGGTCAGGTTATAAGGGACCATCGCGGATGCATATTCTGTGAGTTTGATTCAGATAGAACAAACAACAAACAAGTTTTTCATACTAAGTCTTGATTTTCGACTGATGGTTGCTATGGCAGCTATATGATATAGTGGTCCGATTTCAATCAAATTTGGTCAGGATGTATGGGACCATCCCATATGCATATTCTGCCAGTTTGGTTTACATATCTCAAACAACAAAAAAGTTTTTCATACCGAGACTTGATTTTCGACTGATCGTTCCTATGGCAGCTATATGATATAGTGGTCCGATCCAAATTTAAAAACAATTGATCTGCGTCCGGTATCCAGCAACCTTCACACGAAATTTGAAGTCTCTAGCTGTTATAGTTTCTGAGATCGACGCGTTCAAACAGACGGACGGACAGACGGACGGACGGACAGACAGACGGACATGGCTCAATCGACTCGGCTGTTGATGCTGATCAAGAGTATATATACTTTATATGGTCGGAGATGCTTCCTTCTCCCTGTTACATACATACATCACACAAATCTAATATACCCTTTTTGACCATTTTCAATGGGCACAGGGTATAAATATATTAAATTAAATAAATAAATTTCGAATAAAGGGGAAATTAAGTAACTTTATTATTATTAAATCTATGAAAAGGTTATAAACAGGGATTAAAACCCTAACCGAAACCGTAACCTTTAACCGGTAAAAACCGATTGAAATTGAAAACCGTAACTGAAACCGTAACCGAAAAGAAAAATTTTCATTTTACCGAAACCTTAAAACCGAAACTCTGCAAACCGAAATAACCGTTTAGTAACCGTTTCATTTATATGGGTTAATTTCGGTTTTCCATATATCCAAAAAAAGAATTATTTTTAATTTTTAATTTTGATTTATGATTTTCATTTTCTTATGTTTAATTTTCAATTTTTATTTGTAATATTCAAGATAGAATTTTCATAGCACTGAATAAGCGCAAATAAAAAAAATTTGTTAAATGAAATATTAAAATTGGTAACATGTTAATAAAAAAATTTTTTTTTGAGAACCGAAACCATACCGGTATTTCAAAACCGAAACATACAAAAACCGGTTCACCGTTACGAAACCTTTATTCAAAGATTTTACGTAACCGATAACCGAAAACCTTAATGCGAACATAACCGAAACCGTAACTGAAACCGATATTCGTTTCGGTTTTAATCCCTGGTTATAAATGAAACTAAAATATGCCATCAATAATAAACTTAAGTCAAGTTTAATTTAAAATTAATAATTTTAAATAAAAATGTTTGAAAAATTCTATTTGTAAAAGATTAAAAGTAAAATTATGTGCAAAGATAGATAAATAAACAAATCGTCATAAAAGGACTGCAATAAAATAAGATCATCCTTAGGATAAGTCAATAACTCAAATTTATTTAATTAGCTAGAAATTGAAGACATACGAATATAATTATATATTACAATTGTACAACATGGAGATACATATTTATATTATATAACATGGCGATAAATGATATATGTATATCATTAAATTAGTTAGTTGATTCAGAAAAGTAACAGCTTGTCAGTTTAATATATGGACTCTATATTCGATTCCATGTGAACGTAGTATTATAAACTTCGGTTTTTACTCGATTCGTTTTCAGTTACATTTTGTGCTTTTTTCGTGTTTCTTTTAAGTTGATTTTTTACTTTTTTTTTGTTTTTGTTTCGTTGTTTACCTTTCTGTCTGTCACACTGTTTGTTATTTTATTAGTTTTCTTATGATGCATAAATAGTTGTTGTTGTTGTTGTAATACTTATGGCTGTCACGTGAAGAAACTAAAATGGCAGCCGCAACTCTTCTTCTTTCCCTTCCTCTTTCCCTTCCACTTTGCCCACTCCCTTTTTTGCCTAGGCAGCCGTTTTGAGTTGTTTACCTTTACACCTTTTAGCCTATCGCTCTGTCGCTTCGCCTAGGCTCGCTTCAAAGCTACACACACACACACACATCTATATGCCCTTCTCGCTCCCACATCGTGTGTGTGCGCGTGTGTGTGTATGTGTGTGTGTGTGTGTGAACAACCCTTACCCGTTGCCGTTGCACACAACTCGCATCTTGCCTACTTCTCGCTCTCCCTTTCACTCACTCCCTCTCGTTCTCTCTCTCTCTCGCTCACACCTTGAACACATTTAATGCGTTCGATGCCAAGTAGAGGCTCGTTCGCACTCGCTCCCACTCTCTTAAATAGTGCTCGTTCGCTCTCTCTCTCTCTAGCGCGCGTTGTTTCTATCTCCTACTGTCACTCTTTCACTCACTTACTCACTGTGTCCAGTCGGCTTTGCCTGCTTGACTTGAAATTGAGCTACCCTACACACACACACACACACACACACACACACACACACACACACATACATATACATGTGCACGCACATGCATAACACACGCCTCTTCTCTGGTTCCTACACAGAAAAAAAAATCATCCAAAAATTCGGGCTGAAAATTCATGATTTTATTCAGGATTTTATTGTTAAATTAATGCAATAAACTAATGCAAATTAATTAAAATATACTCAAAAAAGGCTCAAAAATTTGATTTCATTCTTAGAGGAATTGACAAATCGTGCTTGAATCAAGTACAGTCGAACTTCCCTAACTCGAATCACCATTATCCAAAGAAAAGGTTCGAGTTAGAGAGGAATTCGATTTATAGAAGTTCGAGTTATGGAAGTTCAACTGTATTTTGTACTCGATTTGAGTAATTCCGTGATTACCAAAAATTTTGACACCTTTTGGAATTAATTTTATCACAGAACATCGTCCTTTTTTTTTGCTGTGTAGGCTCCGCATTGCCGCCTTTCTTTTCGTTCCCCTTCCCCTCGCTTCCCCACTGCCCTTCACGCCCCCCTTTTACCCATTAGCACCTCAGATATTTCGACTACCTCTACACACACACACATACATACACATGCACCTGTATAAGTAGATGATTTGTTGTTGGGGTTGGACATTTGTTAGGGCGGTTTGCCAATTGTAGGCGTGCTGTAGTTGTTTTTGTTGCTGTTGCTGTTGTTGTTGTTGTTAGTTGCGTTGCGGCAATAATGCAACGGCCATTGAAGTTGTGTTTACATACATATATGTACATGTATATATGTATGTATATACATATATTTATATGCATTTGTGTTTGTAGTGTATTTTTCAGGGCAAATCGTTGAAGCGTTCAATGCGACAGCTTCGTGTTATGTTTCGGCTATCGCGTGTGTGTGTGTGTGTGTGTGTGAGTGCATATAAACACATGCACATAGCCCCCACCACCTTTGACCCCTGCTGCCAACAATGCCATGCCACACACACACACACTCACACACACCATTTCATTCACCTGCTTCATTTCACATTTGCACATTTTTCACTATTTGCATTTGCGCAAAAAAGTGCAAAAATATGTTGACATACACACGCAATCGCATAGTATTAATATCACACATACATACATACATACATACATACATACATTTACATTTGTACTCTGTCTGTCTGTCTGTGTGTGTGTGTGTGTGTGTGTGTCTCTCTCTATAATGGCCGCCATTTTGCTGCCCTGCACTTAATGAAATTCTTTTTTACACATTATTTTCATTTTCATTTAACACATTTTCATTCACCTGTTTTGCTCTCTCGCCCACACTTATTCACTTGAACACTTTTTGTTTCTCTCTTTACAGGTGAGTTGTCAACGCGTTGCAGAATTTATTTATTAATGGACTTCTCATATCGGCCTCAACCATCCGATCTGACTCCCTTTCTCCGTCTCCGACCCCGTCTCCATCATCGTTGAACATTTGTGAGTGCATTAAGGGAATATTACAAATATTAATAAAATAAAAAATATGTTTTTACATTTTTGTTGCTGACTGCAAATGGAATTTCAATTCAGTGCGCTTCAATTTCAATTAAATGTCATTATTAATTGCGACATCGCATTATTTTTTCCATAATTTATTATTCCATAACTTATGATTTTTTTTCTTAAATTATATTATTATTTCCATTCAATTATCAGCATCATTAAAAATATCAATATTACTATCATACATGAGAAGTTTCTTCCATTTTTTTAATTACTCATCAAAAATTGGATCTTTATATGGATTAATATTTGTAAAGTTCTTGATTTCAACATTCAATATTATTTATCATTTAAATTTCCCTATTTTTGATCATATATTAGAAATTTCTTAAGCTTTTAAAATTATTTATAAAAAAAAATTCCATTCCTTTGATGAATAGTTATAAAGATCTTCATTTAAGCATAAGAAATAAACTTTGGAAAATTGTCAAAAGTTTAAAAAACAATAGACTTAAATTATGAATTTTTCAGAAATTAAAAGATTGTATGTTAGAAGAAAGAAATTTATTTAATAGAGAAATGAAACGAACTTACTTTAAAAGGAAAAAATTATAAGGATAACCAACAAAAAAAGGAGGAAATCTATCTTTTTACAGTCATATGTTCACACTGAGAAAAGTTCTAATGCTTATCTGCCTTTATTCTTTTTGATTTTGGAAAAAATGAAAGATATAGAGGGAGAAGAAGCTAACTTGCAGTTTAACTCTCGGCTTTCGTCTGAAATTAGAATTGACATTTTGCAATGCGTTGGTCACACTTAAGGGTTTTAACTTCTCACTTCATTTTGCGAGTTTAGATAAGTGAGCTCTGCATTTTAAAAACGATTTTCACAATTGTCATTTCGAATGCGTTGTTGCAACAAGAAGAGGCAGAGGAAGAAGATGATGAAGCAGGTAAAGTAGAAGAGTGTTTGGAGAATCCATGCATTTGATTATAGATTAAAATCCAATTTGGGAAATGGTTAAGACTCTTGAGTGGTTAACAGGGTAATGATAGAGCGGACCGAGCGAAGGAACGATGAGAACTGCGCCCAGTCACGACATTTTGCCACAGATACTTAAATACATAAGCACATATATATGTGTGTATACTTACATACATATGTATATAGCTTTCTGGGACATCTGGGGTGACAGCTGCGTGTGCCGACTTGTAATTAGATTGTTGACCTGACAATGGGGCAATGGGTTTTGGATTTAAGGTTTTGGGCTTTTGGGCTTGCGAATGTGGCATGGCGTTTCTTAAGTTGCATGCCACTCCGGGAAACTTGCTGTCTCATGTCTCTTCGCGTTGAGTTTTGTGTGGGGAGTCCTGAAGTTGCGTACGCAATTCGAGTATGTCAAAAATCAACAAGCAAATTGCAAGTCCCCAAAAGTTGCAGCGTTGCAAGTTGCAGAGTTGCCGAGTTGCTGGCGGCCAAAGTAAACAGCAACTAAGTAAAGCGGCAACTAAATAAGACGCTGACTTCTTCTAAATATTGACAGCATCTCGTATCATTTATTTATTTTGGTGGCACCAACAAAAAAATGAAAGAGATAAATTAAAAGGGGCAGCTATTTTGTTTATTATTTTTGTTGCCTTTTTCTCACTTCTTTTTAGACCCTGTAGTGCAAACAGTACAATGAGTTTGGGAAAATAAAGTCAAGTGCGTAACAGTAACTTTATTTGTTTAAATTTTAAGGCATTTTTAAGGCACTATTCGCATAATTTCATGAACTCTAATAAATCAATAAATCAAATCAAGAGTTACAGGTATATAATTATTAGGTATATTCATTTATTATAATCGTCCTTTAATTTTTTGTATCAATTTTTGATCAGCACCATTTTAAAATACTTTTTTATTTTGTGTTGCTCTTTTTAGAAAGAAGCAGCAGGCATTTGATAAAAGTGTATTTACAGGGTCTGTCACAGTCGAGTTTACTCAACTGTAGCCTTAATAGTTTTTTTTGTATAGCTTTTTTTTGCTTTCATTTGATTCACGCAAAATGCTGAGACAGAAGAAGTGAGTTCTAAGGATGGGAGAGAGTTGGAATGAGTGACAGAGTGAGAGAGAGAGTGTGAGTGAGAGAGAAAGGGGGGGGGGGGGGGGCAGGAGAGCGCAGCTTTAAGTGTGGCAAGTGTTGCGCCGTCGTTGGCATGCTGTGGCATGACGGAATTGCAACCCACAACCGCAGCAACATGTTGCTCTATGCAACACAGAGTGCCACCCAGCGGCGGCATCGTTGTTTTTGTTGTTGTCGGCGTTGTTGTTGTTGCTGTTGCGCAGGCGCGCACCTACACTTTTGCCCTGAATGCTACTTGGCTGCCTCCTACTGACTCCATCTCCATCTGCAGCTTGCAACGTGCAACGTGCAACTCTGACTCCGACTCCAACTGCAACTCTGACTCGACTAGCTGAGATTAACATCACTATGTCATAAAGTTTGCCAGTCAGCTCTGATCCCATAAAGTTTTGTGCGTTGCGTTGCGTTGCATTGCGTTCAACTTGCCACAGCAGCGAGTCCATGCAACAAACACATCGCACTTGCCACACGCTCTTCTCTTCTCGTCTTTCTTACGATAATTACTATTTTTGGAGTACCTATCGATGACTTTGAATTTATTAACTGCATTGAATAATTATTGATTGCATTTATAGATCGATAAGATTTTGATTTATTATTATAAATATAAAACTCAAATCGATATTTATTATAAGAGCTTTATTTCATTTTAAAGACTGGGGAAATTCGACAATTAAATTTTACGAGTGTAAATAATCAATCTTTAAATTGGAGTTAAAATGAAAATAATTTAAATATATATAAAAAAAGATTTGGCAAAATTTGAAAAAAAATTGAAACCAAAATCGATAACAGTTTTTTTTGCATGCATTTCAGTGTTAAAGAGTCACTTTTCTTTATTTTTGACAAATTGGCGACAGCATGTCGGCTTCCTCTTCGTCGGCGAGCAAACCATAAGAAACAAATGACGTTGACGATTTTTGGCATTGAAATACGAATAATTGACTAGCCGAATAATCCAGAAGTAATTTTTTAAAAGTACTTATTTCGCTCAGTGTACACAAGTAATCATGAGTTCATTTTGCTGTGCAGTTTTGTAGGCTAGTGATGAAAACAACTCGATACATCGATTTACCAAAAACTGGTTCATTGATTTTATTCCAAATGACATATACAAATATTTGTATATAAGTAAAAATATATATATATTAATTTAGATCACTAGCATAGGGTATTCTTTATTCGTCTTGAGTGTGCGAATAATTGTATAATTCTTGTTGCTGCCGCAGCAGTTGGAGTTGTTGTTGCTGTTGCTGTCGTTGTTGTTGCTGTTTCTGTCGTTGTTGTTGCTGTTGCTGTTGCTATCGTTGCACTTTAGGCTGCTGCACGCAGAGCACGCATTTTCAGCGTGAAATGCAATTTCTGCAGCAGTGGAATTTCAATTGTGCTGTGTTGGTGTGTGCCACAAGTATCCAAGACAGTCGAGACGAAGACGAAGACGAAGCCGAAGCCGAAGACTCCCAACTGATCCAACAGTTGAAACTGCAACTCCAGCGAATGGATCTATGCTCGTATATGTATTGTAATTTTGGTTTTGTTGTTGTTGTTTTTATTGCAGCTGGAAAAACTCCCGCAACAAGTCAGAGTCGAAGACAGAGTCAAAGTCTCAGCCTCAGCCTCAGTCTCAGTTGCAGTTGCAGTCAGTCAGTCGTCAGTCAGTTCGTCAGTTTGTCAGTCAGTCAACGCACGACGCTCACGCAAATCACGCAATTCGAATTGTCTTCTTCTTTTTCATCCTGCTCCTCCTCTGCATCTTCATCATGTCTCTGGTCTCTTCTTAACTTGGCCTCTTCTCTTGCCAATTTCATTTGCCGCCGCATTCCTTTGGGAAGCTGCTGCGTCTTCAGCTGCATCTTCTGGCTTCAACTTCTTCAACTGCAACTGCAACTTCAACTTCAACTTCGGCTTCTACTTTTCTTTTTTAATGTTAGTTGAACTTGGAGGCCACTGCAAATTGCTCTCTAAACAATTCCAAGACATCGCAAAAAAAGTAGAAACTATTGTTGTTCTTATGGCTGTTGGTTTTCTTAGATTTCTTCCAGCTTTTAAGCTGCTTAATTTAGTTTTAAGTTTGGAATTTGTTTACATCTGAATTGATAAGCATATCAAAATAGAGCAAATGAAAATAAAATAAAAGCTTTTTTAAGTTTTGAAAGCACATTAATTCTTTAAGCTAACATAATTACGTAGAGTCAAAAGTGTAGTTGATGAACCTACGAAAAGCTTTAAGCTGACTTTAAGTGTTTAAAGTTAAACAACTCATTACCTTAATCAATAAATAAATTATAAAAAGCTCATTAAAGCTTTAATGATATATAGAATGTTCTTATTACCTTAATCGATTAATTAATTATCAAAAGCTCATGCACTTAAGCCAAAGATCTTAAAATGCTTAAACAACTCGCGTTGATTGTTATCAGAGCAAAGCTTAATCCACATCAACTTGGAGATTAATCCTAGCTTAGTCTCTTCAAAGACAAATTTATGTTTATTTTTAGATGTATGAGTGGATTTTATTATTTAGTGAGTGACCTTAAAAATTCCATGCTTGCCTAATTCAAATTTATGATTAACATTTTGTTGTTTTTTGTTTTTGTTTTCGCTCTCGCTCTCGCTCTCGCTGTCTCTTTCTGGCGCAGATCTTGTCTAGTTTTTGGAATATATTAAATTAATATGAGTTTGTTTTTCTTTTAACGAGTTGCAATTAAAATAATTGCAATAATGATGGGCACAAAGTCAGCGTACGAGCTGCACATTAATTTCATAATTATTTTAGACATTTTATTGGCATGTGGCATGTGGCAAGTGGCAAGTGGCATGGGGCATGCGAATAATTAGCACAGACAGAGCCAAAAATGAATGAAAAATATAAAAAGAGGGTAACAAATTTACATAAATGTGGTGCGTCTTGTGGCAGGCTGCACAATGTGCAGCTGGAACGTGCCGCGAGACGAGGCACGCGCTTTATACGAGAGAAACATACAAAATAAAGAAACGAATGGAAAAGATGTGTATTAAAGAGTGCTGTGTGTGTGGTTGCAAGTAGAAGCTGCCGCTTCTTTGATTCGCGCGCGGCCAGTTGCCAAATTAACATGTTGTTGGCGCTTTCTGGGCTCTGTCTCGTTCCTCCTTATCTTTATCGACATTTGTTTTCAGCCCGTGTCCGTTGGCAACTTGGCCAAAAAAAGCCAAACAGCAAAAAAAAATGGATGGCAACACAACAAGCCTGGCAAAAAAGTGCCAACTGCTGTTTGTCTGTCCGTCTGTCTTTCAGTCTGTCTTTCAGTCGGCTGTCGGTTGTTGGCTTCTCTTTTTGCTGGTGGTCCTGCCACTCGCCCTTTTGTTCTGTTCTCCGGGCAACTCCTTTTTGACCACAATCAATGCTCAGTTGCTGCTGCCTCTGCTTCTGTCTCTGCCTCTGCCAGCTGCCCATTGTCTGCTGCATGTGGCATGGACATGACATGTTGCTGCTGCTTGCAACATTGTGTGTGTGTGTTGTGTGTGGTCAGTTTTGTTGGCTCGCCAAGTTGATTACTTAATTCTATTGATGACGTTTTGACTGATTGCCTTATGAGCTTTCACTTTTTTGTGCCCAATGCCAGTTAATAACTGAGCCAGCTTTCATGTTGCACGTTGTTGTAGTTGCTGTTGTTGCCTGTTGCTGCTGTTGCCTGTTGCTGCTGCTGCTGCTGCTGTCGTTCATTGTTATGAATTATTCATGCAACAAGGCAAGAAGGCGCAAGCGGCGCTTTTTTTGTTGCGACTTTGCACTGGGAATTGATCAACCTCAACCTCAACTTCAACTTCAATTTCATCTTGCAGCACACTTAACGTTTTAATTTCGCACTAAACTCCTTGCCTCCATTACCCCTTGCCCCTTACCCCTTACCACTGTTGTCCCCGTTGCCATCTTGCCGCGTGCCTGGTCAACACTGTGCTACAAGCAAATCAATTAACTAATCAACTGTAACAGTTGCGATTAATGATAATTGCAATTAAATTTGATAACAGCAATAATAATAATAACAATTATTGTAATGAATCTGATAATTGTCACGAATTCATATTCTTAATTATTATGAAAATAATAATTCGAATAATATTTATAATGGTAATGCTAATAGTAATGATGATAATAATGCTAATTCTAATGCTAATGCTAATGCTAATGCTAATGCTAATGCTAATGCTAATGCTAATAATGAAGATAATAGTAATAGTGCTAATGCTAATGCTAATGCTAATGCTAATGCTAATGCTAATGCTAATAATTAAGATAATAGTAATAATGCTAATCCTAATGCTAATGCTAATGCTAATGCTAATGCTAATGCTAATGCTAATAATTAAGATAATAGTAATAATGCTAGTGCTAATGCTAATCCTAATGCTAATGCTAATGTTAATGCTAATGTTAATTCTAATGCTAATGCTAATGCTAATAATTAAGATAATAGTAATAATGCTAATGCTAATGCTAATCCTAATGCTAATGCTAATGCTAATGCTAATGCTAATGCTAATGCTAATGCTAATGCTAATGCTAATGCTAATGCTAATGTTAATGCTAATGCTAATACGAGTATATTGATAAAACAAAAAAACCTCTTCTAAGTGTTTATCACAATAAAGTACAGGGCATCTGCTCGTCGTGCACTCTTGACTGAAGTCTTTCGTACAAAGCCGACTGAAAACTATTCAAAAAGTAGCTTAACAACAGCTTAAACGTCAGCTTACAAAGCTGAGCTTAAATCTGGTAATTAACTTAATTTTAAACAGCTTCTACAGCTTTTATAAGTTTCAATTTTCTCCAAACTCCAGTGTTATGATGGACAGTGTTGGGACGCGTGGTTGCGCTTAATGCGAACCGCTAGATGACTTTATTAAGAGCCCGGCCAAAACGACGGCGACACTTGAGACTTGAGAGTATGTTGTCCAATCAAAATGGCCCGCACAACATGATTTAGTGGCGAATTCCTTCACACCTGACATGTCTGTGTGTCTGTCATGTCAATAATGCCACCAATACTGCAGACTGTAGACCTGGTCAACTGTTTTCCGCTCTCAGCTCGCAACTTGGCCAAACTGATAATGATGTGACAAAACAGCAGTTGGCTTTAGGCCGCCTTTTTTTGCTTTGGCTTTTAAGCCAGCGGCGATTGCTGCTCTACGCCTGCGGAACGGAGACAGAGACAGAGCGAGTGAGAGAGTGAGATAGCGAGAGGGGAAGAGAGGAAGGCCAATGAGGTGGCTAAGACTGGGGCAAGCTTCAAGGCACGTCGACGCTGTCATTAACGTGATTTTGTCGTTGTTGTTGTTGTTGTAGATGTTGTTGTTGTTGTTGTTGGCACATTATGCGTTATTACGCGTGCGCAGACGCCGCTTTTCCCACTCGACAAGGAAAAAGCCAACAAAAAAAACCGACGAATGAGAAAAACCAACTGCAAGGCGAAGGAGCAGGGGAAAGAGGAGTCTTTGGAGACTTGGAGAATTGCCAGTGATATCTTTTGGCGTTACACCAACGTTAAGCTAAAGTGACACTTTGACAGCGATGCGTGATAAACGACAAAAGCAACAAATCCAATGTTGTTGTTGCTGTGGTTGTTGCTGTCGGTTGTCGGTTGTCAATGGGCTGACCAGGCCAAAGATATTCTCACTCTGTACATGGTCAGCTCGGCATTCGCCTAACGGTTGCCGCAATTTGTAATTCGCTTACCAAAATGCCTTTTGGCCAGCTGATATGCTAATTTGGCCAAGAGATTCTCACAAATCTTAAACTAAGAATTTCAGCCACTTTGTCGGCCAGATCAACAGCAGATGATGTCGAAAATAGCAAAGGTAAATATTCTCACAAATTTGTTTTATAAAAGCTAAAAATTTTAAATTTTTTTAAAATAAATAATAAAAAATCTGTGCTTTTTTTTAACATGGATTTTTTAAAAGTTCTTTGCCAAGACAACAATTTATCGAATAATCTTTCAAGTAGAATTAATGAGTGCAAATAATTTGATTTTGTTTGTTTTTCAATTCGGTATTTCTCTATGTGGATCAGCTATAGATCGATTTGGTTGATCGGATATCGCAGAAACGATCGAAACGAGTGAAACACGCATTTTGATTACACGAGATCTCTGAATGCGATCAATGCCTCAACTCGAATCAATTCAATTCAATCACCAGCTGTGCTCAGTTTTTCTGTGATCCACTTTTCCGAATCGTAATCTCGACAGCCTGATCTTGACATTGGCTAAAAAGCGAGAGAGACAGAGAGGGAGAGGTGGAAAGAGAGGGCGACGCTTTATTTCAGCTGATTGATGAATGTTTTTTTGCTTTAAGTATTTCGACTTGAGTTTTGGGAAATTGTAGCTAAAGGTGTAGACGAAAATTGTAAAAAAAAAAAAAAAAAATTAAATCAAAACATTTGAGCCAATTGGCAACTCTGGCAGCGACAACAACAATGGCGACAACGTTTTCCGCTTACGATAAGCAACAACAACAATGAGCAACAATCGTTGTGTGTGAGAGTGTGTGTGTGTGTGTGTGTTTGAGTGTGTGTGTGTTTGTGTGTGTGTGTGCGATACGCGTGTGTGGGCGCAATTTTCCATTGAATTATAATTTT
The DNA here is from genome assembly GCA_963924055.1 of Drosophila limbata. NCBI lineage: Eukaryota > Metazoa > Arthropoda > Insecta > Diptera > Drosophilidae > Drosophila > Drosophila limbata. The sequence continues at coordinate 22,240,154 of OZ001351.1, forward strand.
TCTTTTTCCCGTTTTATTTACTTTTTTTGTTTTATTATTTGCAATTGTTGTTGTCGTTGCTGTTGTTGTTGTTGTTGTTGCACAGGCATTTGGCTTGTCATAATTTTCATTACATGTTGCTGTGTCTCTTCGTTGCTGTTGTTGTTTGTGTTGTTTGTTTCTGATTTGCCATGTTGTTCAGTCTGAACCTACGTCTTGATAAAGATCTCTCTTGTTCTCTCTCTCACTCTCCTTCCCGTCCCTCTCTCTCTCTCTCTCGCTCTCTCTGTCTCTCTTGTGGAGTGCGGGCTGCCAGAAACAACAGCAACATGGGCAACAATCTGATAAGAATGTTGTTGTGTCTTGTGGCAAAAGCAACAGACAACAAACTCGACTTGCAGACTTGCAACAAAAAAATATCAAGAAAAAAAATAAGTAAAAAAAATAGAAGCAGACAAATTTTTAGAAGCCAAAGTCGAAGTTGAAGTGCGTTTTGCCTGTCAAAACAAACAAAACGTAACGTAAGGCAACAAACAAATGTGGCAACTTGGTTGCTGTGGTGGTGCTGTGGTGCTGTGGTGGTGCCACCCACGCGGCATGCCCCGCTTATTGACGAATTGTGGCAGTCGACGCAGTGGCGCAAATCGGGAACGCCAATGACATTATAATATGTCAATTTTAAAGCCGCTTGGCAGGCGCGTGTTACAAAATGTCACAAAAAAAAGACAACAACAACAACCACTGACAACAACCACTGACAACAGCGACAACAACTCTATTGTGCGCCCACGCATTCCTGTTGCCGCTTTATAATTTTTTTTGTTTATTTTTCTTCTTTTTTTTTTTGCAAAGCAAACATTTGCAGTTGTTGCTGATGTTGCCCCCAAAGCATACAACATGCAACATTTAACATATTTTTATGCGTTTCTAGCAACGTTTTGTCATGTTTGTGTGCCAGAGGAGCGGAGACAAAGCAGCAGGAGCAAAGACCACATGATAGGCATAGAATTGAGTTGATTAAAACATAACTGAATTGATCTCTCAATTCTCCTCTTTCCTCAATTCTCTTCTTTCAGAAGAATTATATGGAATTCCTTAGAATTGTTTACTGATCAACATTGATCATTACTGACTTAACTGCAAGTATCTTTAAGACTGAGAGTCAAGCTCCATATCATCAAGCAATATATAATACAAAATGTTAGTCTTCCGATCATCATTGATCAGATCTTTAACATTCTCTTTTGGATAAGATCATAATAAATCTGATCATCCACTGATATTCAATTACTAGACAGATCATTTTACTCAATTTCATTGAATGAAGCTTCATATCAGTTTAAAAATTCTTATCCAATAACTGTCCATTGAAAGATCACATCCTTGTCCCTCATCGATCTCTTCCTGATGAACGCAGATGCAGAAGTTTATAATGACAGTTCCACTTGGCATTGAACAAAATTAAACCCTATGAAAAAGAGATCAAAATCTCGACAGTCGCTCCACATGAACCGTTTCAACTGTCAGCTGGTCGATCGGTTGTTGGCCAGTTGTCGAGTTGGCCAATTGGCCTGACTGAGTTTTGTTTTTGCTTTTATGATGCATAATTACAATGATATCTAACCGACTTTTAATTGAATTAAAATGCGAAGTAACAAACGCTGCATAATAATAAATTGCCGTCGATTGACGATCGTTAGCCAAGAGCCAAAAGCGAAAGTTGCGTTCGCCAAATTGGCCAAGTCTTAGATCGTTTGCGATCGCCGATCTCTGCAGTTAGCCGGTAGTCGTCCTGTTCCCGTTGTTGTTGTTGTTGCTGCTGCTGCGATTGTTGCTGTAAATTAAGATCGTGCGATTAGCGCTGACAGCCAGAGAAGGAGAGATAGAGAGAGAGAGAAGCTAACTCTCTGAGCTTTCTACATTTTTAATGAGCATTTCAGCTGCAACATCGATCGTGGCCCGGCGGCATCTAAGGCGCCATCATCGATCCAAACGGAACGTGTGGCTTGAGATCGGCTTTGGGATCGTGCCGGGGTGTGGGTGTGTGTGCGGGTGTGGGTGGGCGAGATCACTCTCCCGCGGAAACCTCTTATCACAAATTATGGGAACGTTGTCTTACGCCTCGGGAATAAACTTCCTCTCACTCTCTATCTCTCTCTTTTTCTTCCTTTTCACTCTCGATCAGTCGATCGTGTGTTCGTTTCAAGCATAGTTCATTTAGGCAAATGCCCTTAGAAATCGCAGCTTTCCAATTCATGTTTCCATTTAAATGAACTTCATTCTAATCTTGTTTTCATAAACTAAATAAATAATTTATAAAAAACCTTTTTCAAAATCATCATTGATTCATATTAAAATATATGATATTTTAAATTGATGACTTGAATCTCTCAGGATAATCAAATTTGCAAAATTGTTTCAATATTTGTGAAATTGGAGAACATAAGCTCCGAAATTATAAAATTCTTTAAGCTATCTTTGAGATCAGTTGAACATTTTTATGCATATAAAAATGTAGATTTAAAAATAAAAATTAATTAATATATTAATATTAAAATTACGATCATATGGTTAGTTGGGATTCGCGCTGATGTTTTTCATATTTTGGAAAGGGTATTGATATTGTCGCCTTGTTGAACTTTGCAGAGTTGGCATTGTTGCAGCTTGTTGTTGTGCGGGTGCTGCCTGGTTGTTTAGTTGTTTGGTTGTTTGGCTGTTTGGTTGTTGCCTGGTCAGGTCGTCGTCACAAGCTCCTGCAGCCACGACCCGACCGCGTCTTTGTCTTCTGTCCTCTGTCCTCTGTCTTCTGCAGTCTGCAGTCTACAGCTTGCAGTCTCCTCTCCTTCCCCCTCTTGTGTTGTGTGTTGCCGTTGTTAATTTGCGTTTTGTTGCGTTTGCCAGTTCAACAACATGGATTTGTTGCTGTTGGTTGTTGTTGGCTGGCAAATTGTTACACGCGTTGCTGCTTTGATGTCTTTATGGGTTTTGAATTTGTGGGCTCCATTCGCCGGCACACAATCGTGACTGCAATTCGCAGGGCCGAAACTGCGACTCGAGTCGAAGTTGAAGTTGAAGCTGTAGCTGTAGCTGTTGTTGTAGTTGTAGTTAGAGCTAAAAAAAAAAAGCCACTCAAAGCTCGCACTCTTGCCTTGGCCAAAAGACATAATCAAATGTGGACAAAATTATTGAGCAATTTAGTTTTACTTTATGGAGCAATTGCAATTCTTGGTGATGGTTCGCCGTGCGGATGCCTTTACCAAAGTCTCCCCTCACTCTCTCTATGTCTCTATCTCTGTCTATCGCTTGGACTCCTCGTTGAGTGTTGATGCTGGAGTTGAAGTTGAAACTGCAGTTAGAGCCGAGTTTGTGGAGCGTTTTCTTTATGTTTATGCGGTAAATGGCATTAATGGATTTATAGATGCACACTCTCTGTCTCTGGGATTCTCCAACTCTCTCATCTTGTTGCTTGTTTTGATTAGGATTTATGTGGTGGCGAGACCATGTGAACTCAACTCTCATACACAAATGAGAGTATAGTGTGAAAAGAATCGCATCAATCATGATATGTTAAATGTTGTAGATTGATTCCATCAAGATTGACAAGGGTAGAAAAGGCGTCAATCATAAATTACTGACATGTCGAACACCATAAATATCAATACAATGGAAGTTTAATGTGAAAGGAATCGTATCAATCAGTAAAAATTGATTCAATCAAGATTGACGAAGACAAATTGACAAATGATGCAGAGAAAACTGACACAACAACATAACATGGATCGCATCGTACAGTTTTAAGACAGACAAAAATGTAAAGAATGCTTCAATCATAATGTAGAGTTTAAAAGAAATAAGACTATCAATACATCCGAGAAGAGTTCTAATTCTTAAAATAATTAAAAAAATCAAAACACTTCAGTCAGCCAATATAGAGTCATAAACAGTCTTAAACAAACCTTTATTCTCATAATCCAATCAATCAAATCGATCAATCAAATATGCATAAAATAGGTACTAGTATTCAAGAGAAGCCCACAGTAATTGTTAAGTTGAATAACTTCAATCGGTATTTTTTCATAAATTTCAAACAGGCATTTTCAATCAATCAATCAATCATATCAATTTAGCTCGAGCTCATTAGCATTCTTGTGGGCAGACGAAACCACTTGAAATATTTGCAAAGAAAGAAACCTGTGCACTATGCAAAAGTTAAGAGCTTCAATCAAGACGCTTCGATTGAGGCGTCAATCAAAACATCGCCAACAAATCGAATGCGATTTGAACTTATGAGCGACCTTTTACAATAATACATAATAACAACAACAACAACACCCACACAAACACACTCACACAGACACAGGCACACACACACACACACATGGGCATAAGTGCAGTGGGATAAACAAGAAAATTTGATTGATGGTTGCATTGAGTTGGCAATCCCCGAATGCAGCCCCAGGACCCAAGAACACTCTCCAACCTGAACTGAAAAGCATGACAAACGTATTTTAGCTCTTCTACTTGCCGCATTTTCTACTCTTCATTTTCCACTTTTTGCTGTTTTGTTTTGCGCTCACGTCTTGAGCCGTGCCCCGATTTTTGTTTGCTTTCAAACTTATATACTTTATAAGTATATAGTTGTATATATATGTATATATACATATGTATATACATATATAGAAGGTATAGAGAGCGAGATATTTTTGTTGTATTTTATTTTGTTTGTGGCTTCTTTTAGCCGCTTTTGCCCTTTGGCCAAAAACTGTCGCAACTCATCAATTTTCATTCAGGCCGCAACTCTGGCTCTCGCCTATTATTCACGCCTAGCCATCGAGCATCGGGCATCGGGCATCGTCGGGTAACGAGCGTCCAGTTCCCCCCGTTTTCTCTTCCCCTCCTTGCAGCCATTCGGTGGGCGTCTGACGTTAAGCCAGAGCAATGAATGCTTTTAGCTGAAAACTGAGTAATTGAGTGACAATTAAGTTATTTCTAGACGAACAAGCCCCGATCAGCACTCAGCTCAGCCAGTTGGCTAGTTCTCCACATTTTCCACTTCTTCACCTCTTCACTTCTGTGCCTGTTGGCCAGTCGACCAGTTGTCCAGTTGGTCAGTTGGCTTTTTATGAAATATTACCAAGTTCATATCTCAATTATGAATGCCGCTGTCACCGTGCTTTTAGGCCTATGATCTGCGCTCGAAATAAAAATATTCTTATTTTAGAGTAAAATAACCAATAATTAATTGAATATATTTTAAGATAATTATACTCAAAAGCAATTGGCGGTGTTCTTGAAACCAAGTAACCAATATTTTAAAAAGTTAATATTTGACAAAATTTAAAAACGATTTAACTATTTACTATATTTAATGAATTCTCGTTGCTTTATAAATTGTTATTACAATTCAAAGTTATTTATAAAATATTAGCAATATTTTTGAACTTTTTATCACGATTTCAAGTATTTACACGTTTTTATAACATAAGTTTTTATAAAAATTTCCTATAAGTTTGGGGCCACGGTGCTGAAGCTGAGCTCGCTCTCTGCAGTTGCTGCGCTCTCTGAGTGAGATTAATCGCAGCTTTGACAGGCGCTGCATTCGACAACGACGACGACGTCGCGACGCTGCTGCACTTTTTTTTCTTGAACATGATTAAGCGGCCAACCGAACTGGAGCCGAAGCGGGGGCTCGGGTGCTCGCGCTTTCGACTCGGGCAGCAAACGGCGACTGTCTTTGACATTATCGCCGCCGTCGCGTCGTCGTCTCAGTCTCAGTCGTCGTCAAGTCCAAGTCAATCATTGCCTAGCATCATCAGCTGATGATCATCATTATGAGCTTTGTGTGCTTTTTTTGGCGTTGCCTTTGATGTTGTTTTGTGGGCCGAAACGTTGAACTTTAACATCGCTTATGTCAAATTATGTCTTCATTTTGCACATTCTGCAACGGGGTGTTGTGTGTTAGAGGGGTGCAAGAAGGTGCAGGGCGTGGCGTCCGTGAGTCTCGACCAGCGGCTGCTCTCTCAACTTTTGATTTATGATTGTTTTTGTTTACCGCACGCTGCAATTTGTGAATTATTACGCATATGCTGCGTGGGCGGGGGGTGGTTTGAGAGGGGAAAATAAGTGTGTGTGTGAGTGTGTGTGTGTGTTTGTGCTCTGACAAATTGCACAAGAGCCGCGAACTTGAGAAAAACAATTGCAGCGATAGAAAAACATGCGAATAGCAAAACAAACAACAACAGCACTAACAACAACAACAACAACAACGAAAAACAGACGCCAAGCGATTTAAAAAGCGCAGCGACAAACTGCAGGAAGTGAGAGAGTGAAAGAGAGAGGGAGGACGCTGGGACCTAGCAGGAGCGTCTGTCGACGTCGCGACGTCGTGCGTGTATGTGCATATATGCACATTTGACGCCCGCCCTCTGCCAGCTCTCTGCCGGCTGCTCCCTATGACAGAGCTTACATAAGCAGCGCGTCGTTTCCGTCAATGTCGAACGCGCTCGCGCCCACACGCTCAATTGTGCACTCTCCCGTTCTCCCGCTCTCTACTGCTCTCCCACATTGTGGCTCTCCCACTGCTGCAATGCTTGCTGCTATCGTCGTCGTCGTTGTTGTTGTTGTTGTTGCAGCGATCGCATTGCGTTGCGCATCAGAACCGAACGACGCTCCTCGACCTTGACAGTGAAATTCATTTGCTGTCGACGCTCGCTGCGACATCGACCGCGACTGCGACTGCGAAGCTTTTGCAATTTACGAGCACAAATTGTTTTTGTTGTTGTTATTGTTGTTGTTCTCTCGGTTGTTGCTTTTGTACACTAGTTTGCAATTTGTAGAACACTCAAACATTTTGCGTATGCGGGCGTACTGTATACTCATTGTTGTTGTTGCTGCAGCTCTAGTTGTTGTTGTCGTTGTTGGGTTAGGTGCATTCGCCGCGCGACCTTGAACATTTTGCAATTGGCAGCGTGCGCACATAAACACATGTGTGTACATACATATGTACTATGTAAGATCTAATACGTACACACTTAGATATTCACATATATACAAATGTACATACACACAGTCAAACATACATACCAATGTACATACATTCGCACTTGCTTTTCATGCACTTTCGAGATCGTTGCATAGAAATTTCACGTTATACTCTACGATCGAAAGTTTTGGGATTTCGAGTTCGTCCCAAAATGTAGGGCACATTGTAATGGCAAAATTTGAAAGTCATTAGACTTGAGCTGACAGTCGAAATACATTTTAAAACGTTTATTGTTGGAGACCAAAAATGCATAAGATTGGATGAAGACACAGTTTTCGTAAATATTGCGAGCGAAGCCTTCAGCATTTTTATTAGGATTGTACAGTTGATTTTCTTTCTCTTCTTTTTATTAAAACATAATCTCATTCTTTCCTTACTCCAATTTCTTTGATTGTTATATTATTGCAGTAGTAAATTTAATATATTCAAATATCATTAAAAATAGCAAAGTTGATTTTTAGATAATACTTTAAATTTGAATCTCTGTATTTCTCATTCGTTTTCCAAGCGGAAAAGAATGTTACGTTTTTATATTTTGATCTTATTTGGAAAAGCACTCATCACTTATTCAAACAACTAAATTAAGATAAAATATGTATTTTCAAATTCTATAAAGGAAATCTTTCAAAAACACACAAAAATTGAACAGCGTAAATTGGTTTTCATGCACATTTTAATTGTGTTTACATTCCAGCTTTTATTAAATTCTTTATTGATTTAGCAATTTTTTCTAAATATTTAAACAAAATGTTTAATTTTGCAAAGCAAAAAAACTACAGTGATCGCTCGCATGTAATATCTAAAACATTATGAAAAGGGAATTATTTAAAGATGGAAAGAAAATTTTATAAAATAATTACTTGAGTAAATTAAAAATTTAAATATATTTTCGGCAATTAATAAATTATGTTTAAGAAGTGATCACTGTAGTGAGCTATTTGAATTGCATACAATGAATGCAGTTAATTAAGTTCATTTTCCTTTCGGACTTTCAAACATTCAAATTCTTCAGTTTCATCTCATTTGCGCACTTCCCGCAAACGTCACAGTTTCAACATACAGACAAACATCATTCACATAAGCACATACATCACTTATGTATCTATCTATATATACATATATATGTATATTTGTACCGTTGAACGTGTAGAAATGGGCAATTGCAATCGCACTCTCCCCACTCTCCCACTCCCTCACTCTATCTCTCTCTCTCCCTCTCTCTTAGACACCCTCGGCGTCTGTCTCTGCTGCTTGCTGCATCGCCGCACATCTTCAGCTCGCACTCTTCGTCGGCGTCTTCGTCTTCCTCTTGGATTCGTCGTCTATTGTCATGCAGTCTCGCAGTCTTTTGATGTTGTTTGTCTGGCTGCGCATTATTTTGATTTTGCATTTCTTTTTGCTCTCTTTGGCTTTTCTTATGTTGCTTTTGCAATTTTTGCGCAACTAAGCAAAAAATACCAAGGAATGCATTTGGCATGCTTACTCGACTGCCAGATACCCTGCACGTCTCTCAAAAACATTTGCAACAGCATCACCAATTTTCTTTGGTTTTATAATTGCTGTTCCTGTGCTTTTTTCTTTTGTTCGACGAAGAAGAAGGCGACATTGTGACGCCAATTTTGCCAAATATAAAGGAACTAGTTTTGTAAGCAATTTGAGAAAGTGGCTGCCCACTACCCAAGTCGCATACATCCTTTAGTCTAATGTGTACAGGGTAGCAGAATAAACAACAACATTTAAGCGAACCACATTTGTATAAAAATTGTGTTTGGCAATGAAAATTGTTGGACATTGGCTTTCAACTCACACACACCACACACATAGAGACTCATGTGTGCGAATTTTTCGTGGCTTTTTGCAATTTTCCCTAAATATTTGTTTTGTTTTTCACATGCACGAAACTTGTTTTAATTTTATTTTTAAGAATTTTAACAATTTGTGCACTTTCTTTTGTTTGCTAGCAAACATCACGTTGGTGTGTGTGCGATGTGGGGTGGGGTGGGGTGGGGTGGTATAGGATGAGTCTTAGTGGGTTTAGAGCAACGTTAGCGTTAAACGTCAGCGTCAACGTCAGCGTCAGCTTTGGCAGCTGCTGTGCCCCGTTTGGGTCAAGTTTTCAAGGGCACGCGCGTGCAGTATGCGATTGCGCTGCCGATGACTGGACGACGGACGGACGGACGGACGCACGGATGGACTGATGGTGGGAGGTAGTGTGTGATGACGGGGGACGGGAAAAGAGAGAGAGAGAGAGAGAGCAGTCTTTGAAAAACGATTATGGATACGTTGTCGACGCTCTCGCTGCACATCTAACGCGATCAGTTACACTTGCCAGGCAGTCACAAATAAATACACACACACACACACACACAAGCACCGACTCATACTCACACACTCACGCACACGCGCTCGCTCTTTCGCACGCGTTTGGCCTTGCAATATTTGCGGTTTATTCGCAGCTGCGTCACCCGCTGCACTTCCGCACACACACATCACCATATATTCTATTTCACTCTCACGCTCACACACTCACGCTCACGCTCTCTGTTAAAGCTCTCTTGCTGAAGCTCTCTCGTCGCTGCTCTACATCTAATGCGAGTGCAATTGTCGCAGCGACATCGCGTCTCGTCGTCGTCGTCGTCAAAAAGTGAAAAGTTTGCTAAAATAAAATGCGAAAAAAAAGCAACAACAAGAAAACAAAACAAAAAAATATAAGTAGAAAAATATAAAGAACGCTTTGTTGTTGTTGCTGCGTTAGAATCGTTTTATACGCCAACACCAAGCGCGCCAGCTGCAGCAACGTCGCTGTCGCCGTTGCCGTTGTCGTTGGCGTCGCAGTCGCTGTCGGTGTTGTCGTTACTCGTTTTCATTTCGCCTGCGGTTTCAGTTGTCATTTTACTACAGTCGCTGTTAGTTATTTGTGTGCGTCGTCGTCGTCGTCGTCGCTGACGTTGCATTCTAAGTGGGTTTTTGGACAGACACACGCATCCATCCATCCAATCAACAAAACAAACAACAGCCTTCACAGCAGCAGCAACAACAATAACAACAACATTTCTTTTTACTAGAATTTTCTAGCTTTTTATGTTTTTTTTTTTTGTTGCTGTAGGCGGTGCAAATTTCCGCTTTTGCAGTGCGTTGGAAAACGCGCGCAAAACGCATGCGTCGCTGCATGTGCCGCTGCTTGGCTGTGATCTCAAGGCTGTACGCGTCCCAATTGTTGCTGTTGCTGTTTTTGTTGCTCTGCTAAGCTAACGAAGGAATCGCTTGCGTCGCCGCCGCGTCTGCGTCGCGTTCAAGTCTGCGCCTGCGTTCGCATTCGCGTCTGCGTCTGCAGCAGTGTCAGCGTCAACTTCTGCGTCAGCGCCAGCGTTGCATTGCGTCTACGTGTTCATAAGCGCAAATTCCTTTGGACGCAGTCCGTGCCGTTTGCCGTTTACCGTTGCCTGGCGCTATATTATTTTTCTTGTTGTTATCGCGCATTATAATTGCAAACATTTTTGTTTTTTTTTTTGTTTTTGTTTTTTAAAATTTTTTTTTAAGTGTTTGCATCTTTTTTCCTTCTTTATATATTTATTATTATTATAATTATTATTTGCGATTGTTTTCGCGTAGCGCACAAGAAATGAACGCCACGTTTTTCGCATAATAGAAAGAGAAAGAAATAAGTGCAATAGTGTGAGCGAGAAAGAGAGAAACGATTTTTTCAACATTTGTGAAAATATATAAAATTTGTAATTTTTTACAAACGATTTATTGTATATCGTGTGTGAATCGTCGCTGCCTGCTGCATAAGCAAACAGGGTGAGTCAAGTTCGCATTGGAATGATGGAATGAAACGATTTGAAGTGAAACAAACATTCGGCTACATCGCGTATACGCGTTTTGCATTAAGTATACGCACTAACGCCGTGACTAACTGCAAGATGATATTGATATAATTCTCAACAAAGAAATAAGCATAAATTTCATAAATATGTATGAAATAATTGCAATGCGTGGGAAATATTGGGATTTATAATTTATTTATTTTTGGAAACTTTGTAAAGTCACAAATAAAGATTGACGAAAACTGCGTTTTTTTCCATATCGTTTACACTATGAAACTAAGTTCTTAAAGTTGTTGACTGAATTTACACTGCAGATTGGGATGTGTGGAATTGTTTGAAAATGTTAAAAAGCATTTGAATATTCGTACTAAACATTTTTGGGTTATTTTATCAAGTAAACTTACCATATAAAGTTTTTGAGTCATTTATGAAAATTTTGTCAATACTCAGTTTTATATATTTCTAATTGAACTACATAGTTGGTTTTTAGAGTTGAATTCCAAGAATTTCTAGACTATAAGAGAATTTTAAGCATATCAAGTATTAGACTTGATAATCTCAGTCAAAAACACAATACTAATATAATAAAAATAAATTAAAATCTGAATTAAATAATAATTTCTTATTTCTTTTATATAAATTTCGATTGTTGTATTAAAGGTATATGTATCAGTGTATATATATGTATACATCACAGTTTGTAGAGTGATGCCCCAAAAGACAACAACAATAGCAATTGAATAGCATTTGTGGAGCAGACATTCTGTCGTTGCCAACGAGCCGTGTTGTTGTTGCTGCTGTTGTTGTTTATCAGTTGGCTAGCTCGTCATTATCAGTCAAAAATAAAAACAACAATTGAAATGGCGAGCTCTAAAATTCAGTTGGAAACAAAACTGGCAAAAAAAACACTAAAGCAAGAAAAACAACAAAAGGCAGAAGAAATTTGAAATGAAAATAGAATTGGAAATAGAAATAGAAGTGCATATGCAAGCCAGCGATAAACGCTGACCGCAACGTCAGCTGCGACGCCGGCAGCGTTGACGACGGCAACTGATAAGCAATGACAGGGCTAAGAGGCGAGTGGGGGTGGGGGCGGAAAGGGCGTCATTGAATGCGTGTGCTTGTGATAAGCAGCCACAGAATGAGTGTAAAAGAGAGCGGGAGAAAAGAAAGGGAAAGATATAGAGAGAGAAAGAGCGAGCATAGGCGTAGGAAAAAGCGATCATTGCAGCCAACAGGTAAACCAGGTGCGACAACTACAATAACAAAAACAAAAGCGCAGATTTCGCATAGCAATTGATGTTGTTGTCGTTGTTGTTGTTGTTGTGCTCTGCTTAATGCAGCGCAACGAATTGCGGCGAAACTTTTTCATCAGCCCACACGAAAAACACCGAAAACACCAAAAAAGAAACAAAAAAGAGAAAAAAAGAGTGAAATAAGAAAAATCCGAAAAACAGCAACACACCCAACCGCAAACGTGGCAAACAACATAGAGAATCAGGCAGGAAGATGAGATAGAAGATGGTGGATGAGGAGAAGGAGGGGGAGGGGGAGGAGGAGGAGGAAGGGGACGAAGAGCCCGAGCATAGCTGATTTTCCCACGAGTGCCGCAACGCTTTTCATCAACGTCAGCGTTGACAGACAGATGCGAATGAGAATAGACAAAACAAAAGCAAAAAAGCAAAAGCAAAAAACAAGTAGAAAAGCAAAACGAAAACTGAAAACTGAAGCAGAGACGATGCTCAGGTGTGAATAGCGTTTTGTTCGATGCCCACTTTTCTCAGCTCTTCATTTAAAACACACCCACACACTCACTCACACACACACACACACACACATAAATATATCCTAAAAACACTCATAAATTTAATTCAATTATAGGCAAATGGGAAAATGGCAAGTGAAAGGCATGAAAACTCATGTTGTGCAGCTGAAAAGGAAGTTCAAATGAGTTTCTTAAACGATTCCCTCAAATCAACTCGAACTGCATTCGAATATAAATAAAACTAAGACAAACAACTAATAAGAAAATGCAAATTCTCAAGACTAGTTAATATGTGTGGATAGCCAGCAGAGTCTGCTCGACTAACAGTTGCCCTGTAGCAAAGATAACAACTCTAAAAACGCTGTAAACCATTCCAAAATATTGGCAAACAATTTACAATTTTCTTTTTAAATTTACACTACTTTTATAAATTAAAATTTTTTTTTTATAAATTTAGCATATTTTTTGTTAAGAGTAAATAATTATTTCTGATTTAAAAGAAGTCAAAAGCAAAGCAAAATTATTTTTTTAACTTACGTTTTTATTTTTTCAAAACAAAAATAAGAATTTCAAATTTCAAATTTAAAATTAAAAATGTTTAAATAGTATTGTTATTGTTTTTTTTAATATTGATTTTCTTGTTTTATGTTTATAATTAAATTTTAAATCGTTTTTGTTTTTTATAGCGTATTTAAAGTTTTGTCTTGCATTTATTTGTGGGCTGTGCATTATTTAGTTAAGCAGTTGTTGTTGTTGTTGTTGTTGTTGTTGTTGCTGTCCTCTCTCTTTTAACTTGGCTGCAATTGTTGCTGTTGTTGTTGTTGTTGTATCGTGACGGCGGCGTCGTCGACATCGCAAAAATATGGGTGTGGGAAAAGTGGGCGGAGTTAAAAGTGCGACGTCGTCGTCGTCGTTGGCGGTGGCGTCAACTCTTCGTGTCTGTGTATTTAGTTGTAATTGCATTTGCACAACAACAAAAACAACAACGACAACAACAACAATTTGCTGTTTGCTGTTTTTGTCGTTTGCATGCGACACGCGCTTAAATTGAATTGGATCACATCTGACTTTTTTCCCCTCATTTTTTAGAGTTTGCTTTTTTTTTTTTTTTTTTTGCACATACGCAATGTTGCTGTTGTTGTTGTTGTTATTGTTTTTGTGGTAGTGTTAGTGTTAGTATTAGTTGTGGTTGCTGTTGTTCATAAAGTAAGTTTCGTGGCCACGCCTTATTGTTGCCTTTCTCTCGCCATCCAACTGGACATTTGAAAGTTGTCGTTTTAAGCCATTTTGTAAAAGTAATTTTCCTACATGTTCAATAATATAACAATTTATTAGAGCCATACCCTGTAAAGGCGGGCATATTAGTAGTTTAAACATATTTTTATAGATTTTAAAAATATATTTTATGTGAGGTTTTTGATATGAATTTGCCTGCCATTTGCAGGATTTTGATACCAATAAAATGGCTATAATTTACAGGATAGCAAGTTCTTTGCACATTTGTTTAAGCTAAAATTGATTGCGTATACGCAGCGTTCGACATAGTCGTATTATTTTGTTGTTGTTATTGTTGCATTCTCTGAGCTGTGGCCCTGAAATGTGCATTATTTCATTAGGCAACAATTGATTTCCTTGCCACGCAATTGGCAACTGGCAATTGGCGATTGGCGATTGGCAATCGCCAGAGTTGTTGCAGCTGCATTTGAACTTGCCACACATTTGATGAATGAGTTTAATCAATTTTCACAGCACTCGCCATGGCAGTTGGCATTGTTGGCAAATGTTGATTGTTGCAGTTCCAGTTCTTGTTGCGGTCAACAGAGCCTCAAGTGTGCACTTGACTCTGAACCTATTCTAAAGCTAAAAATCCGGACTGATTCTGACTCTGACTCTGAGTCTGCACTGAATTGCGCTTAATTGCAGTTCGCACTTATGTAATGGTGCCGACCAATCCAAAGCAATCCATTCTCTTCATTCCAATCTCAATCCATTCAATGAATGCACAACAACAACAACGAGAACAACAACAACAGCAACACAATGCAAGGCGGCATTCGCTTTGTTGTTGCTGATCGATTGTTTATTAATAAGCCAGTTCTTAATGTATCTCTGTGTCTCTCCCTCTCCCGCTCCCTCTCTCTCGCTCTCTCTCTCTCTCTCTGTATGTCTTTGTAATTTCTATTCTGCACTTTGTGATTATCTTTATCTAATTGCCGCTTTTTGCCTTTCATTCTATTTTCAGGTAAGTGCAGACTGCAATTTTAACGCGATTCATTTTCTGGGACTCGGAATTGAGCCAAGTGAGAATTCACAAAGTTTATGGGTAAATCAGTATGATTCAATAGTTATTCCTCTGTCTCCCTCTTGTTCTCCTTTCTCTCTTCTTCTCTCGAACCCTTTCTTTGATAAAAGC
The DNA here is from genome assembly GCA_963924055.1 of Drosophila limbata. NCBI lineage: Eukaryota > Metazoa > Arthropoda > Insecta > Diptera > Drosophilidae > Drosophila > Drosophila limbata. The sequence goes on from OZ001351.1 coordinate 22,255,180, forward strand.
AAATAATTTTCCTTCATTTTTTGCTCATTTCATATTCCTATTCTATTTATATTTATATTTCTTTTGTTCACCTCTCTCTCCCTCTCTCTCTCTTTCTCTATTAACTCTCTTTGTTTTCACTCAATTTTAATTCTCACTAATTTTCACTCTTGCTTTCCTTCTTCTCGAATTTCCCATGCATAAATTAACTCTAAGAATATGGGCTAATCCGACAATTTTTAAAAAGTGTAACGTCCGCAACAGACAAAAACTGAGATTTTTAATTAACGAGATAAGTAATCTTTATTTTTGATGCTGGATTGATATGGTCATATATTCCACTTAATTTTTTCAATTTGGGTATATTTAGTTTATTATGCAAAATTGGCTAATATATGTGCAAATGCACGTTAACCTCAAATCGACTTCCATTGTTTGTAACGAGCGCAACGGAACTTTCAGCAAGCCTAATTTTGTTTCAAAAACAGTAAGGCTTTTATCTCAAAATAGGTTTAAAAGCACTCCCAATGAAATGCATTTTCCAGCAAATTTTATTAAAATTCACCAAACTGAACGCGAAAACATGAAAATTTGTTCGCAAATGTAACGTCCGCAACTCAGGATTAGTCCATATATGTTATATACTTATTACTCGTGCAGAGTTTACAGCGGTGTCTTTATGAACTTTTCGCGATTTTCATTTAATCATTTTCACATGTTATTTTTCGAACTATCTTTTCTCTCAACAATTTCAAACTAGACAATGTTATCCTTACTATAAATTAGTTTAGTTAAAGTTACAGTTAAATGACATGTTTTCTGAGATCTAATGAATGGAAATATTTTCTAGGTGTGATTATCGACTTGGAAATTTAATAAGTCAACATTTTCGCCATTATTTTGAATTAACAATTACGCTTTCATTGAGGTTTTATTTTGTTTTTGTTTAAATTTCGATATTCTACTCGATGTATATTTATATTTATACTTGGACTGAGCTTTCCCTGTGCGTAAAGTGCCCAAAAAAGCAGCTAACTTTATGCATCGACTGACAGACTGACTCACTGAGGGCACACAGTTACCGTAATAATTCTCGCACCCTCTTGCAACTTCTGTCTGTCTGTCAGCTGTTTCTGTTGACCCAATTTCACTTTTTAGGGTGAAGATTTCTATCAGTTTAATGAATATTGGCAACCCTTCTTCTTGTGTTTCTCGTGCATCTTTTGTTCTTTTTATAGTGTCGAGTGAAAGTTGTGGCACGTGTGGCAATGTGGCATCTGCTGCTGCTGTTCTTAATTGTCAGCGAAATGTGCGAGACTTCTATGGGAAGTGCCGTTAGGTTGCTTCCTCTTCCTCTGCCTTACCTTGATCTTGTTCCCTTTCCTTTTGCCATCTCGCTGCTGTTTTGGTTAGGGGAGAAACTTTCACTGGCATGTGAATGCGCAATGCGTGGCAGCTGCCCCAAGTGGCTGCAGCTTGCGTACCACATTCCGTTAGCCATAAAAGCAGGCATCAATCATAGGTAGCTACCTGGCTGCTGCCTCTGCCTCTGCCTCTGTTGCAACCTCATATCTGCCACAAAATGGGGCGTTATCGCTCTTAATGACGCGTCATTTGTTGCAAGTGCCGCATGTTGTTGCTGTTGTTGCTGCAACGCTGTGGCGTCTCGAGTCAACTTATTAGATTTGCACATGCCGAACGATTCATCTTTTAATTACCGCGTTGAAAGCGCGCATTTTTCAATACCGCATCGATTTCAAGCCACAAAGCTGCCACATCTCTCTCTTTCTCTCTCTCTCTCTTTTTACACAGAAAAAAAACATTCTTAAATTCCAGTTGAAGAACTTTAGTTCTCGATATTTGTTAATTATATTATTGTTAAATTAACACAACATGCAGCTGAAATATAAATACTGAACAAATTCTTATAGAACCCCGAGAATCAAAATATTTATTTTATTTATTTGTATATTACAGCACAACTACGAGTAGTCAGCAAAAAGTATTTTTTTTTGACAATTCAACTAAAATTAAAATTATATAGTTATAAATGAAGTTAGTATAAACTTTAAATTATAGAAATTTGTCGGGGGCATGCTTAAAATTATAATTGATCCAAAATGTGTTGCACAAATCTATGAAAAATATTTAAGTACGAATTCACGAAAGATCTCTGATCCACTGGAGGATGATCAAAGGATCAAAGGGCAGCTAAGAGATTTGTACTTGGTTAACTAAACTTTTAACAGCCCATCAAATTGATTTTATCCTGGAATCTCTTGGACTTTTTTTTGTCCAGTGTAGCTGCACGGTCTGTGCATCTCTTTCGCACTAACTGCCCACGCATGCCTGAGCAATTTTTGCAGTGCGCTTTGCACTAAAATAAATCTACAGCGATTTGTTTGTTTGCACAAGCCGCCAACTCGAGTCCCCCCCCCCCCCCCCCCCCCCTTACCCCTTACCCCTTGCCACGCAGAGTCGCCTCCGCTCTCTGTGTCTAATTCAAGGCGTCTCCAACTCCAACTGCAACTCCGTTAAGCGCTCGGGGGCCAAACACTAAATATTAGAGCCTGCTTAGTTGCTTATACCAAGTGCATATTCATGTGCCCTCTCTCTCTCTCTCTCTCTCTCTCTCTACTCACTTTCCGCTCTTGCTTGCTGGTGTTATTTATCATAAAAAATTGCTCAGATTTGTTTTGCGACGGCAAAGACATGACGCTCATTTGTTAGCAAACGAACTGGCAACTTTGAGGGGGCTGTGTGGCTGGAGGGAGGGATGCTGGGGAGGGGAGGGCAGGGGCAACTGACTGCACCAGCTGCCTACCTGTTACCCCTTGGTCGCCCTCCCCTTCTCTTCTCTTTCGACCATATGCTTTCTCTCTAGGCGTTTGCATACCCTCGAACCATAAAAACGCTTGAAAAGGGGTATAATAAAGTAGGAGACGAACAAACTCGCCCACAACTCGACTCGACTCGACTCGGCGACGTCTTAAATGAGGCTGAGTGGCAAATTTGGTATGCAGCCCATGTTCTCTGCCCAGAAATGTCACTCTATATACCCTGTAAATTGGTAGAAAATGTTATTTTATTTTATTGATCTTTAATTTCTTTTCAGCTAAGAACTAAAATTGTTTGTAAGTTCACAGTCCTAATTTATTAGACTATTTAAATTCTAATAATTTAAATTGTTTCTGATTGGCTTAGATGGCTTAGACATAATATTTATGTCACTGCAGGGTGTCTATTAGTCGTGCATTTTATTGCAAAATCGTATTTGTTGCAACTTCAATAATTTGTTCTGTAATTAAAAGCATTTAAAGACTTAGAAACTATTTATTATTTAGTTTAATGCATCTACAGGGTATCCGTTAGTCGTTTTTTTCCGCTAAAAAGTTATTTTTGCTAGAGTTTTATTGATCTTTGCTGTGATATGTTGAAACTGTAGAGCTGGTAATAATTTATTTATACGATTTCAGCCAACACAGGGTATCTATAAGTCTTAAATTTAGCTGAAATGCGTCATATTGTCGACTCAATAAACTTTTTCCCCGATTTGTTGCTTCAATATAGTTGACAACTATGCATATATTGCGAAATTGACCATTTACAGGGTATTTGTTAGTCGAACATTTATTGTGAAAGTTATTTTTTATAGTTTATTCAGTTATGCTTTGACGAGCAGCTAAAAACTACATATTTAGTTAGTACGTTTGGTTAGAGCATAGGGTATCTGTTAGTCGGGCAGTGGCTGGCTTTTGGTTGCTTTCTGTAAAACTTGCTTCACACTTGGGTCGTGTGTTCTTATTTATATTAATGCAGCCGCCGACTGTTGCCAAAGTTCAACGCAAATATAATCTGTCAAATAATTTATCAGTGTTTGCTGACGATGAGATGAGAGCAGCAACAGCAACAACAACAACAACAACAGCAGCAGCAGAAGCAGCAACAACAGCCACAACATTGAGACCTCGCTGTCTGTGGATGTTGCCTTGTGCAAAGTTCAATTCAAGTGCTTGGCAACAACAATTGAGCATCGATAAAGAAATGCTTTCTTTTCAATTCTACCTATTTGTCTTCTCTCCCACCTTTTGCCTTCTCTTCTCTTCACTTCTCTTCTGTTATTTGGCGATCTTTGTTTATTTTTGGAAGCGGAATCTAATGATGCTAGTAATGTACATACTTCACACACACACACACATACACACACACACAATTGACGATTTCGAACACTACTCGTATTGAGACTTTCAGTTTACACATACTTCACATTCAAACACTAAATTGTTGCTACTATTTAACTACTCTCGTTTCAGCTGTCAATAAATCCGATAAAGTAGTTCCCAAAACTATTTAAATTATTATGCTTTTTTTACATTTATTATTTAAACTACCAAATTCCATTTGCTGATATCACTAGGTATAGAAAGATTGAAGCAAGTATCTCTAAATTATTATTACAAATTGCATCTAGTTTCTTCTTTCTTCAGCAAAGAGCTAAAGCTACGATTCTTTACTATTGTATTTTAGTATAAATTTGATCGAAAATAACCCAATTATATAAGAAATGCAAGTTTTTTTAGTACCTTTCTTTCATTGTCCAAATCCTAAACTAAATAATTTAAAAAAAAGTGACCAATTAAAATCAATTTGAAGTTCAAAAGCTCTCCCTTCTCTATTGTGTATGGAACTAGTTCGTGAACCATCAAACGATGGCACAATTTGAATTCAAACTGTGAATTGAGCTTTGCTAGTTCCGGTTCCGTTTCAAGTTCTGTTAATGTTTTGTAATAAGTACACAAATGTCTAGCTAAATATTTGCGTGTATTCACGACGTTGGCGTTGGCGTGAACGTCAGCGTCGACGTCGCCGTCGGCGTCGGCTTCAACGCGTCGAGTGGCGATTTTGTCATTGTTGGTTTTTTTTTTTCCTTTGCGTTGTAAAATGTTTTCAACTGTTTGTTGGCATTTTCGCATTTGGCTCCGACCGATCGACAATCACTCGCATTTTTTTTTTTTTATTTTGTGTGTGTGTGTGTGTTAGTTTGTGTGTTTGCTCTCAAACAGAAACGATTAAATTATCTCAAGGTTGCACGCGCGCTATTCTGTCTGCTTCTTCCGCAGTTGCTGCCATTCTGGGCTATTTTCTGCGCTGTCGTTTTTCCTTTTTCGCGTTTTTCACTTTCCGCCCTCTCACTCTTTCCCTGCTCTCTCTCTCTCTCTCTCTGTCTGCCATCAAATAACTCATGAAATACGCATGAAGTGGCATCGTTTCTCTCAATTTCAGTTGCATTTCTTGCTTTTATTAGTTAAACAATTCTTAAATATATTCATTATAGCATCATTATTTACTTTTTGGGCTAATATAATTTATTTTTTTTTTTATTTGTTTATTTATTGACTATTTCCTAGTGCTACAAGTAGAAGTACTTTTTAATTAGTGCACTAGTCACACTGACAATCTTATTAAATATATCTCATATTAATACAAATTATTATAATTAATAAATTAACAGCTATGATGCTTATCAAATTAACATCAGGTTGGAAAATAATTAATCTTAAAATCATCATAAATACAATTTGTATCATTACTATTATTTTATTTATTTTTTTTTATTTATTAACTATTTCCTAGTGCTACAAGTAGGGATACTTTTAAATTAGTGCACTAGTCACACTTATTATCACTATTTATAAAAATATTAAGTTTCATTATTTTATTTAAGAAATATTTTAGCTTTTATATAAATTATATTTATTATTTATTTAATTTTAATTTCTGTAGTTATTTTTAAAATATAGTATGTTGTCATCAACAGATAATTAACCCATATCAAGGGATTTTATACAGATTACAAGTTTAAAAAATAATTGAAGATGTTATGCAAATTCACCAAACGACTTATGTATGCAATTTATTGCACATGCCGTCACTTAATGATAAAGTGACCATGGAGAAGCTATCGACAACTCGCTGAATGCCGAGTGTCAGAACTGATGGGGCAAAGAGCTTAACCCAAGTGTGTGTGGTTCAACTGTGGTGCCTGTGGTTGCTCTTCTGCATTTTCCTTCTCTTTTTAGTTTTATTTTTATTTGTATTTCGTTGGTGTTTGGCATTGTTACCCAGAGACCCACAAACAAGTGCCTCCTTTTCTGTTGTTGTTGCTGTTGGTGCGATTGTTGTTGCTGGTGTCAAAAGCTCGACGAAGGCCACAAGCGAATGCGGAAGCTGCAACAACAACAACAACAACAACAGCTACAGCAACAACCACAAAAGGCAACTGTTGTTCTGCACATCTTTCGCTTCTTCTTTGCTTCTCTCTCTGCCTCTGCCTCTGTCTCTGTCTTTTTCATTCCTTGTCTGTTGCTGTTTGCCATTGGCCTTTTGGCTCTTTTGCCTGCTCAGTTGTTGCTGTTGCTGCTGTTGTTGCTGTTGTACACCTGTTGTCCCTGCCTCGATTTATCGCTTGTGTTGCTGGGATATCGTTTGGCTTTTAATGATGGTCAAGTGGCTGCGGCGCTCGGCTTTTATTGCTTTTCGATTGCAGTGTGTGAGTTATGATCTTAAGCCAACAACGAAGGCGCTTGTTGCCGGCAACATGTTGCTGCTGTAACTTTGCAACAGTCACGTGCGCACTGCTTTGATATGAAGCGCCAACAGGTGTCGAATTGCAGCAGCAGCAGCAGCAGCAGCAGAGGCAAAAAGAACAACAACAGCATGCCATTAATAGCCTGCAAGCACAACAGCAACAAGCACAACAGCAACACCAACGGCAGCCACAACTTGAACCCTTTTAGCACATCAAGTGCCAGAAATGTAAATAAAATACCTAACGGCAGTCACAATAATCATAATAATGCATACAGCAATGGATCATTAGAAGCAGCAGCAATCCAGCATCAAGAACAGCAACAGCAACAGCAACAGCAATAGCAACAACAACAACATTCTGCATTTCTAGCAACAAAACAATCATTAACAATAAAAGCAACAAAGCATATTAAGTATGTCGAGTGCTGTTGCAAATGGCAGTAGCAACAGTTGCACAATCAGCAGCAACATTGCTGATAACAACAACAACGACAACAACGGCAACAATGACACACATTGCCAAGGAAACTTTAAGCCTTGGCAATAGTCGAGTGTGGAGTGTTTATGCTGGTTAGTTGACACCTACGCACCTGGTTTGGTTTGCTTTCTCACCTGGCTGCTGCTGCTAACGATGCGCGCGTGTCAGCAACATGTTGCTGCTGCCACGTTTAGTATCATTAGTCAAAAGAAATGCGAACGCTGAATAAATAAGCCAAGGCAACTTGCAGCAATCAGCAGCTCAAATGCTGCCCAAATCAATTGCTGCCGTTGTCGTTGTCGTTGCTGTTGATTGTGTCAACGCAACAACAACAGCAGCAACAGCAGCAACAGCAGCCGTGGCAACGACAATAGCCAAAGTCTTGGCATGATTTATGGCCAGGCATTTCTCGCATCTCCCACACAAAGATGGGACAAAAAACGGCAGCCAAAGCAACACACGCTAATTGTGTGTGAAAGCAGCAGCAGCAACAACTGGCAACTGGCAACTGGCAACTGGCAACTTGCTGCATTGCTCATACGCCCACGTGTGCAGCAACAACAACCACAACAACCACAACAACGACGACGATCACATTTCCATTCGCTGGCATATTTAGCATTCGCATAGACGCAATCATAACCATAAACAGTTTTTTTAGGCCTCTTTTTTAGCCTTTTTTTCTAGTTTAGCATTTTTTTTTTGTTTTTTTTTTTTATTTTGACCGTTTTAGCAGCTTTTTGGCTTTGGTTTTGGCCAACTGCACAGGCAATGGGGCAGCGGCTCTTGTTTTGAATAAAAAGCGAGCGACAATTTTGGTCAGCTGCCATCGCTCCCCCCCCCCCCCACCCCTCCTGCCCTCTTGCGTTCCACGCCCATAAAAGGCGCTTGTAAGTGCTACTGTTTATCCAATGCGCCTAACGGTAAAAATGTGCTGCATAATTTACGCAAAAAAAAAAAAAAAGAGGAAAAGTAAGAAATTGGAAAAACAGCTGCCGAAAAGTTGTGAGGTTTTCACAGAGTAAGAAAAGGAAAATACGAAAAAGCCAAAAAAAGAGAAAAAGTTTGCGGCGCGCTTTTCACTTTTCACAAATGGCCATGCAAATTACAAGACACATTAGCCGAGTCAACAATCCTACGCCTAACCCCAAAAATGGGAGCAACAACAACAACAGCAGCAGCAGCAGCAGCAACAACAGCAGTAGCAGTGGCAACAACATGCTGCCACATGCCACATGCCACATGCATTTCGGTTAAGCGAGGCGAGAGAGCAGCTTACAAAACGGAAATACGCCTAAAATATGTTAACAGCAGCTGAAATTGCTCGACGAGGTGGCAGCAATTGTTGCTGCTGCCTCTGCTGTTGCCACTGTCAGTTGCTGCCGACAGAGTTGCTGCAGCTCAAATGGATTCCGCGTTAAATATGAAATAATTTAAAAAACTCTAAATAGTGATAAATAAATTCGAACCAGGGATTAAAACCCTAAACGAAACCGTAACCTTTAACCGGTAAAAACAGATAGAAATTTAAAACTGTACCTGAAACCGTAACCGAAAAAAAAAATTTCATTTGACCGAAACCCTAAAACCGAAACTCCGAAATAACCGTTTAGTAACCGTTTCATTTATAAGGGTTACTTTCGATTTTTATACATAAAAAAAAGTATTTTTCATCATTAATTTTGATTTTTTATTTTAATTTTCTTATGTTTAATTTTGAATTTTTATTTGTGGTATTCCTGATCGAATTTTCTTAGCACTGAATAACCGCAAATAAAATAAATTTCTCAAATGAAATATTAAAATTGTTAAAATGTAACTAAACTACATTAAACTAAAGAATATGTAAAAGAAATGTGTAGATGAAAAATTAAGAAAGTAATGCCTTTTTAATTATTTTTATTATATTATTAATATAACTATATATTTGAAAAAAAAACAAATTAAAATAAAAATAAAATAGTGAACCGAAACCATACCGGTGTTTTAATTTAAATACAGAATAATAAAAAAACTTATATTGATTTAAAAAATTTTCAAAATTAACAACAGTTTTTTTAACCTTATTTAATGTTTGAATCCTTACGAAATGGAAATTAATTTAAAACTTGTAATTATTATTTCTTAAATTTATATCAATTCTTTAATTGTATTTTTTATGAATATATTTTTATGAAGATACGAGTAACACATAATTTTTTTTTTCCATATTTTTTTATATCTACTCTTTATCCTTTTTTTAATCTTATTTAAACATGATATCTTAATGATATTGGTGGATAATTAATTGAAACTGTTGTCACCTTAAATATTGACTTTGTTTCAACAGCTGTGAAATTTGTTATTATTCTTTATGATGCCCATATTATAAATAACAAATTTTGACATCAAATAATTTCCAAGTAGAACTGCAAAGAAAACAATTGTTTTCTTTTCTTCTTTAGAGCATAAATAAACAAGTCAAAAATGTGAAATAATTTAACCATGTTTGTTAATTATTTGCCATCATTTGCAACACTAAATGACCGTGTGCAACACTGTGCTGGGAAGAAAGAGATGACAAGAGTAGAACAGTCCAAATAAAGTGAATTAACAAATTAGTTAATTGACAAACGATCGTTGCGCAATTTGTTATACTTAGTTGACTTTCCAGAGTAATGGCAACTCTGTTTAGTTTGTAAGGTGGTAAGCCTGGTTGGCCTGGTCAGTGGGCAAGTTGGTGGACTTTGTCGTGGCCTGTTTGGAATGTTTAGTTAACCGTAAATACCAAAAAGTCGCAATGCGCCCGCGCCATTTTGGCATTGATTGCTGAGACCGAGGTGTGCACGCATACATACAGCAGACACTGTGCATGTGAATACACTCACTGGAGCGTGAATAACATTTGGTAATCATGGCACAAACACGAAAATGCATTAACCAAAATTGTGATCATAAATTTTCAATCGACACGCGGCGGGTGCTGTTGTTGTTGCTGTTGTTGCTGCAGCAGCAGCAGCAGCAACTCTAACTAACCGGGCTGAGTGTGTGTGTGTGAGTGACTTGGCCAAGCGCATGAATGACTGGACTAAAACTGAACTGGACTACGTTGCATTTTGGCCAGCAGCGTTTCAGATGTTGCTGCTGCTGTTGTTATTATTGTTGCTGTTGCAGTTGCAGTTGCAGCTGCGCGCATTCTTGGCCAGAGAAAGTTTTTGTTGTTGTTGCTGTTGCACAAGTGGCAGGCAGCTTTGCAGCTTCCACAGCATTTGCAGTTGGGTCAGTTAAATGCCAAAGGCTGCCTGCCTGTGGTTGCCAATGTTGCCAATGTTGCCGATGTTGCTGCTGCTGCCAATGCTGCTGCCGATGCTGCCAATGTTGCTGCTGTTCCCATTGGCATTTCATTGCAGAGTCCGTTGCAATGTCTGTTTGGCGTGGGTGCAACAACTGCTGCTGCTGCTGCCACAGTCAATGTTGCCTTTTGCTCTGAGTCTGAGTTTGTACGACACTTGGTCCTCCCACTCCCACTTCCTCTTCCCCTTCCTCTCCTTCTTCCCTCGCCCCATCTGCGCATTTGCCTCTCTGTCTGCCACTGCCACAGGCTGTGTGATAATCATGCACTTGTTTATAGGCACAAATTGCAAAAAGGAGCACAACCAAAATTAAATTGAATTCAATAGCAGAATTCGAAGAATTGTATAAATAACCACTTAAAGTATCAGTCTGAATTATATAGTAAAAAAAAATAACTCTGATTACAATTAAAGGATAGTTAGTTTACCCAGTTTAGTACTTAACTTACTTTAATTATTTGCCTATTTTCAAATTGGCAACATAAGCAATAAATAATAATATTTTTGAATTTAAATTTTCTCTATTTTCTTTAAATTAATATAGAAATTTGCTGGAAAATGCATTTTATTGGAAGTACTTTTAAACCTATTTTAAGATAAAAGCCTTACTGTTTTTGAAATAAATTTAGGCATGCTGAAAGTTCCGTTGCGCTCGTTACAAACAATGGAAGTCGATTTGAGGTTATCGTGCATTTGCATTTGCATATTATATTAGCGAATTTTGCATAATAAACTAAAAATATTCAAATTCAAAAAATGAAGTGGAATATATGACCATATCAATCCAGCATCAAAAATTAAGATAAGAAGGCCCGTTAATACAAAATTTGAGTTTTTGTCTGTTGCGTACGTTACACTTTTTACACACATACTTTTTTTCAAATTATTAATATATATTGAATATCTTTTCGATACAGTTTTTAACTTAAATAAAAGAAAAAAAAAACAAAGTTTAAGATGAGCTAGGATCTGAGCACTCAGACGACAGTTTTGACCACTTTTTCGGCCATTGAAAATATCCGTTTTTTACAAGCATAATTGAAATTAAGAGGCTAAAAGAAGAATTAATTGATTAGGCTCGGCCATGAACAACCAAACCACCGTAAAACTTTTTGATTTTGTAATTTGAAGCCTGAAAATGTATTCTATTGTAACAAAAAACACCGATTAAAAAAAACCTGCAGATTTTTGACAACTTTAAGTTTTCGCCCTTGAATTAAATTATAAATTAGTTTTATTTCATCAATGTGTTTTAAATATGACAACTTGGCTTTTGTAATTTAGTTGATGCCTTTAAATTAAATTTACTTTAATCTGTTTGCCTTGGTTGAAATCTTAATCATGTATTCTCTACTAACGGCATTTGTCTCCTGGGTGTGTGTGTGTGTGTGTGTGTGCGTGTGCGTGTGTCCTCGAGCCAACATCTGTCAGTGGGAAACGGCAGTTATCCTTTGGCAAATGTCCTCGCTCGCACAGCTTAATCGAATCAATTGGCGAGTTGTCGTTGTTGTCGCCACTTCGAGTTCGTTTTGTCGACCAGACAATAAAAATTTGACTTTTAGCCGTTGTTGTTGCTGATGTTGTTGTTGTCGTTGTCGTTGTTGTTGTTGCTGGCATTTGACTCATGTTTTTGTGTGTTTTCGCAAATTTCCAATGCGCTGCCGTTGCTCGTTGGTTTCCCTTTTCGTTGTTGTTTTTATTCAATTCTCTTTTACATTTTCTTCTTTGTTTGTTTTTGTTTTTTTATTTTCTGTTTTTGGAGGCGGCTTAAAGCGCGCACCGCGTTTGCAACATGTGAGAAGCTGTTGGTCGAAGGTTTTCCCCTTTTGGCCCAGCTTGTTGTTGCTGTTGCTTTGGCTGTTGCTGCTGTTGCTGCTGTTGCTGTTGTTGTTGTTGTTGTTATGTATATGTTTGTACAACGCCTTTGCTGCGGCTTCTGTTGCCATTGCTGCCTGTTGCTTCTGATGCTTCTGCTGTTGTTGGTGCTGCTGTTGTTGGTGTTGCTCTTGTTTCAATATCAACGCATTCCTTTTGGCAAGAGCAATTGACTTGCCCACACACACACATACACACACACGCCATGCGATGCGATAAAAATTTATTGAGCCAAGGCTTTTGGCCTGTGCCTCTGTCTGGACTTGGAAGCTGCAACAACAACAACAACAACAACAACAACACCAACGTTGTTGTTGCCTGGACTGCGCAGCAATATCTTTGCGGACTTTTGGTTTTTTGGGCGCTTGTTGCCTGTCCGTTGTTTATTTTTATTGTTGGCGAAGGTGTTGTTGTTGCTGTCGTTGCTGTTGCTGCTGTTGCTGTTGCTGCCGCTTCTCAAAATCAATTGAGTTTAACTGCTTTTAATTTACTTGGAATTTGTACGGCTTTAATGGATTTATGTCGGCTTATGCTGCTGCTGTTGCTGCTGCTGCTGCTGCTGCTGTTGCTACTGCGACTGCAACTGTTGCTGCTGCTGTAACGGGCAACAGGTTGCCGCTGCTACTGTCGCTGGTGACAAGCTGCCACATATTAAAATTTATCATGTGCTAAAAACTTATCAATTAAAAGTATGCATAACATTTTTGTAGCTGCTGCTGTTGCTGCTGTTTTGAATAAGCCCGCAGCAACATCAATCAAAACGCACCAGCAGCAGCAGCAGCAATTTGATGTCGCGACTGCAATTTAGACATGCCATGCCATGTTATTAACTAATTACAGGCGACTAATCTAAAACGCCGCGCCAAACAGGTGCCCATGCATCAAACCAACGGACCCAACAGCAACAACAGCAACAGCAGCAACAGCAGCAACAACAGGAGCAGCAGCAACAGCTGCCTAATGAAAAGTGACATCTTGGCCATGGCCAGGCCTAAACTGTCAACGTCTGAGCCATGGCCAAGGACCGAACTCGTTTGCATGTCTTGTCATTCGTCATTCGGCGATGTTGCTGTTGCTCAGGTGCAACGCCAGCAGCTAGAAGATGTCGCGTTTGTTGGCCACCCGCTAGCCAAACACATGTCACATGTCATGTTTGCTGCACGCACTTGTTGCACTGGTTGCAGCAGTTGCTGTTGTGGCTGTGGTTGTTGCCGGAAGCAAGCTGTATGTTAATTACAAAGAACTCTTTGCTGCTGATGATTATGATGTTGCTGTTGTGTTGCGTTGACATGCGTTGCTAAACGTGCCGCCGGTTGTACTGTCAGTTGTTGTTGTTGTGGTTGTTGTGGTTGTTGCTGTCGTTGCACGCATTCAAATGAGGCAGACGTTGAGCAACTTGATTTCCTGCAACATGTTGCTGCTGCTGCTGCTTCTTGCATAGCGAATGCGGCTTGAGCAGGCAACATGCTTTTCAGATTATGAAAATTAGATATACAAATCAGCAAACGGATGCTGCCAGCAGCAGCAGCAGCAGCTACAACAACAGCAACAGGCAGCAACAACATTTTGATGCCTGTAAGATCAAAAAGAAATGTAGCAGAAGTTCGTTGCTTGAGTCATGTTGCTGTCTGTTGCTGGCGGGGAACAACACACAGACAACATGCAACATGTTGCTGCGGGTCAGGGTCGTTGTTGTTGTTGCCGCTGCTGCTGCTGCTGCTGCTGTCGCCTGCGTAAATTGCTTACCAATCAAATGGCACTCGACTTGAGAGAGTCGCGGAAATTGCTTGAAACGGAAATGTGCTCGTCGTGGTTGCTGCTGCTGCTGCTGCAACAGCAATAGTTGCTGTTGCCAATTTCATGTCATTTGTTGACAACGCGTTGCGGATATTGTTTAGCATTTTGCATAAAGTTTTTGCAGCGAAAACAAAACAAAAAAGAGAAGAAAAACACACAAATTGGGTTAGAAGGAAGTTGTCGCTTTGCGTGCCTCTCTTTCTCTTTCTCTTCTTCTTTCCCGCTCTCCTGCTCTCCCTTTCTCCAGTCTTTGCCCCGCTTTTGAGCTGCCACTGCCTGTTGCTCTTGTGGCAGCATTCAAAAATGCCCTCGGCATTACTTAATTATAGTGCTTTGGCCTGCATTGGCAGGCGCCGCACCAGCAACAGCAGCAACAACAGCAACAGCAGCAACAACAGCAACAGCAGCAACAACAGCCAACTGGCCACGCCTCCTAAGTACACACACACACTCGCACACACGCTTGGAATTGGTATTTGCTTTGGGCCACGGCAGCTTTGTTGATTTTTCGATATATGTACATATATATACATATATTTTTTTTTGTTGTATTTTTCTGTTTGTTGCTGTTGTTCTTTTCTTGGGGCGGGCGGTTCACAGAAAACTGCAGCACAGTTTTGTTGCCTCGTGTGTCTCTGACTGCCTGCCACAAATGGGGCGTGGTCAAGACTCTGCCCCTGCCAGTGCCATTGAAGATCTGCCCAGCGTTTTAAATAATCACCTGGATACTCTTTCAATAGATTTGAAAAGAAACTAAGAATAACATACAAATTATTAAAAAAATAATTGAATAATTATCAAATTTAAATTGAATCATATAATAATATAAAATAAATGTTGGATCAATTATAATTTTTTACTTTTCAGTTTATAACTTAAAGCTTACATTTATTATTTTGAAATTTTAATTTAATTTTAATTTTAAAAATTATTTTACTTTTGCCAGCTGCTTAATAAATAATAATAAATAAAGAAAAAGTTATTTTCAAAAATTCAATAAGTAAAACATTTAAAGTATTTGTATGTTAATATTTTAAGTAAATTATTATGGTTTTGTACATTTTTTAATTGCATACTTTACTCATGACTTTTAAAAGTATATCGATAAATTTTTTCATTAAAATTGTATTTAAATCATAAATTTGAAAGGACAAAAAAATGAAAAGTTTGATTATATTTTAAACAGATTTTCGAATATTTTACTTTACCAATGATATTCAAAGTGCAACTACATTTGAGCAGCAGTGTTGGCCTTGGCTTTGTCTTGGCCATGGCCATAATGGTCTGCAATTACAATAAGAGCCAATTCGCAATCGCATATCCAGCCAGGTTTTTTTCTGCGCCTCTGAGCGATTTTTCTGGTTCTCTCCGCTGCATTTGTCAATCGGCTGGCAATATGTCATTATACGGTGGTTGCTGTTGTTGTAGCGATGGCACCACTTGCAATCATAATAATTTATGGCAACTCATTTGCGGTTCTTTACACCCGCTAACGGGGCTGGAAAGAGAGCGGGAGAAAGAGTTGGGGATGGAGATAGAGGAGTGAGAACTGTAAGCTATTCGGGCAGCTTAATTATAGGCGGCAAAACAGCTTGAGAAGGAGAGATAGAGAGAGAGAGAGAGAGAGACAGACAGAAAGAGAGAGTGAGAGAGATAGGAGTAGAAGGATATGGTGGAGCAAGTCATCGTTGTGGTTGTGCTTTAATAAGCACTTTCCAGCCAGATCATTAAAGTAAAAATTGATTTTCTAACTTGTAACGATTTTTGCATTAACAATTAGCTTTCGGCTGCCCCTAGAATATATTGTGTTCTTAGTTTGCCGCTTTATTAATTAACAATGCCACACCAGGCAGCCGCATTTAAGGCATTAATTGCCTCAACCGGTTGCACTACCAGCACCACTAGCACCACTGGCACCACCAACATATAGGCTGGACAGCTAATCAATCTAGCAAATTGTCGCCCAGTCGCGATCGAAGCAATATTCAAACACCAAAGTGATCTTACAATCTGCACTCTATTTCTTTCCATACCCATTACCCTTCTCTCTCTCTCTCTCTCTCTCTCTCTCTCTCTGTGTCTGTCTGTCTGTCTGTCTCTCTCTCGCTCGCTCTCTCTCTGTCTGTTCTCTAATTATGACAACTACGCAGCTGTGCGTGCTCACGTGTTTTTCTAATTAGCCGGCCCCAAGATGACAATAAGCGATAAAGCCGTCGCCAGCATCGGACGAGCAAATTGACAATCATCGTTGCAGGCCAAGGTGGGCAGCCCCCTCGCGGGGAGTCGAGCCAACGAGCTGCCAACTTGTCGCAAATTAGATCAGATCGAGCTGCAAGTTGTGGCCAATGAAAGTCAATGATTAGAATAGGCAAATATATTCATTTCATTTTATATATGTACTTGCCTATACGTTTAGTGCTGCCAACTCTTTTTTATATAAAAAAAAACTCAACTTTATTAAATAATTTATAATAATTGGAACACTCCAAAATGCAAGTGTTATAGAAAAGTAAATTAAAATAATACAAAAATACATTTAAAATATCCAACTTACTGATGATTAGTGCTGCCAACTTGGTGCAAAATTAACGTAACTTTTTTATTTCTTGATTTATCAAAATAAACGTTATATATTAAAAAAAAAAAGGTTGTAGGAGTCCAAAATATGTTGTAAGCCCAAGTTATGATCAAGAAACTTGAATATTGGTTTCAAACAAATTGTTTACAGAATTTGTTTGATAATTTTTAAAACTATTTATTTTTTGTTGGTTTCAAAAAATGTTTAACTATAATTATGTAGTTAATTTCCATACGTTTTCTGTGGTCGACACATAGTGAAATAATTTCTTAAATTTAGTTTTCTATAGTAGCGTTTTTTTATTGCACACTTTGAGAAATGATTTCACTAAGAATTATAATTCTATTGTTTTTTTTTAATGACAGTTGTATCAGTTGACTTAATATATTTATATATATTGTGCATAATATTTTGTAAGTCTCCTTTATATTTTTGTTGTTAATTATTTGGCACATTTTGCTGCAAGTTGGCAGCACTGTCAGTTGTATTGACAGTCAACGGCACCGTCAACTTCATCTTCAGTTTTAAATGTGCGGCGTTTGCGTCAATGGCGCTGCCTGGCACACCCACTGCCAGATTGCCAGGTTGCCAGTTGCCAGTGCCAGTTGCCAGTTGCCAGTGCCAGTTGCCTCTGCTGCATGCCACCGCTGCTTGCAACGCCCACTGAGCGTTGGCTGAGCTTTAATGCGTTTTCATTTAACACAGGCCCAGTTGTTGGCCCCAGCTTGTTAGCTGTGCATATGTGTGCGTATGTGTGTGCGTATGTGTGTGTGTGTGTGAACACCTCCCACTTGGCAATCTAATATGGAGCCCCCTCCTCCTTCTTCCCATCCTGACTTAAGCTCAAGTCGCAGCTTGGCCTGGCTATCAAGTGTTTGTTGTTGCTGTTGTTGTCGTTGTTGTTTGTGGCGCGTGTTGGCGTTTTGTTGAACCCCCCCGCCCCCTCCCTCTTCTTTATTTTATTATTTAAAAAAAATTTTTTTTTAGCTATTTTTCGCACATTTTGCTGACGTTTTGGCGCTTTTCGCTTCCGCATGCCAGGGGCAAGTTCGTATATAGATTTCTATATACACAGCAAAAAACGCGGGAATCCTGGATAAAATTGGTTTTAGCGAATTTTCTTAAACCAATTTTGATAAACTTAATTCAAGTACGATCTTTCAGTTGCTTTTGCTTATTTGAGTGAAATCTAACTTTAAATGTTTTTCTTTTTTTTTTTTGATTATTTTAATGCTGAATTGTTGCCACTTTCTCCGAATATTGTGTTAATTTAACAATAACATTCTGAGTTCATGCTTCAAAAATACATTTAGAATCGTTTTGTTTTTCGGTGTACGCGCCTATGTATTTTTATATTGCTGGCTTATATCAATTATTTTAGCACAGACTGTGGCTGCCACAGCGCGTCGCTCCACATTAATAACGCATCCACCCTCTAATTGCATTCTGCCTCCGCCGCCTTAATCGAATTCCAATTGCTGCCACAGCCTCAGCTTGCAACTGGCAACTGGCAACTTGCAACAGCCGCAACGATGCGCAATTTCGATTACGCGCTGCTATTTTCGGGGCAAGCTGATAAGGCAACGGATTCTCAGTGCTCCCCTACTCCCCTCCCCTCCCCTCCCCTCAAGCTTCCAGGTCTCTCGCCTTGAGACTTGAGACTCTTTGGGGCGACTTTTCTTTAGTTTTAGTTTTGGTTTTGGTTTTGGTTTTAGAAAGTGGCAACGTTTCTGAGCTGCTTCCGCATTTGGAGTCCGAGGCCGTTGCTAAGTTATGTGCTCAGATTAGCGGGTGTGTGTTAACTGCCAGTGTGTGTGTGTGTGTACGTGTGTGTATATATATATACATATATATGCGCTGGTCAAACTCTATTGCCAGCGAGAAACGCAGCCTAATGAAAACCATAACTTTGGCTTGGCATTTTGGGCCGGGCTCGTCTAGTGGCAAGAAGGCGACGCCTTTTTTGGGGTCACTCCACTGCAGTGCAGCATCATCATCATCATGATAAAGATAATGATAATCATCAGACGGTTACTGATGATTATGACGATAAATGCGGTCGATGAATGTAATTAGTTCACAGCAACATCAAAATTGAAAATCATGTACAATCATTTAAAATTATTTGCTGAAATTTATATTTTATTTATTATTTTGAAATTTGTAAATCAACATTAAAAATCTTTAAAGATAAGAAACAAAAAGAGCATTGAATTACTTCATGATAAAATGCGTTTATTGAGTTCTACAGCTAAAAGATAGCGAAAATAGACATCAGCTATTAAGGGAAATTGAACTATTACTTGCCCTGATGATTATTATATTAATTTTTATATATTATATATATATTTTTTTAATCCTTTTATTAAACCACATTTTAATTGAAAATTGTACTTTAACTTGTATTTTAAATGCAATTCTTAATTAATTATTAATATAATATAATTCATTAAAATATTAATATTAACTAATTTAATTATTAATGTTATTATATGTTACTATATTGTTATTAACATTTTCTATTCCCATTTTCGATTCTATTTGCAGGTGAGTTGAAAGTATTTTGGGGCAACTTGAGGCGATTATACGACGTGGTATATGCAACCAAATTGCAAAGCAGGTAAATATGCCTTAAATAGCAATTCGGGTTGACCAAAAATCGCTGAGCAACAACAGCAACAACATCAGCATAAATGTGAGCAACAACAGCAACAACAACAACAGCAGCAACAACGAGCAGTTGAGGAAATCAGCGAATAAGCAAAGCCAAATTAAAACAATTTGTAAAAAGTTCACACAGTTGCAATGCTGCAGATACATAGATACAGATACATAGATACATTTGCAAGTATTTATGTATATATAGATGCATATTCAGTTGGCTGATTTTGGCTAAAGGCTGTCACATTTTGCAGTTGTTGTTGTTGTCGACTGACCATAGAGAAATGACCACAAAATGTGCGCATAAATCAACACAATGGCCAAATGCAGCAGCAGCAGCAGCAGCAACGGCAACAGCAGCAACAGCAACTGCTGCCACAGCCGCCAAAGGTGTGGAGCCTGCAACAGCAACAGCAACAACAACAACAACAGCAACAGCAACAGCATATGGAAAATGCAAATTTCACATGGAAAACGAGCCGCGGGGGATGACAATTTGTTGTTGTTGTTGTTGTTGTTGCTGCTGTTTTTGCTGCTGACTCAAAACAGTTGCTGCTGCTGCGAAATGAATTAATAAACTTGCAACGCAGCGGCGGCTTTTGTAGAAATGCCGCCAATGCTTGTTGCTGCTGCTGTTGCTACTCTTGTTGCTGTTGCTGCTGTTGCTGTTGCTGTTGCCTTACAGCAACAATACGCAATGAAAACTTAACAAACGAAATTGAAATCTGACACCCAAAGAATTGACACACACACGCGAGAGAGCGAGAGAGAGAGAGAGAGAGAGAGACTGTCAAAAATGCAAATCAATTGACCAACTGAATTGCCACATGCGCGCCTGCAACAGTTGCCCCTGCCACGTTAACCTGACTGCAATTGCTTTTAAATTGTTTAAAAATAACAACAACAAGAGCAAAGTTAAAAGAAAACCAAAAAAAGAAACAGAAAGAAACAAGCTATGCAAAATGCTATTAGCATTAGTTTTTTGTCCCTGCAGCAGCAGCAACAGTTGCAACTACAACAGCAACAGCTGCTGCTGTTACATTGGCCAGCAATTGAAATGTCCAGCATCCGTTGGGTTTTGACTCTGACTCTGACTCTGAATGTGGCTGTGGGGCACTTTTTGGTGGTGCGCTGTTATTTTATTGATTTGCCTGCCTGAAAATTGATCTTAATTTGCACAACAACAACAACAGAAACAGAAACAACAACTGCAACTGCAATTTGGTTTGCGGTTCATTTGCATATCGCAGCTCTCAGTTTCAGTTCTCAGTTTCAATTGCATATCGCTGAAATATGAACAACTGTTAATTGTGTTTGGGCTATTACGTTGCATAAACTTGTGCTTGCCACAGGCCGCCCAAAATACGAATAGACCCCAAAGACCTTTTTAGACCCCGTACTTAAAAAAAGTACAGGGGTCTATTCACTTTGTCACACAAATAAGTGCGTAACAGGCAAAAGGAGGCGTGGCAGACCCCATAAAGTATATATATTCTTGATCAGCATCAACAGCCGAGTCGATATAGCCATGTCCGTCTGTCCGTCTGTCAGTCTGTCCGTCTGTAAGAGCGCCTAGATCTCAGAGACTAAAAGAGCTAGAGACTCCAAACTTGGTATGTAGGCTCGTCTATATAGCAAGCAGATCGAGTTTGTTTTAGGTTTCGGTTTGGACCACTATATCATATAGCTGCCATAGGAACAACCAGTCGAAAATCAAGTCTTAATAAGAAAAACTTTTTTGTTGTTTGAGATATCCGAACCAAACTAACAAAATATGCATATGGGATGGTCTAATACATCCTGATCAAATTTGGTTGAAATCGGACCACTATATCATAGGAACGATCAGTCGAAACTTTTTTGTGATTTAAGATATCTGAACCGATAGCGATTTATATAATTTTATTTTAAGCAGTGTGTGCTTTGTCATAGTAAGTACGGGGTCTGCGACAGTCGAGTATGCTCGACTGTAGCACCGTCCAATAGTTTTTTTATTTTGGCTTAATTGAGGGAGGTTCAACTTTTAATCAGTTAAAAGTATTTATTATTTCCTTTCGTTTAATAACTTTAGAGCTATGTAAATATAACTTTCAAAAGATATAAAGAAGTTTATGTTATGTGTATTTTACTGAGCTTTTTGAACACTTTCGATCTGAAACTTTAATCACTTTACCTGTTTGACTGTGGACAATTTCAGCATAATTTCACTGAAATTTGATTATAATGCAGATTATACCCTTTATATCCACACAATATGTTTTTTAAATAAAAACAGTTTAAGTCAGTTAAACTGTTTTTATTTGAAGACATATCGACAACTCGACTAATTCTTTTTCGATTTTCGATTTTGATATTAAACTTGATTTTCTGTAGATTAAATTTATGTGTTCATTGAGAAAACGTATAGGTTTTCTGCCTCTCTCTACCTGTATCTCTTCCTCTCCCTCTCTCTCTCTCTTTCTCTCACTCACTCACCTTTTTTCTTCCTGCGTCATTATCTGCGTTTAAGATTTATGATCCTCAGTTTGGCAGGTTAAGCAGAGAGTTCACGGCTTTCAATTCGAGTTCTTCTGTTGTCGACTTCGGCAAGGATTGCTGTTGCTGCTGCAATTGTTGTTGTTGTCGAAGTTTGTTGCTTCCCGTCTTTATATATCGGCTTTTGACTGAAGTCTGTCCTAATGACAACGGTAGCAGCTACTGCCAGACAATTACTTAATTTACACTTGGCTGTTGTTGTTGTTGCTGCTGCTGTCATAAAAAATTGTGTTGCCTGCACTTGGCAAAAGCTATTGAACAGCGAGGAGACAGAGAGAGAGAGAGTGAGAGAGAGAGAGAGAGAGAGAGAGAGAAAAAAGAGTGCTCAACGGACAATAGCAGAGTGCGGCAACCCCTGCAACTCCCTCTGTTGCCTGCCCCATGTTGCTGCTGCGTAAATCAAGCGACGCTGAAGTCGCGGCTCAGCTACTGAAGCAGAAAATTACTTTCATCATAATTTAAAGTTACTTATGACCGCAGAGTAGCCCCAAGAGGGACACCGGGAGTCCACACCGAACGTTGCAAGTTGCAACTTGTGAGTTGAGAGTCTGTGGCAAGTACATGTTGTTGTTGTTGCTGTTGCTGTTGCTGCTGTGGTTGCTGATTGTCTTAGGCCCGTTGCACAAATTGAAAAATCATCTGCAACCAGGATGTGTTGCTCCTGCAACAGCAGCAACTGTTGATAGTTGCCAGTTGCTAGCTGCGCAAGGCAAACATTTGCACGTCAAACAAAGTGGCAGTGAAATAACAAAATTATGTTGGCAGATTTGTGGCGACGTTGAAATTATTGCAACAACTGTTGCTGCTGTTGCTGTTGCTGCTGTTGTTGCCACTGTATGTTGCACTTGAGCTGTGGCCCATAATTGCTATGTGGTTGGTCTCCAACTCCAATTCTCTGCCCCTCCCCTCCCCTCCCCTCCCCTCTCTCTTTGTCTCTTTTTCTCACTCTCCGTGTTGCATGTGGCATGAATGATGTGGCGTGGGCTTCCTCCAGCTACTGGGCACTGCCAGCTCCGAGCTGATCCACATTTTGCATAAATTACACTTCATTTGATTTGGGCAAGTCGCGTCTCCAATGACAATGCCACTGTCGCACTATGGGCAAAATGCACGAAGTTATATGCATATTTAATATATACTTTTTTAGGTTGATCTTATCATCCACTCCAAAAAATTAAGGGTAGTCCCTAAATATCAAAAGCATTTAAATTTAGGAAATCACAAAATTTGAACAACAACAAAATTTGACTTTATGCCAAAGTATCGGACATTGTTCCCATAGTGCAGTTGCAGTTGCAGCTGCTGTTGTTGCCACAATTGCAGTTGCAGTTGCAGTTGCAGTCGCAAGTCTGTTGGCCATGGCCACAATCAAGTCAAGTGTTTATTTGTTTATGGCCTGTGCAGCTCCTTCGGCTTCATCTTCTCCTCCTTCTACTTCTGCTGCTGCTTCTTCTTCTTGTGAGTCAGTGGCATGTTGCATGTTGGTGGTCCACATTGCCGCAATTAGCGTGTGGGCAGCAGCAGCAACACCAGTGAAAGTTGCACTTTGGAGGCTGTGCCTGCATTTTGATAAGCTCCCCCACAACACCCCCTCTTTATGCCGCCCACTCCCCTCTCCACACCCGCACTACTCTTCTCCTCACCTCACCTCCCGCCCTTTTGCACACCTGTTGCTGCCACTTGCAAACGGGTTTTGTGAGCTCGTTAGTTAATTCAAAGCGCTGCAAATTTTATAACTGAACTCAGTTTCATTATTCTATTAACAACAGCAATTTTCCCTCTCTCTCTCTCTCTCTCTCTCTCTCTCTCTCTCTCTCTCTCTCTCTCTCTCTCTCTCTCTCTCTCTCTCTCTTAACCTCCCCTCTCTTTTTATTTTTTTGACTTGTTGCCTGTGGTATTTTTAGCGTCCCGCCAAACGGCATTTTTATCGCTTTACTTTTTGGCTATTTTTAGCAAATTGACATTAAATTAACTGCCACTGCGGCATTTTTTTTCTACTTCTCTCTTCGTTTTTTGAAAGGCTTTTTGTTGCTGTTGCTGTGCTCGGTTGATTTATGTTGTAAATGATTTACATTTGATTTTATTATCTCAAGTTAAATGCGCATTGAACATACCACAAAATGCCATTGATAGTCATAGGCCATAAGCTGCATTTACATTTGGGACTCCAACTGATACAAGAAAAGACGCTTGAAAATACCGCAAATAATACAACAACTGTGAATTTTTTGTGCTCAATATTTGATACTCTTTTCTTTTAATTTCTTAGACATAAAGTTCAATTAAACTTAAAGCCTAACACATTTACTAAATGTTTAGTTATTAAATTGGTATTTCCTTGGAATTATTTAATAATTTATTTTTATGACTTTTAAATTATTGGATTAATCACGAAATATTTGATAAAACTGGAATTTAAATAGGTCTTTAAGTGACTACAACTTTTGCAAGAGAGCTTTGAAAGCTCATGAAAGCTAAAATATTGATTAAAATGCCTACAACTAGTGCTAGCGAGCTTAGAAAGCACATGCAAGCTGTTAATGAGCTTTGAGTGCTTACAACTATTGCAAGAGAGCTTTGAAAGCACATGAAAGCTGTAATTTTGATTTAAATACCTACAACAATTGCAAGCGAGCTTAGAAAGCACATGCGAGCTTTGAAAGCCGAAATGTTGATTTAAATACCTACAACAATTGCAAGCGAGCTTAGAAAGCACATGCGAGCTTTGAAAGCACATTAAAGTTCACTATGTGCTTTCAGTACTTTAACCTCCTGTTATTACTGCGACTGCTCTTAGTCGACGTTAATTAAAGCAAATAGAAAAAGCAAAATAAATAAAACTATGGCAAGAGAGCTTTGAAAGCACATTAAAGCTTCCAATGAATCACAATTTTAATGAGCTTGCAATTATGGAGTCTGTTCTGACTCTTGTTGCTCTAGCTGTTGTTGCTGTCGGTAATTCAATTTGAAGTTTATGTTAAGTTTGGAAAATTGTGCTCACTCGCAGTTTTCTTGGGCTGATCGTAAAGCAGCAAATGCAAGTCCAATGATATGCGGAGTGACAGTTTTTGGCCATTGTTTAATGGATTTTCGCACAAAGGAGAGTTGTGAGTTTCTTGTATTTTGTGTTTTTGTTTATTTTTTAATTTTTTTGTTCGCAGTTTGCGGCCACATTACTCATGCGCCGTGTTGCACACAACTTGGGTATAAAATAACAGATTTATGCCAACGTTGCAGGCAATGACACGCCAATTAGCCGCCCAGCAGCAGCAACAACAGCAACAACAACAACAACTACAAAAAGGCTTGCAAATAAAGCTTTGACATTTTTATGATGCTAAGCGGGGGTACAGCAACAACAACAGCAGCAACAACAACAACAATTTGAGCCTTAAGCCAGACTGGAACAATCTTTGGGGAGCTGAGACAGGCCTCAGGCAGGCAGCTGGCTGACCCTTGCATGTGTTATATGTTATATGTTGTCCGTTGTTGTAGTTGTTGTTGCTATGTTGTTGCTATGTTGTTGCTGTCTGCGGAGGCGAATTGAGTTTGACAGCTGGGGCGACACGATCCGATTGCGATTGCGATCGCTCTTTGACCTTAATACGCGCCAGCTGCGTCAAAGCGTTGACAAGGGGCCTGAGGTGGGGGAGGGGGCATGTTGTTGCTGGGGTGGGAGCAGGGAAAGGCAACGGGAGCAACAACATGCATTGCTGCCGCACGGCAGACTGTTGTCCATTGTCATTTGACACCTCATTTGGGGTATGCAACGGGGCACGCACAGCTAATAAGCGCTCAATAAATGTGCAACACCCGCTGGCAATGGCAACAGCAACAGCAACGTCAACGGTCAACATGTTGCTGCCGTTTGGCTGTGCGTGCGACAACAACAATGCATGTGGCATATACAATTTTCCATTTTCTTTGGCATTTTTTCTTTTTACTCTGCGCAATCAACTGGGCAATCTCATTAATAAATTGCGCTGCATGCAACATGTTGCTGCTGCCGCTGCTGCTGCTTCGTCTAATGTTGGCAAACGGCAGCAACATTAATTGCCTGCTTACAGCCTGACAACGCAGAGGCGACTCCAGTTGCAGTAGCTGTTGTTGTTGTTGTTGTTATTCCTACTATAGGTGGTATCAATTTAACTGCCGATAGGTGGCGCTGCTGCATGCCATCATCGGCAACTGTAACTACAGCGGCAGCAACATTAATTGTTTATACATTTCTGAAAGCAAATTTTCATCAAATTCACAAAAGTGGGTAACGAGGGGAGTGGAGGGGCGGAGAGGCGGCAGGGGGTGGGGGGGGAGTGGTATGGCTAATTGATTTTTATGCGCAGTCAAAGCAGCAACAACAACGACAACAAAACGACAACAGCAACATAGGCGGCACATATTTTAAGCACAAATTACAAAGCAATAATCATAAATCTTTTTTGCGGCTCAGCAACAACAGCAACAGCAACAGCAACATGTTGCTGCCATTTATCAAAATACTTATGTGCGTGTGTGTGTGTGTGTGTGTGTGTGTGCGTGTATGTGCGGCAGATGCCAGACAAATGGGCATTGCGTGTGCCATATCAATGTTGTTGTTGCTGTTGCTGTTGTTGTTGCTGCTGTCACTGTTGCTGTTGTCATCGTCGCTCAAATGTTGATAACTTTTGCTGCTAGCAACAATTGCAAATGGAGCACGTGGCCACAACAGCAACACGATAGCAATTACTGTGGCTGCTGCTGCTGTTAGTTGTTGTTGCTAGTTGTTGCTGTTGCTGCCGCAACTGATTGCTCTTGATTAAATGCTAGTCACTCACTTGAATACTTGAATGGGAATCACAGGCTCGTCGTCGTCGGCCCCCGGAAATTGTTTGTGCCACGAACTGCAGTTATGCACCTCGCGCCAGCAACTCTTTTCTTTCCAACATTTAAACGGCTTCCTGGCGGTTGCTCTTCTTGCTGTTGCTGTTTCTGCTGTTGCTGCCCAGTTGTCCAGCTGCTCAAGTGGAGCACCCAGCTGCTGCTGCTGCTGCTGTCCACATTTGATGGATCTTTCTTGACCGCAACAAGCACAACTTCTGCCCAACATACAGCTAAATAATACCAAAAACTTTATTTTATATTTTCTATGTGCAATAATCCAGATCAAGAGCAACAAGAAAGAAAGGTTTATTTATTATATTACAATAGTATTTTTATACATTTAAAATTTTATATATTGTCTTCCAACATTTTTATTTACTCATTTACTAATATTTATTTATTTAATTATATTTAATAGTTTTTTTTTAATTTCTTAACAACATATTAGCAATGAAAGTTGTTTTCTTTTTTTTTTTTTTATTTGACTTTTAAAAGATGTAGCTTATCATTTTTTTTTTTTTAATTTAAAAACACTTTCAATAAATACATTGACTGAGAAATTAAAGTTATATTTTATCAAGTTAATTTATTCTATTTTACTTTTATTTAATACAACATTTTTAAATAAAATATTTCATGTGTAGAAGATCAAGTATTTTGCTTGCTTATCTTTTATCCTGAGAAGCATACTAGCCTTGATTTCAGAATTCTGCTTGTTATTCAAAGGATTGTCACTGCTTAATAGCAACTATTGCCAACTTGACAACAACAACTGCTTTGAAAGCAACAGCAATGCAGCTGCGTGTTGCAGCAGTGTCAAAATCATTTTTCAGCAGCAACAACACCAACAGCAACAACAACGATCCCTAGCTTATTAAACTTTAATGACTATTGGGGTGGTCTTGGCACGTAGCTGTCACAGTTGTTGTTTTTGTTGCTGCAGTTGTTGTTGTTGTTGTTGTTGTTGCAGTTGCTGCTGCTGCTGTCGTAGCTGCTGTCGCTGACGATTTGCGCAATGCGCGCAATGGCAGCAAATAATTGCAACGGCAACGTGCAACGATTTGCGGCCTCAACGAGGTGAAGGCAACAAGCACAACAAAAAGCCAAAAACAAAAATAATGTTTATATGAAAATTGAAAATGATCATTGCGCAATGCATACGGCGACAACAGCAGCAGCAGCAGCAGCAACAACAACAACAACAACAATAAAAAGAACCGACAAATAGTCAACGTTTTCTTTTGATGCTTTGCATTCGGCACGCAAAAAACAACAACAGCAACAATAATCGACAACAGCAGCAACAACAGTCGACAGCAATAGCAACAACAACAACAACAGCAGTCACTTTATGCCGTTTCATCATGGCGCGCACCGCAACAACAATTGGCTAATAATATAAATTTTGCGTCCAAAAGCAACAACAACAACAGCCGCAGCCGCAGCAGCGGCAGCGACAACAACAACATACGACTGCAATCGTCTCTGGCCCAAGGCTGCTCCAGTTTAGCATTATTATTATTATTGTTGTTGCGTCTAATTTAATTGCCATTCGATTGCTGACCCGCAAACTGGCAGCAATATGTCAATAAAAATAGCTGCTACACGCCAGCAACATGCACTTGCTGCTCCTGCTGCTGTTGCTGCTGCTGTTGCTTATCGTCTGACCACAAATAACTGCAAATTGTGTATATAAAAATGCAAACAGCATTCATTGTTTGTCTCCAGCTTATCTGGCAGCAACCGCGCAGTAAATCAGCGTAACAGCAACAACAGCAACCGCAGCGGCAATGGCAACAAACTGCCAGGCAACACGCATGCGCCGCCAAAAGTCATGTTCGTGCCACAAAGGCGACACCAAAGCCATACATATTGTAGGTGGCAGCAACAACAACAGCAGTTGCTAAATGTGGCAATCGTTGCTTTAAGCAGCAGCAACATACACACACCCTAGCTAATCATTTTGGGTAATAATTTTGCATTTTATACGTATACGTATGTACGTGCAACATGTTGCAAGCAAAGCACAGCAAAGAGCGCGCCCTTTTTACAGCATTTCACTATGGGTAGAAGTCCGATATTTGGGCATAAATTAAAATTTTTTGGTATTTGGTTTATTTGGTATTAAACTAATTTTTAAGATTGTTGAAGCTCGATCAAAGTCACCTGAAGAATAGGGAAAAAGGAGCTGGAGACAAGGTCAAATTAAACTAGTGGACGGTGCTACAGTCGAGCATACTCGACTGTCGCAGACCCCGTACTTACTATGGAAAAGCAAACACTGCTTAAAATAAAATTATATAAATCGCTATCGGTTCAGATATCTTAAGCAACAAATAAGTTTTTCGACTGATCGTTCCTATGATATAGCTCCTATGATATTTGATCAGGATGTATTAGACCATCCCATATGCATATTCTTTTAGTTTGGTTCGGATATCTCAAACAACAAAAAAGTTTTTCATACTAAGACTTGATTTTTGACTGATCGTTCCTATGGTAGCTATATGATATAGTGGTCCGATTCCAATCAAATTTGGTCAGGATGTATGGGGCCATTATACATGCATATTCTGTCAGTTTGGTTGAGATATCTCAAACAACAAAAAGGTTTTTTATACTAAGACTTGATTTTCTACTGATCCTTCCTATGGCAGCTGTATGATATAGTGGCCCGATTCCAACCAAATTTGGTCAGGATGTATGGGACCATTATACATGCATATTCTGTCAGTTTGGTTGAAATATCTCAAACAGCAAAAAAGTTGTCCATACTAAGACTTGATTTTCAACTGATTGTTCCTATGGGAGCTATATGATATAGTGGTCCGATCCAAAATCTAAAACAAACTCGATCTGCTTGCTATATAGACGAGCCTACATACCAAGTTTGGAGTCTCTAGCTCTTTTAGTCTCTGAGATCTAGGCGCTCTTACAGACGGACAGACTGACAGACTGACAGACGGACATGGCTATATCGACTCGGCTGTTGATGCTGATCAAGAATATATGCACTTTATGGGGTCTGCCACGCCTCCTTCTGCCTGTTACGCACTTTTTTTTTGTGGCAAAGTTAATAGACCCCTGTACTTTTTTTTAAGTACGGGGTCTAAAAACCAAATAAATAAACAAAAGTTCTACTTTAGCTGGTTTTACGTTTAGTTTTTATGTAAAGATATTACACTCGTTTCTCATAATCAAATGGGGAGAGGAAGGTTAAGTCCAGTTCAAAAATAAAGCAAATAAGTTTCACGCCAATTTTTGAGACTCCTAGCTTTATTTTTAGAGTTTATGCCAAAATATTGTGCTGTTTTCCCATAGTGCATTTGTCTGCTTTTACGTGGGCGTGTCTGTGTCTGTGTGTGTGTGTGTGTGTGTGTCTGTGTGTCAGGCAGCTGACCAAACGTTGTCTAGTTGAACTCGCTGCCTGCCACATTGGGGCAGCAGCAGCAACAATAGAAAGCCGCAGCGCAGCGCAGGAAGCGGCAGTTTAAATGCTCTGCTCTGCTCGGAAAATTTATGAGCAGCACCCAAAGCGAAATCCTTTCACCGGCTGAGACAACGCATTAATAAATCAATAACGCGTTTATAATCACAGTTGTTGTTGTTGCTGCTGCTGCTGTTGTTGGATGACTTCCGTGCAGAGTTTTGCAGTGACAAGCGGCAATTTGTGCGCGGCAAACACCTTGGCAACAATGTTGCCGAGCAATTAACATGCCAGCAACATGTTGCGCAACTTATCAAAATAATCATCATTCGCATCGACGACAACAACAACAGGAGCAACAGTTGCTGTTGCTGTTGCAGGCAGCATTATGATAATCGCGATGCGGCGGCAATGTTCAAAACGAAACAAAAATTGCAACTGTTTCTGGCTGCAGTCTGGAGAGTCGCCTGGCACGCCCCCTCCAAGCCGCATGTTGCAATTAATAATCGACGTGGCAAAGCAGCAGCAACTGCAAAAGGCGCGCCAGCAGCTTGCAACAACAGCAACAACAGCAACTGCAACTGCAACTGCAACTGCGTCGTGCGCCCTTCTTCTTTTTGATTTAAAATGTGCCGCCATCGTTTTGGCTTTGCACGTAGGCGTACTCACACGCAGTATCTCTATGAATGCCCCCCTCGACAGAACCGAACACCCGCCAGCAACAAGTGCTTGGCTGTTGTTGCTGCTGCTGCATCCACTTGGCATCATCTGTCAAGTGGACTCGGCGTGTTGCTGGCGTGCCTGGCGGCAATGTCACTGTCGCTCTGGCAACTTGAAGTGCAGCGCTCGCATTGTGTGGGTCTCTAGATCGTCATCAGACCATCTACAACTGACCGCTGCCGTTGTAGTTGCACCAACAGTTGCTGTTGTAAAATACTCATTTATATACATATTCTTAAAACAAGCTACAAACAATGACACCTAATGTAAAGCTCACTTAATCATTGGATTAATCTTGTGGATCTTAAGCTGTGCTTAAACATGTACTTTCATCAAATCTTATCAAATTTGACCTATTCAGTATCCAACTTTACGAACTCGTCATCAAACTCAAATAAAGCACATGAAAGCTTTTGAAAAGTTTGTTCAAATATCACATTAGTTTCAAAACAGCTGAAAGCTCACTTTAAAATAAAGCTAAATTGAATTCATTAAACTAATATAAACTAATTTGTTGTGGAATCGAATGCTTAGTGAGAACTTCATTTTGAATGACAGCTCAAAAAGCTGCTGAAAGCTCGCTTCGAATTCTAGTTTCGTTGAGTTCATTAAACTTTGAGTAACACAGATTCGTCCAGTTGAGTTCAAGTTCAAGTTTGAGTTGCAGCGTTGTATGTAAAACGAAATGTGCAGCTGCCACGCCCCCCTGCTGCACGTGCTGCACCTACAACTGTTGCTGCTGCTGCTGCTAGATGTGGGTAAGAAACGCCACGCCGCTTGACGTGGAAATTTATGTAGCCTACTAATAAGTTTGCTGGCAATTACGCTTATAAATAAATAAATCAGCGCTGCAAACTTCGATGTCGGCGCCTTTGTTGAGAGCGGGAAGCCGCTGGATGCCGCGTGCTGTGGGTGTGACAAGTGCAGCGAGTGGGAGAGAGAGAGGGAGAGAGGAGAATTGGCGGCGCCATTCAAATTCACATGTGATCGGCCATGCATGAGTCAGCCATGAAGGCAGCTTGTGGATTGGAAATTGAGGCAAGTTGCGAAAAATAGACGCGATTAGAAGAAGACAGAGAACTGTAGGGATGGTGGGAGGGGAAGGGGGGGGGGGGTGTAGGGAGCGCTTAATTAGAAAATTGCTAATAACTCATGCACACGAAACAAATTTCAATATTAATGAGGTTTTAAGGTAGCAACAGCAGCGGCAGCAACAGCAGCAGCAACAGCAACATTGGCACTACAGCAACGGCAACTTAATTGAAAACTTTTTGAATCGTGCCGTCAAATGGAGAACTGAAAAAGAAGCAGCAGCAAACGAAAAGGAAAAATAAACTGAAGTTGCCCTGACCAAGAGCCAAACTGTGCACAATGGGAGGCACAGCGGCAATTGTTGCTCGCCTCGGCTGCCTGTCTTACGCTCTGGCAGCAACAGCAGCAGCAACAGCAGCAGCAACAACAGCCTGTTGCTCCTGTTGCTCATTAAGTTGCATGAAAACTCAATAGGTTTACAGCACTTTTTTGCAGCAGCATTTTCTTTAGCGCAATTAACGGTCGCCGTCTTTGACTGATTTAGTTGTCAGCTGAGCAGCAGCAACATGTTGCTGGGTTATTCATAATTAGCATGCAAGCGGCATAAATCGCAGGCAGCAGCAACAACAATTAACAAACCCAAATTGCATGCAACAACAGCAACAACAACACCAACACACACATGTTGCTTTCTCTGTCTATGTTGTTGTTGTTGTTGCTGTAGCAGCTACTTAGCATGCAGTGCAGCAACGTTTGATATCTGCAACAGAACACGTAGGCAACAGCAATCGCAACAGCAACAGCAGCAACATCACCAGCAGCAACAACAGCAACAGCAACTGTCAATTATATTAGTTGCTGTTACAACGCGCGCTAATTCAAAAATCATGCGTGGGCAGCAGCTGTTGCTGTTGCTGCTACTGCTGCTGTTGCAACCTGGCACGCCAGCAACATTGCCCTCTGTGTGCCAGCAGCAACATGAACACTGGCAACTTTTCTTAATTAAGTGACGACCCGTTGTAGTTCTCTACATATTTATTGTTGCTGTTGTTGTTTCTGTTGCTGCTGCTGCTGTGGTGTTTGTTGTTGTTGTGGCTCAGCTGCTGACTGTTGCTGCTGCATGCAAATTAAATTTGCGCCATGCCGCGACCTTTGGCCATTGCGTGTGTGTTGCTGACGTTGCCATTGCAGTTGCTGTTGCTGTTGCTGTTGCTGTTATTGCTGTTGCTGTAGTTGCTGTTGGGAGCTAGGCCATAACTTCTTAACGGCAGCAACAGCAACATTTCGCATTATTGTTCGAGCTCTGTGCGCACAAATTGATATTTAACTGGTTGGCTTCTTCGCCTTGTTCGCACGACTTTTTCTCGCTGCCAAGACACTTAACTATAAATCCCAAATCCCAGATCCCAGATCTCAGATCCCCAGAGCCAAGTGCACGCATTTACGATCGGCTCTAACAACAGCAGCTTCTCCTCTCCTCGATCTTTTAACGATCTCCTCCCCTCACAGTGTAAAGTACTCCCCTCTTCTCTGTCTCCTCCGTGCACGGACTCGATCTTCAGCTCTAGGACTCCACTCGATCACCATCTCCACACGATCGTCTCTTCTCGATCTTCTTTTTATCATATGCTCTCTTTAAACTCTTCGTGATCTCCTTACCACGATCTCTATTCGGCAATCTTCTCACCGCTCGGTCTCCCACTATTTTCTCTTCTTGATCTTCCCCCTCTTTTCGCCTCTCATTGCTTTCTTCTCCTCTCGATCTTCTGTCGATCTTCCCTTCTCTGGATCACCTCTTGATCTCCTCTTATCTCCATCTCCCCTCTGTTTTCCTCTCCCCTCCTCTCTTGCGATCACCTCTCAAATCTCTGGCGATCTACAGCGATAGTTTTATATTTTCGATCGTTTGCCTCGTGTCGTTATCTGTGGCAATATCTTTCGGAGGCCAAACTCCACTTCTGGTTACCAATTCTATCGTGTGTGCGCCGTTAATGTTTTAACTTTACCCAAAGGCACACACACACACACACACACACACACATACTACACACACACACACACACAGTCAAAGATCTCGTTGCATGCTGTGTGCGTAGCGCAATAAATCAAAGTTTTATTTGTTGAAATAAATTCACAGTTTATTGCTTCGTTATTATTTGCGCTGCTGTTGCTGCTGCTGCAACAACAACAACAACAACACCAACAACAACTGCGACAGACAGCTATCAAACACTCGCAAATGCAACGCATGCCGGAAATGTTTATTGTTCTTGTTGTTATTATAGTGGTTGCTGTTGCTGTTGTTGCTGTTGTTGTTACAAGCAGTTGAACTCTTTCTAATTTTTAACGTCTCGTTGATTGCATGAATATCATTTCGTTTAGCTCACGACCAGCAGATTAATTAAAATCGAATTTATAGCACAACTTTAACGAGACTTTGCAATTGTGAGTGTATATAGTAAAAAAAAACTGAGGGGGGAAGCTCTCTGTATCTCCCATCTGTAATAAAAGAAAAAAAGACAAAAGCAACACGAACTTTCATTAATATCAAATCACACATTGCGTATGCAAATTACTATTTATAATTGTTGCAACAAAATGTTGACTACAAACTTTTAATGCTTTAATTTTATGTTAAATACATATGAAATAAAAATATATTTTTGGATTTATTTATTTATTTAGTACAGTTTACCAAAATTAATGTAAGAATTTAAGTAAAAATGAAGAAATATTAAATTGATTAAAATTTAACTGAAATGATAATAAATTAAAAAATTAAAAATCAATACAATATATCAATAAAAGTGTATAATAAAATATAAATTAACAACCTTAACCTATATTTTCTTGTATTTAATCAAGTAGTTATTTTAATTTTAAAATATATAAACAAACATTAAAAAAAAATATAGATGTATAAAAAATCATACACGAATTATGTTTAAATGAAAACAATTAATGTTTA
Organism: Drosophila limbata; assembly: GCA_963924055.1. Taxonomy (NCBI): domain Eukaryota; kingdom Metazoa; phylum Arthropoda; class Insecta; order Diptera; family Drosophilidae; genus Drosophila; species Drosophila limbata. Next base: position 22,290,013 of record OZ001351.1, read on the forward strand.
TTTTCACAGTTTTCGCTAATCGCCTTCACATTAATTAATGCTGCGAACTTAAGCTGTCCTCCAGTGTCACTTTAATATATATTGGCGCGTTTCGATAACTTATGTTGTGCGCTTAAACGTTGAGCATAACATTAAAATAACAATAACAATAAATTTTAAAAGGGAAACCACTTTTTGCATAATTTGTGTTTCTTTTTTTTTTTTTTTTTTTTTGAATTAAAATTTGCAAGTCAAGCCGGTCTGTGTGCCACGCCCACAACATAACTGGCCCACCGAGGCGGCCTGTCCACCTGACTGTCGTGAGGTTTGTCACTGACATTTTTGAACCCTGGCCGTTTTTAACTTGCGATTTGCGATTTTCGATTTGCGGCAACAAGTGGCGACTGCAGCCGCTGTCTCAACTCAGCCACCGCACAGTTTGCCATTAATTACGGATAGAGATACGAAATGTAGCTAGAAGATACACGCACACACACACACAGAGACACACACGTATCTGTGTTACGCAATGTTTTTAATTAGCTAAACGTTTGGAGACGTTAAATTGAGAAATTATTCTCATGCCACGTTGCAGGCGAGTCGATTGCGTTAAATGCCGATTTCGATACTTATCGATTAAGATTAAGATGGCGATTTGTGTTTCTGTTTTATTGTAATAAATAAAATTATTGATATCATTAGAGTCTTTCTAAGTTGATATCGATTTTGATGAAACAATTAGTTAACAACCGTTTAAGCAAAACTTCTTTAAATTGTAAAATCTTTATTTATCGATAGCAAATGAAAACACTTTTATATCGATTGATACTGATCGATTACAGTAGCGCACATCATGTCAACAAATTGCTTAACCCGTTCGTGCCCAAATTTAATGTCGCTTTGATTGATTATCATTTGAGTCAAATTTTAATTATATATAGTATGATTTCAATATTTTGTTTAATACTAATTTGAATTTTTGGTAATTTTCATTGATATCTTTGCAGCAGCGTAAGCTGTCACCGACATGGGCAGTGAGCAATACTGCTTGAGGTGGAACAATCATCAATCCAACCTGTTAGGGGTGTTTAGTCAATTATTACAGGACGGGAGCCTGGTGGACGTTACACTAGCTTGTTCAGGGGGCCCATCCATCAGAGCCCATAAGGTGAGTACAAGTCAACATACCGTAAACGTCTAAGACAATAACTTTTCCACTCCTACGATATTAGTTTCCACTTAAAATTAGTTTAATGATACCATATGGATTATAATTAATAAAAGTAAATTAGGGTTTTTAATATTATGTTTAAGCAGGTTGGCAGCCCTATTCTTGTAGAACATTATTTACCCTCTTGCGACTTTAATTTCCATTTGGAATAAATATGTTTATTTGAAACTAGTATAAATAAATGAAATATTTGTCATGACAGATCAGTTGGTTATTAATTATTCAAGCAGTCTGGCAGCTCTGTTTGAGAACATTCCATAATTTGCTCAATTTGATATATGTAAGTAAATTTATTGATTATCGAGAGCGTGTAATATTATTTATTATTTTAATATAAATTAATATTTAATGAGAGATGATGACAACTCTGTTCTCGTAACTGCAACAGCAACTGCAACTGCAACTGTAAAACGCGGAAGCTGTCGCAATGCTGCGATCAAGGTCGCTGTTGACGCGCACGTTGCAGTCGCTGCCGCTGCCGCAGTCTCTGTCGCTGCTGGCGTTGTAGGCCTCTCAAAATGCCAACCGCATAAATTAACAAGGCAACAACAACGACGACGACGACAACAAGCACAACACGATCAAATGCAATTTACACATTTGTCAGTAAATTGTCAACTTAACGCGCAACACTAAACGAGACAGCGCTGCCAGCGTCGCGTCGCTGCATGTTGCTAACGTAGCTTTTTTGTTGCTAGCAACAATGTTGACAAGGTCAGCGCCTAATAGAAATTGACTGCGCCCCGCCACGTGGCTTCTCTTGCTTGCTGCGTGTGTGCCAATGTGTGTGTGCGTGTGTGTGTGTGTGTGTGTGAGTGCATAAATCATGCGTTGCCAGGCAGCAGCAACAACAACAACAATAACAGCAACGTTTTGCGCACGTCTGTCAATTGAAATTCCTGTTAAATTAAGCGGAAAATATTTAACTGCGTTGCTGCCGCTGCTGCTGCTGCAACAACAAGTGCAACAACAACAGCAACAAGAGCAACCTGTAGTCAAGTTGTTGCTGCTACCTTTTGATGTTTGATGCTGATAAAGTTATTTTGAATGTAATTTCTTGCCGCTGCAATCTCTACATACATACGTGTATCTATAACTTTGTGTGTGTGTGTGTGTGTGTGTGTGTGTGTGTGTGTGTGTGTGTGTGTGTGTAAATGAAACTGGTAAATTGTTCAATTATAATGCGTTTATTATGCAGTTGCAGTCCGCGCGGTTGCCGCTTGGCCCAGACCATAAGAACAACAGCAGCGACAACAACAACCACCACAACTACAACAGCAACAACAACAAGGACAACAACAAATGACACTGATTGCCTTCAAGTGATCAACATGAAACTTAGCCAAGCAATTGTTGGCTAACTTCACATGCAGTTGCAGTTGCAGATCCCACAGCAACTGTTGCTGTTGCGCAGCTCAAACACTGAACGAATTTTTAGACACTTTTTTAAAACTGTTTTCAACATTTTTGAAACTTTTTAATCATTAATTTTATCAACTCCAATTTCTCTAAAGCATTATCCAAAGAAAAGGTTCGAGTTATGGAGATATTCGACTTATAGCGTTATTTTTCTTTAGTTTATTAATTTTACTGTTACTCATTTAGCTAGAGTTAGAGAGAAATTCGAGTTACAGAAGTTCGAGCTATGGAAGTTCAACTGTATTTATATCGTTGAAGTCCTGAAAAATTGCATTTGATCAATAGAATTCAATAGAACTGAATACGCCCATTTTTAAATTGATAGATTTAATATTGGAACTGAGTTTAGCTGCAATTGAAGCTCTCTCTCTCCCTCTTCATCCCTTTGTCTCCCTCATCTTTCCTCCCTCCCTCAACTCGATTTCTTTTATTTTGCAAGTCAACTTCATTAGCTGCACAGACAACAACAACAAACTGATGAGTTCATTTCCTTTTTAGACAGACTTCTCGGGGGAATAGACAAATAAGAAAATGCAGAAAAAATATGCCAACTAAAAAAGCAGAAGATAAAACCAAAAAAAGAAATGAAAATAAGAACAAAGATTTTTTGGCAACAGAAGCAGAAACTGGACGAGATTCAATGCGCCTTCACATGTTGTCGCTTTGCCAAACTAATTAGCAAATGTACACAGAGAGAGAGGAAGAAAGAGAGAGGGAGACAGAGAGTGGGGTGGAAGAGGGACAAATGTCAACGTTTATAAAAGTTAATAAAGCAAAGAATTGAAAAGTTAAAGCAACTGCAAAGATGAGGACATGGAGAAGGAGTCCAAATCCTAGTCCTAGTCCAAGTCGAAGTTGACGTAGAAGTAGAAGTAGAAGCTGTCAATTACTTTTGCATATCCTTGTTGTCCTTGTTGCTGTTGTTGTTGTTGTTGATAACGAGTTCAGTTTTAGCGCTGCAGGCAACATAAAAAAAAACCCCCCCCTTGCCCGCTCCCTCCGTTGTCATCGCCTAAAAACGAAGGGCAAAAAATTGTTAAATTGATTAAAAAGCAAAGTGTCGATGAACGAGCCAATGATGACAGCAACACAGCAGATCCTTGCACAGCCAGGACACGGGACACGGGACATTCCGCACAGTTGCAAAGTCAATGCAAAAGAAAAAATGTGAAAGAGAAAAAATAGAGATGAGGAGACTGAAAACGAATAGAAAGTGCAAGCGGGCGAAGGATAACAGTGAAAGGATGCTCCTCCTGCCCTCCTGCCTCCTGCCTCCTGCCCCACGCCCCTTCACCTCTACGCCCCTGGCAGTCCAACTGAAAACCTAGTTGAACGCACACGCGCATGGGTTGACAGAGAAGTTTCGTGAAATGCCAGTGTGATCCCAAGACACTTTGCATTATTTTAATATTAATAACAAGTGTAAAGTGTCTAAATTCAATCAGTATATATAATATATGTATAATTGCACAGGATACTGTTAGAAACTGATTATGAAGAGAAATCGTAAAAAGTAATTTTACTTATAGTGAAATTTGCTAAAAGAAGTTTCGTCAAATTATTGGTTTTCTGTCAAACTTTTAAACTTACAAATTATGAAATAACAACATTTTATTTGAAATTGAAATGATGTTCTTAAAATCGATTTCTCTTAAATTTCCATTTTAAAATATATTGTTGAATTTAATAATATTAACAATGAATAATATTTTTTTTGTAATTTTTTACTTGTTTTTATTGAATATTAAATATTTGTAGCTAAAAGTAAATATCGCTAACTTTACGGGCTGCCCTCGTAAAGCCAGTTAGATTCGGCGATTGCTGCTCATAGTCATGCATGCATGTGTGTGTGTGTGTGTGTGTGTGTGTGCGTGTGTCGGTGTGTGTGGGTGTGACTATGTGTGTTGTAGTTTTTGCTGGCCGCAGGCTTTTGTAATCCTTTCAGCTGCCTTCTCCTCAGTCTCCCCTCGGCCCGGCACTTTGTTGGTCCTGCTGCCATTTGGTCTCAATGCCAAAACGACAGCGGCACTTTAACTCAATTTGAGGCATTTAACGTATGCTCGGTTGATATTTGATGCGATTTGCAGTCAGTCCTCCGCCCGCCACCTCCATGCACAGTGGGCGATTTGGCAGATCTAGCGTAAGGAAATTAATTACTCAAAAAATAAAAAGTATTTGACAAATTTGGTTATTTTGATGATATGTTACCCAAAAATAAATAAAAATAAAACAACAACAAATGTTTTTTTTATTTAAATATTTTTTTTAAGATTTAAAAAAATTTTTGTTTTTCATTTTATTTTTTTGTTTTTTGTATAATATTTTATATAGAAAAAACAATAATCCTGCTCAGAACAGTTCGATTTGTGAAGAACATTCAAAAATATATAAAGTCGACTATTGCTAAAAAATGTTCCGAAGCGTCTTTTCCATATTTCCTGCAGACTGAAATGATTTCTGAAAAAAGCCATCATTTTAGCATGGGCGGCTCAGGGCAGCTGATCTTGGACAATTTGCACACTGGACGAACCATAATTTCACACAATTATATTTTTTTTACCGGCCAATATGTGCCTTACAAAGTTTTACTCTAAGGAAGATGGAATTTGCTTACAAATATGCTATTAGAAAGCATGTCAGTGTCAAGGTAAAATTAATACTACAACATATATTCATAGGTCACAAAACATGTATTTTCTTTAAATACATACTTGAAGCTTGTGAAAAACAAAAAAACCAGATCCAAAATGCTACAGCCAGCCAAGTTTTCCAGCAATCAAAGCACGTGTAGAAAACTCTTTTTAACCTCTGAAAATAGTTGTGCTAAAATGTGTTGTCTTCGAAAGCTCACAGCTGTTCAGCGATATGGATATTATTGATTTTGATTTTATCAATTTATTAAATGAACATTTGTCTATGGGTATGAGATGAAATTTAAATGGATTTCAACAGTTCAAAATTGGCATTTCCTGACGCTAGATCTGCCAAATCGCCCACTGTGCCATGGTCACATTTTTTCTTACTTGCAACTTTTGTTGGTCGGCCGTGCGGATGTGTTGCCCCAAGGCAAACAAAGTGTAACAAATGTCGTTGCGAACTGTCGACGCGAGGGGGAGGCAGTTGGCAGGGGGCGTGGCAGGGATGAAGATACAGACAGGCAGACAGACAGACAGACAGACCACTGACCACTCAGTTGAGTTGAGTTGAGTTCAGTTCAGTTGTCCAGTTGTTTTTGGCAAATGACTTTCGATGACTTTGGCTAAATGGAAAGCTGAAAGCAACTGAAAAAAAAAAAAAAGATGCAAATATTTGCAACACTTTTTACCAGTATCAGTTTATTTATTTCCCCACTTTTTTTTGCCAACTGTGGCTTGTTGTCTTAAGCTGATTAGTTAGCTGGTCAAGAGGGCCAGAGAGAAAGACAGAGAGAGAGAGAGAGAGAGAGAGCTGGTTGAGTTCTCTCCTAATCCCATTTCTAATCCCAGCTCCTGGCGCTTAAGTAAATTTGCATTGGCTCGAGTGAGACGCCAAGTGGGCGTGGCAAGGGTGACGGGGGGCAACAAAGCGTGTTAAACAACATGCCACACATGATTGTTGCAGTTGTTGTTGTTACGAGTACCATTGTAGTTGTTGTTGTCAAAATGCATATGCAAACACTTAACGGCAACAACGGCAGCTCGTAAGTCTTGCCAACACTTTTTTGACAAGCCGCCAGCAACAACAACAACAACAACAACAACAGCAGCAACAACAGCAGCAACAACAATGGCAGCAACAACATGACGTGGCCGCCTCTATTGACAGCTGCAACAACTTGCAACATATGTCTGACAACAACAAGAACAACGACAACAACGACAACAAAACAAATTGCCTGCCGAGCAAAAATCAAGTAAAATGTCAAAAAAATTGCAACAATTTTCATATCGCAATAAAAAGAAATGAAAATCAAAACATAAAAAAAAAAAAAACAAAAAATACAAAATCAAAGTAATAATAATAATCGAAATAATAGAAATAACGCATTTTTCAATGACCAGCTGATTGTTGTTGTTGCTGTTGTTGTTGCTGTTGGCAGTGCTAATTGTTGCTTGTCGTTGATAAGCAGCTGAGCTGAGTTTATGGAGCAGGTAAAAAGGAGGCGGCGGCAACAGTTGAGCAATTGCTGTTATTAAGTGCATGCACAGTCTCTCAAGAGAGAGAGAGAGAGACAGAGACATTAAGAGAGAGAGAGAGGGGGGGCGGGCAGAAACATAGCAACAGCATACAGTTATGTGGCTGAAGCTAACGGCAACGTCAAGTGAACATGGAGGATCATGCCGAGAGCAAATGTCAGCAATTTTTATTTATTTTTATTATTATTTCATATAAAGTTATAGTTACATAAAAGCAGTTTTCAAAATAACATTAATATCATAACATTTTTAATTAAATTAGAAAAATATCTTTAAATTAATTACTAAAATATTAAATATTCTTTTAAAGTAAACCAAATAAAATCTTTCACTTAATTAGAAAATATATCTTTGAGTGGATTATATTATGAGAAACTTATGTATATTAATTAAAATAAATAATTAATAAATAAATCTTTGAATTAACTCTTGAAATATTATCTATGGCTTTAAGTTCAAAACTGAAAGCATTAAAGAATTATGTAAAATTATTTTGCATTAAATCTAAATATGAGTCATTTATGACACTTTTAAGTTTCATTATTAAATTCGATAAAATATAATATCAAAATTTCCTTCTCTATCCTTCTAAATTGAGCAACTTACAATAATTAAAATTCGTACAATGTGAAAAATAATTATTAAGTATTTGAATTATAAAATTAACACTGAAACTTATTCCAAGTGACTGACGAAACTCGTATTTCTCTTTCATTGTGTATGGAATAAATGATTAATTTTGCTAAAGTTTCGATGTGGACGTAGCCTTGAGTTGAATATGAGTATGCTCAGATTTGACTAATAATTTTGAGCCATACTTTGTCCACATTCCGTGGCATGCAACAGGCTGCAAGACACACCCCCTCAACAACGGAAAATTGTTCTCGCATTGCATTTGCATAATTGTAACGAAATTATCGTTAGCCAACCCCTCCAGACATTATTAATAATTTACAATAAAAACAAAAATAATATAGAAAAAAAGAAACAACAACAAGGCAAAGTGCGGTTAATTGCAATTTGATGTTAACAAGTCGACAACGAATCGAACAAATTGCAGAGCCGAACAACCGAAAGGAACAAATACTCATTAATATTATCTTTCATCGTCGTAATGTGGAGCAGCAGCAGCCGCAGCAGCAACAACAACATTGTGTGGGCGTGTTCGCATGTGGGCGGCAATTATAGTTGCCAGTTGCCAGTTGCCGCAGTGCAACGTTGCGTATGCGTAATGCAAGAATTGCGCATGCGCCGCATTCGCCACGTTAACGTTATTGGCCACGTTGCCAGTCCGAGTCGCTAATGCGCCATGACAGCCCCAACTGCAATATAATTCGATAATTAGTCGCACAAATGCGATTTGGTAAATTGTGAATTGTGAATTGTAAATGATATGCAACATTCACCGCAACACAAGGCAAAATAAAACAGAGACCATAAGACATTCAGTGACTCATGCAAAGTCAATTGAATGCTGCTTGGAACAGTGGCAGTGAAACACTGCCAAGTGAATGTAAGTAAATGGCAATGAAACATGTTAAAATTAGGCACAACAGGGATTGAAACATTGCAAAAGTGTTGATATTTGAGATAACTTATACCTCTGTCAATATTTATATCGATAACTAATCGAATTTGAAATGAAACATGTTTCATTTCATAGTTTCATTTTATATTCATGCAATTTTGGAAACGCATTAATATTGTGGCTAAAATCGAAATATTAGATAAATCTTAAACAAACACACGACGGTCCAAAAAAACTTCATTACGAAACTGTTTCGCTTTTCCGCTTAAATGTTATATTTCCAAGTAAGTTTGTAAAACTTCAGACAAACGGAATGGAATGAAATCAAATGTAAATATTTGTTTCATTTCCACAACATTGCAATACTTTAATTCCATCTCGTTTCGCTGCACTTTATTTCCGAAAGACTGTTAACTTGATTTTTTAGCCATTCCAGAAATCAAATTCGCTGTTTTTTTTTTATTTTTATTTTGCATTCGCAGTTAATTATTTCATTTTATTTGCGCCAGCTGAAATATCGATTACACGATTTGATTAGCTCGGGCATTGCTCAACTCGCTGCCATAATTATCAATTAGCAATCAATTGACTATATTACCATAATATGGCATGCACCACAACAGCAACAAGCAACAACAACAGCAACAACAACGACAACCAACAAGCGCTTATATTTTTCCTACATTTTCTTGGGTACAATAAAACAATAGCTAAGCAACAACAGCGAAGTGAATAAAAAATATTTATAAAAAAAAGCATTAAAAGAAAAAAACTGCATATCAATGCATACCACAACAACAACAACAACAGCAACAATAACGACAACAATAACGCATATTGCTGCCGGCATTTTACTTTTTTTTTTTTTGGCCTGGGAAAAAATCGACAACAGCAGCAACAGCAACAACAACAACAATAACGCTGTTAATTTAAATTGGAAAATTATACAAAAATATTCAAAACGTTTGCGCTGTGTGCAGTTTGTTGTTGCTGTTGCTGCTGTAGTTGTTGTTGCTGCTGTAGTTGTTGTCGTTGTTACGAGTTGTTTTTGTGTAGTTTTTTTCGCTACATTCGAATCTCCTGTTAATCTGAGCAGCTCTCAAACGTCACGTTTTCACGCGGCCAACTATGCAACCTACGGCAACAACTACAAAAGCTGCAACAGCAACAACAGCAACAACAACGTGGAAGAACTGGAATCTAACGATGACGGCTGCTGCAATCAACAAAAGCAATTCACGCATTCAATTAAATGCCTTCAAATGCGACTTGCCGACATTTGTTGTTGTTTAATATATGTTGTTGTTGTTGTTGTTGCTGCTGTCGCTGAAGTATGCATTAAAATGGTATAAAATTGTCATGTTAATAACCAATAATTGTTAATTTACAACACACTCGTAATTCGCTACGTTTCGATGCAATCCAAGAAAGAAAAAAAAATACAAACATTTTTTTCCCCTTTTTTTTTGGTATTTTTGAGTTATTTGCGTTTTGACTCGTTTTGGCATTTGGCCGCCTGTCAATTAACATTTTTTGCTGCCAAAAAAATGTTTGTGGTTTGTTGTTATTGATCGCTGCTTTTGGACAAGTGGCAAGTGCAGGAAGTCGGGGCACAACTTGTATGTAGTTAGTAAGAGTATTTATTTTGGAAATCGCTTCGTATTAACTCAATTAATACTAATCATTTACATTCTAATTTTGTAATGTATTCAAGACAAGTGCTAAAAATAAACACAAATGCATTTCGCTTGATTATTAGACTGAGCTTTTAGCTCAATACTGATTAAGTCTGCATGGAGCTTTCATGTGCTTTAAATACGATTTTAAATATGATAAAAATAAAACGAAGCTTCTATGGGCTTTTTTTTGAATGAGTCGTGATTATGTTTTTTTCTAATTTCTAAGCAGCTTTCAGGTGCTTTTGGGAAAATGAAGTGATCATACCAAATGCCGTCATAATATAAGATTTTGGAAATTAATTAATAAATTGGTTGCTTTAGAAACTTCCCGATATTATAAAATAAATATGTTCCTGGTGAAAGTTTTCTTTTGCCAAGTAATTTTAAGTCAATGTTAGTTAGTTTCACGTTCAAATGAAATTCTAGGCAAAAAATTTAAATTAATCGCTTAAAACATTTTTATATCCCATTTAATTTTAATTTTAGTTTTTAATTTAATTGCCGACATGCAAAAAATCTTTAAATAGAAACAAAAATGCAAGCGAAATAGCAAAAAAAAAAAATAGTTGAATAGATAGCGAGAGTGGGAAAGAGAGAGAGAGAGAGAAAGAGTGAGAAAAAATTATAATTAAAATTAACAACTTTTCTTGTCACGACTGCGACAACGATCGTTGAGAGGCTGGAACTGAGCCCCAAGCTCCAAGTCTCAGCCAGGTGTTGTTGCTGCAGATGTTGATGTAGTTGTTGCTGTTGTTGTTGTTGTTGTTGTTGTTGCTGCTATAATTATGCGCATTTTCAACAGATTTATATCTTTTCTTTATATTTAAGCACAATAAAAACTAAACAAAAATAATAAAATAAAGAAAGACAGACAGACAGACAGACAGAAATAAAAGCTGCACAGAGACGCACATATCGACATGTGGACAAGGGAGGGAGAAGAAACAGGTTGGTGGGGGGGAAATAGAGATACAGACGCGCTAATATGTAGAGAGTAAGAGAGAGAGAGAGATAGCGTATCTCATTAAAGCAGCCGGGTCTTGCCTACCATACGCATACATACATACACATAGTTTTAGTATACAAAATACTTAGTATATAATTAGTAATTGTTGCACAAGCGATGCAAAAGTCGGTGAGCGGCTTTGAGGCGGATTGCGAGTCGAGTCGTTTCAGCCGGGTCTACTGTACATGCCAAGCCGGGCATAATTCTAACAACATTTTATAAGCTGCTGCTGCTACTAGCAATAACAAGCGGCAGTAACTAACACAACAACAACGATAATAACAATAAAGGCAAAACGCAGCCGGGCAGGCAGCTAAATTAAAACCCAGTTTGAAGGTCAGCTGCGACACGAGCTGCGTGGCCCGGCAACAGCAACAGCAGCAACAACCACAGCAACAACCACGGCAGCAGCAACAACAACTGCACAGCTGACGTCAGCAACAGGAACTGAAACTGAAACACACACAAAATTATTGCGCATGCGTTGGCGCGTTTTTAAACGCTAGCGAGTTTTATGTTTGAATTTTGTTCAAATTTGTAGTCTTAAAGTTTGGCAAACATTTGTTGATTTGATACGAAAACTAAACTCTTAAATTTGAACGCGGAATTGATTTGACTACTTTGTAGAAATTGTTTGAGAGTTAATTCCATCTTGAAGTCATAAAATTGTATTTAAGATGCTAATTTTATGTTCATAATATTCAAGAAAAAATTGTATTTAGAATTCTTAATTTTTAATTATCTGGCAAATGTCCAAAGTTATTCAAATTAATATCTAATTAGTACTCCGAGCATATCTGATGCAAAAATTTAAAAAGTGTAGAAGATGCTTTTATTGTCTAACAATTTACTTGTAATTAATTAAAGCAAATCAGTTAAATATAAGTCTTTTAATGTAAATTAAATTTTTGATCCCAAGTGTAGCTGATGAAAGCCTTATAAAATAATCAGATAGCTGAAAATGCGGCAGATAATGTAATGAAACATTTAACTAGCAAAAGCTTGCTCGTAAATAGAGCTTTCACTTTGAATGTATGCAAATTTGAATTAAGCGCGGCTAAAAGATAAAAATAACAAATGATTCGTAACTCTTCGATCAACTCATTTAGTCTATGAATAACTTGACTTCTTTAGCGCTGGCCACAACACCCACTGCAACAGCAACAGCAACAGCAACAACAACAACAATGGCAACTGCAACAACTTGCAAGCAGTTAACGGTAAACGTAACGTTCTCTTTCCGGTTTCGGGCTGCAAATTGTTGCCCAAAATGCTTGTAACTCGTTCAAGATCTGATCGCTTGTTGTTGTTGTTGCTGTGGCCGTGCCCATAACGGCGTCAATTAAATTATGTTGCTGGCAACATTTTACAATTTGCAACAAATTGTTAACAGCAACAACAAACACAAATCAATAACAGCACGACTTTACATGTGTACATATAGTACATACATACATACATACGTACAAATGTATGCATACGAGTATCTCTATCTCTGTCTCTCTCGCTCTTGCAGAGTCTCTTTATCGATCAGAGCTTTCTTCAAGCTTTTTTTTTGCTTTTTATTTTCAATTATGTACTTAGTGGACATAGAAGAAGAGGAAGAATTGCTGCTGCTGTTGTCCCTTTGCTTAGCGTGGGATAATTTGGACTCTCTTGTCTGCAGCTGACCTTGGAAATGCCTCTCTAAGCACACACACACACACTCACATGTGCGTGTGTGCGTGGTGTTTCGGCGGGTCAAGTGCTGCTGCGATTGTTAGCTCTCTCTTTCTGCCTCTCCTCTCCTCTCTCTTAGTGTTTTTTTTTTGTCGTCGCGTCGTTGGTTGTCTTGCGAGCTTCCGGCTAACAAATGGATGACCACAAAAGCTTTTGCTGCTGCTGTCTGTGGTCAGCAGCGACGGCGACGGCGACGGCGTCGGCGACGGAGACAGAGACGCAGCAGACACACAACACGCAATTGTTGTTAGACAATGACAATGGCCAGAGGCGGACAGCGGACAGTGGGACATGGAGACATGGAGACAGCGAGACAGACGCTGAGCAACTTTCCGGCGCGTCTTTTGTGCGTGCAGCGCTGCCCGCTGCTCACTGCAGCAATTTGGCTTTGGCCGAGTCTTTTCTTCTCCTATATTATGTATTTTTTTTTTCCATTTAATATCTTTATTTTTTTTTTTTGCACGTTTCAAGTTCTCATTTGCTGCTGACCATTGGGCGGATATTATTTAGACGCTATTGTGTGGCGCCGACTACCTGCAATTAGCTGTCACAGCTGCCTCAGCTGCTGCGGCTGCCTCAGTTGACGTTGACGTTGCGGCCGCAGCCATAAATTAATTACGAATTGTAAACAATGCAGCGCAGGCGTCGCATAAATAAATCTCTCGCATGTGCGCATAAATTTGCATTGCGACCTTGACAGACCACAGTTGTGCTCTCCCTCTCTCTTTCGTTCTCTCTTGCGCTCACTCAGTTTTACTCGCGCTCACACTCTTTATCTCAGATAACGGCACATGTTGATAAGCAGCGGCAACAAATACAGCGAATGGTGCGTAAAAGCAACGCAACGTAACACTCAAGTTCAAGTTCAATGTCATACACACACACACACACAATATATAACTCGTTCAATCAAACACACACACAAAAATACGCACGCAAGCAGACGACAGCAGCAGCCGAGCAGCGACAGCAACAGCGCGGCAGCAGCAGCAACAACATGCGAGACATGTACAATTGCTTTATGCGTTTTGTGCGTCATTTTGTCGGCAACAAGTGGGCAGACAGCGACGCGTCGACGCCGACGTTAACGTCAACGTTGGCAGTTTGCTCTTTGCGCTCTCTCTCTCTCTTTCTCTCTCTCGCGCACGAACTTGTTTGCTGTGACGTCATCCGACATTGCGTCGCTGCCTCTACGCATGTTTTGGTTTTTGTTTCTGTTTTTATTTCATTTTTCTTATTTTAGCTTTTTGGGGGCGCGTCTGTGTCTGAAACTCGAAATGTGCGTGAGATGAAAGCAATAACAACAACATCAACAAAATGCGTGTGACGCGTAAAACAGCTGATTGAATTGATTGTGCGTGAATTTCCAAGTTTATACGGCAGCTTAAGTCGGTTTAAATGAAATTCAGTAGACGCAGTGATTTATAGTACTTTGTTTATAACAATGCAAGCATAACAAACAAGCTAAAGTTTGAAATAAAGAAGAATGTACACAAGTATGTGTATGAGTGACAAATCAACACAAAAGCATGAACACGCACTAATACACCTTTAATTTCGGTCTTTTTAAATGTTTTTGGTATTTATTTTTGCTTGGCAACTTTAGCATAGTTTTGTTCGTACATCGTGGTTTCAGCTTCGGATTCGGTTTCAGTTTTGTTAATTTTTTTTTTTTTTTCATTTTGATTTTTTTTTGCCACACCAATTTTGTTTGGACTCTAATTCCAAGCTCATCGTCGCATTAGCCGACGTTCGCTGCTTGCAATCAGTCAACGAAAAACAAACAAAAAACTAGTAGCGACAGTCGCGGGAGCTCGACTACGGGAGACCCTGTACTTTTTCCATTAAATGGAAATTTCATACTTAATTTCAAAATGATACAAATAATATTTATGGGACCAACAGATTTATGCTGTCGGACATGTCTGACAAACATAATAGGCCCTCTCAAATTTACAAGTACAGGGTCTAAATGCCAAAAATACATAAAATGAATAAAAGGCGTTTCAAGCAGCTTGATGGCTCACAAATGGCATTAATTTATTTATGATTTGTTGCTGTTTTTGCGTTGCTGGTTGCATTTGGATAATTAACTGAATCATAATGGCCACAATAATAATAATCACCTCAAGATGCTTGAGTACTGAAATTAACGCACCCGAAGATCCCAAAATACCAAAGCACAAAAAAAATAAAATACAAGTACTTAAAATAAACAGTCGCCACATTTGATGAGATAATTTTTAATTTTATTTATTTATTTTTTCCTGCGTTTTTGCAATTCACATTTTGTGGGTTCCCCTTTCCCCTTATGCTTATCTCCCCTTTTATTCTCACGCCATCGCTCACACTCACACGCATACACACACACACACACCCGCACACTCGCAAGTTTTACAAACGCGCTGCGCCCTTGCCTTTTCGCCTTCTCCTCCTCCTCCTCCTCCGCCGCTATCGCTATCGCAGTCGCAGTCGCTGCCGCTTCGCACGCTACACTAACGACAAACGGCGTTAAAGCTCTCAGCTGCTGCGTTGCGTGCGCTGACGCTGTCGCTGTTTCTGCTTAATGCTTTGCACGCCGCCTCGCACAGGCACACACACACGCACACACAGACAAAAGCACGCACACATACTGACGCACATAGACGCTTGCACACAAAGTTGGTTCCGCTGCGAATGCGAATATCAAGGTCAACATGTGATGTGTGGTTGCTGCCCGCTTCTCTTCTCTCTCTATCACCCTCTCTTTCTCTCGCGTCATCGCCTTCGCCGCCGCCTGTGCCGCTGAAATGAGCTCTAAGAAAATAATTAAATAGCAGCAGTTGGCAAAAAAAAACGCAATTTTTACTTGAAGCGCAGTTGTTAAATTAGAAATGCCATATTTTTTTCCTTAGCCTTTTCTGCAGTATTTAATCTTTTTTTGTTATTCACTAAGCTTCCCAATCTTTTTTTTTTGGGCATTAATCAGTTTCAAAATGCCATGTTATTTGTTAATCTTATGCAAAATATTTATTTTATTATTATTATTAAATTATCAAATCTTCAAAAAAATTATCCAACAAGAAATATGCAGGTAATTTTTTAAAGTTGATCATCAAAATTCTATCAGATATTGTAAATACTTATGAGTCGTTAATATACATACATATGTATGTAAATAACAGTTACCAGATGTCTAGAAAATATTGCATCTAAGGTTAGACAAATGCTAGATTATGTTTCCGTAATTTTAAGGATATTTTGAGGATTGCATTTGGTCTTAAATATGTACATACATATATCAATATAACAGTTTGTTTTGCATTATAATTCATTTCCTTTGAAGATGTCTTTATTATAAAAAATTTCATTTGTAGTTCGATAGCTAAAGCTTTAATTAATATTCAAATCTTAGTTTTTAATAATTGATGATAATATCGTCAAATTATTGTTATGTATCTTTATAGTTTATTTTTTAAATTAAATGTTATAACATTTAATTTAAATTATTATATATATTTAATGTAATTTGTCATTAATCTGTTTGAGATCAAACTGTCAATATATTCTTTTATGGAAATAACATACAAATTTTTATTTAAAACTAAACTTTTTCTTTCCAAGTATTCCGATAGTTGAAGTCATTTATTTGCTTGCTTAAGGGGAGGTTCTTTTGGATTTTTTTGAAAAAATCGAATTTTTTTTTTTTACATAAAATGAAAGTTATATATATATATAGAATATATGTGCCAAAGGATTTTTCAATACGACGCATATTTCTTGAGATAGGGCGTGTCAAACGTACCCATGTCACGCGAGCTGCGTACCCACTGTCACTTTCCAAAAACTTTAAACGCGTTTTTCTCGAAACCATGTTTTCTAATCTAATTTCAAGTACAGGTCTTGTTCTATTGATCCGATTTCCTTCATTCAAAAAATGTTTTAAAGTATATACTTTTTTGTATGGCTTATACCTAAAATTGGCATAAAAAATTGTTTATTTATAATTTTTAAACGAGATCAAAGTAAAAAAAAGTGTAAAAATTTCATTTTTTTTTTTTAAACGACCATGAAATTGGTTTTTTTTCACCAAAATTAATTGAAGTTAGGTATAAGCCATAGGAAATTTTATCTTTTTTAATAAATTATATACATTTTTCATTTCACTTTACTACCAGAGGCCCCACACTTGAAGAAGCAGAGCGATATTTTGAGAGTCGAGGTCGACGAGATCCGCCATTTTGAAGCCGCCATTTTGAATTTCTCAAAAATCACTTTTTTTTTTTAATCGTCAATAAACAACGAATCAAAGTTCGAATGCAGAAGTTCGTATGTATTTTCGTTCTCCCACAAACCATTCTCAAATTTTGCTTGATTTTCGGCCAAATCCAAAAGAACCTCCCCTTAAAAAAGATATTACAGCTTCTCCACCAAAGATGACTAAGCCAAATTAGAATTGCATCATTTGATAGTCGTGAGTCGTGAGATCGAGTAGTTAGTAGTTATTTATGGGTGCTCGTTCTATACTATATAGGAAATGCTTCATTATATCACAGTTTTGTGTGTCAGTCAACAGTTTGAAAAGCGCTGCATTGACGTGAAGCGTGACTCTTTCATGACTCTCAAACTGTGAAACAAAAGGGCGGAGTATGAGTGGAAATAAAAGATGAGAGTGAGTGAGGGAGGGTGGGAGGGTTGAAGTGGGAAGTAGGTGTGACGACTCTGCCAACTTAACTTACAATGAAAAAAAAGATATTAAAAAGAGTCTCTGAGACTCTGTTGCCAAAAGGTTAACATTTCTATTATGGCCACTCCCAGAAAATATTCTGGTTGTTGTTGCTGTTGTTGTTCAGGTTGCTCAGATTGTTGTTGTTGCTTGACCACCATCGGAGCAGTCGGGTCCTCAAAACACTGCGGCGAAATATGCAAATTATTATGTTTGCATATCGCCTTCTCTATACATAGATTTCATTTCGTTGTTGTTGCTGTTGCAATTGTTGCTGTTGTTGTTGCTGTTGTTGTCGGTTGCAATTTTTGCATTTGCTGCTTGCGGCTCTTTTTTATTCATTGTTGCTGCGTATTTTTTGTGAGCCTAGTCGGCAATCGCAGAACTTGGACTTGCAACTCTCGCTCCGTGTTGCAAGTTGCAACTGTTGCAACTGTTGCAACGTCTCCTGTGTCCACATTTATGTCTTAATATAATTTAAGTTGCAGCTGCCTTTTGATGCTCTGCGCTACTGCCACAAATAGCCACCGAACTGCACCCACCTGAACCCACTCTGCCCCACCACCTTAACCCACCTGTGCCCCACTCACTCACTCACTCACTCACTCACTCGCTCACTCGCAATGCGACTCGGGATTCGTTTTCTCCTTCGGGCTGATCCACACAATTTGCGGCTGTTGCAAGCATTATTATTAGCATTTTCTTCTCCTCTCCCTGCTTCCCGATCTTCTTCTTCTTCTTGTTTATTTATTTTTCTTTTTTCTCGCTTTTTTACTCATTTTTTCTTGGCTCTCCCGCACTTTTAATGTGCTCAAATTTATATAATTTGCATTATAGCATTTTTTATAGCAAATATTCTTGTAATTATGCTATGATTTCATTTTATTGATTTGCCATAAACGATCTGAAGGATCCTACATATTTATTATCTATCTGAGTTGCCTCGCTTTTATCCTAATTTCCCGACTTAAGTGACCATTAACGATACGAACTCTTGAAATATAATAATTAACATGGAGAATTGACAATCAGTATCATTTTAAAGTGGTTTTATTCAGTAAGCCAAAAGTGTAAACGAAAAGGGCAGAATATATGTACAGTGAACCACTAATGTTTTCTTACACTTTGCTGTCACTCTTAGAATTGTTTGAAGAATTTTTCTGCATCAAAATATTTTTTTTTTTAAATCGAGGAAAAAAGTTGAAAAATAGACTCTTTTTAAAATTCAAAATTTTCCATGGTTACTTAATGGGTTAAAGAAATTTTTGTATCATTCGAACGGAATTTAAGTTTATAAAATATTAATATAAGAAACTCTCATCAAAACATCTTTATTAGACGCAAATTTTACTAGTTTATGGTATCTGGAGACATTAGTGACATCTATTTTGCTAGTTTAAAGGTACAGTTGACCTTTGATTTTTAGTAATGTTATCGACACACATACATCGATTAACCAAATTCTTAGTGAGTGCAAATAACGTTGGTCAATTTTAAATTTAACTTAGAGCGAGTTTTAAAATTGTTTGCAATAATAAATTGCGAATAATTTAGCAATCTGCTGGCTATCGATAACAACATTTAAATGGATTGCTTGGGCGTTGCCAGCCTAGTTAAAGGTCTGTCCTTGGAACACTTATTTCACATTGATAAATGAGAGTGCGTAGCACTTAATTGCCAATGGATAAACTAGCAGTAGCAGTGGCTGTATCACAATTACCAGTTCCTGTTCTCGTTCCCGTTCCCGATCCCGATCTCGTTGCAGTTCCAGTTCCAGTTCCAGTTCATTTGGCTTTGATTTTCACGTGCAGCTGTAAGGCGGTTGTTGTCTTTTGTAATTTCATTTAAATTTGTTGACGATTTGACCGAAATGGGAAAGTGGCAACGCCCACATGGACACGCAATCTATAAGCCATACTTGAGTTACACCCACCCCCCTGCCCCCCCCCTCCCCCCTCGTAGTGGTAATCTATTGCAATTTATGTTGTTGACTATTTGGGGCTGCAAATTACATGCAACATTTTCTAACTGCGTCTGGCGTTAGAAATCAAAGCCTTTGGCGTTCATTAGCTTTGGGGGCGTTATGCCAGCAATGTTAATAATAACACTGCCACTGAAAACTACAGACTGCAGACTGCAGACTGCGACGTCGACGTCGACAGCGGCGTTCAATTAAAAGTGCTGGCAATTTGCGCCGCTTGGACAGCGCCTCCTTCCCCTCCTCCTCCTCCTACTGTAAGTTGCCCCGTTTTGTAATCAGGAAATTCGATTTTCTTAATGCCAGACTTGTATACATGTAGTAGTGTTGGGTAGCTCCCCCTCCCCCGTCCAGCCAGTCATTGCTAACCCCTTAACAACACTAATATGCGCGTGAATTTATTAGCGCTCATTTTGGCGAGGCGTTTTTTACACTCTTTCGAAGAGTATTCTAATCTCGACATGAAACATGCAACGCTTCGAAGGCAGCCACCATTAAGTTTGTATGTTAATGTATATTCCGGATCAGGACGATAAGCTGGGCAGATATAGCCATATCCGCCTGTCTCGCAGTTTTAAAGTTGCGCTCTGTACAAATCTGTATTTTTTCTGATCGGATTATTATATGGATGGGTCGAAAATTAACCATTAGTAATATCTGGGATGGTTCCGTGGCTCTCGGAGCAGTAAGCAAAAAAAATTGGAATCGATTCCCGCACTGTCATGATAAAAGAACAGTCGTACATAATAATGTTCCATGACCTTAACAAAAAAACAATAACATCTTACTTACATCTAACATCATCTTACAGATTTGCTTAAATTAAGACGACCTTATTATATAGCTGCCTAAGAAAACATAAGTTATAAATCAAGTTTCTTGAGATTTACAGATTTTAATCTTACAAATTGTGCATAATTTACATACTGATCAAGTTAAGCTTAAATTTGAATATTATTAAACAACCAGTGATCAAATTTGCCTAACTGCAATCAGTCGAGAATTGAGTACTGTACTCCTGTAAGCGTATCACATCTTCGACTTGCAGAGGGTAATCTTTCCATCTAGTATTTTTGTTTTCTGCCATTTGGGGGCGTGTGCACTCCGATTGCATTTTTTATTTTAAATAAATTCTAGCGCAAACGGCGCGTGACAGGCGAACAGAACAGAACAGAACAGAGCAAGGAGCAGGAGCACGAGAACTGGACCCGATGCCAGTCCCTGTTTCCCTCCCGCCCTCCTCCTTATCGTTCTTCTTTGGCACTTCTCTCCGTCGCCTATAAGAGAAGCCAAGAGCCAAAAGCTCATTAGGCATACGGTCGAATCTATATGCGAAATGCGAGGCCGACGCCTTTTCAATTTGCCAAGCCATGAAAATTTACAACATTGGCCCACAGTCTACACTCCACACTCCACTTGCCACCACCTTCCCCCCTTCCTCTCTCTCCCCTATTCTCTCGCACGACTGTTGCGCTTTTGCCGAGCTGCATTGCATACCCCAAGGCGTGCAAGCGCACATAAAAATCGACAGATATGCGGCAAGTTGTTGTCGTTGTCGTTGTTGTCGTTGTCGTTGTCGTTGTTGTTGCTCTCATTCCAGTTGCTGGCAGCGCATTGTCATTCGTGGCGTGTTCACGCCTTGACGCCCGCAGCCAGTTGTTGTTGGCCAAGTCTGCTGTTGTCTTTGGGCCAGCTGTGGCTGGCTGCACTGCATCTGCATCTTCAAAGCGCAGCCGGTGTCCAACACCGATCGTAAATCTAATAAATGCTTTTTCCCATCCCACTCTTCTTCTTCTCTCTCCTCTTTCGTCTCTCCTTCTTCGGTCTTCTCTGCTTCAAGAGGTGGGTGGAGCAACCGATCGCAGCGTAACTTGAATCTGTGCAGCTTTCAAATGTACAATCGATAAATATGCAGTTATCGATAAACTACAATTAAGCGCTGCACAAAGTATTTTCAATCACTTTTACATATACAAATGTGCAGCTTTAAATTGCATTTAAATTAACTATCGATAAATATGTTATTATCGATTAACGGTCATTAAACATGGTAAACGAAGTCGGAATGCATTTTTCTGTTCAAAAATGTAAATAGGAGTGGCTAAGGTGCAGCTTACATATTAAATAGACTTAATATGACAATTAAATGCACAATCGATAACTTTATAGTAATCGAATAAGAGTTATTTTGTTAAGCAATAAGAATTCTAAGATTATTAAGTTCATGTCAAATAGGGTTAAGACTTTATAGCAGACAATCGATAAATATGCATTAATCGATTTACTGATTTCTTGCTTGATCTCACAATTGATAATCGAAAAGTTATCGATAAACACACTTTTTTGCTCACTGCTGTCTAAACTGCCAAAAGATGCATGTAGATTAGATATATACATACATACATTTGTATGTTTTTCGATAAATTTAAAGCTTAAGTCGATTAATCGAATTATCTTTCGAGTGGCACTTTAGTTGTAGAGAAGAATGCTTGTGTTTGAATAGGTTTTAATACTGTGCCTTTTTCTTTTCCATCTTTTTTCTTATTAGGTGGTCCTCTCGGCCTGCTCCTCGTATTTCCAGAGCCTGTTTCTGCAGCACTCCGATCCACATCCAATTGTGATACTGAAGGACGTCCGATTTGCCGAGCTGCAAACATTAGTTGAATTCATGTACAAGGGCGAGGTGAACGTGCAATATTGTCAGTTGCCAGCGCTGCTCAAGACAGCCGAATCACTCAAGGTGAGTACAGAGATAGATGGGAGAGAGTGATAAAGATAAAGAGAAAGCAAATACAATTGGGAATTCTTTCGCTTCTTTATCGGTGACAGGTTAAAGGCCTAGCCGAGATGACAAATCAGAATACGACGTTGCGGGAGCCCGAACGGGAGCCGGATCGACTGCGTCCCCATTCGCAGGCCAGCGGCAAGGCGGCCGATAGTCCAGCCCTGGATGCCACAGCAGCAGCAGCGGCAGCAACCTCCAGCAGCAGCAGCAGCAGCTCGGCAGCAGCAACAACAACAGCAACAGCAACAACAGCAGCGACAGCAGCAGCAGCAACAACTGCAGCGACAGCAAAAACAACTGCAGCTGCAACGGATAATAACACAGCGGCAACAGCTGCTGGTACAAGCAGTACAACAACAACAGCAGGCGGTGCAGCAACAGCAACCACAACAACAGCAGCTGCAGGAGCGACAACAACAACGTCGTCGGCGACGGAAGCGTCACAGACGTCGACGTCGGCGTCGAAGCGCGAGGCAAGCGAACGTTGCAGTCCAACGCCGCCGTCGAAGCGAGCAGCGAGCAGCGCGGTGGCAACGTCCAGTGTGGCGCCCATTGAGCTGCTCGAGGATGAGGACGAGGACGAGCTGGAGGAGGATGACATGGAGGAGGAGACACCAATGCCGCTAGATCTCTATCAAAGACCCGCCGCCGCCGCCGCTGCAGCCGCTGTTGCTTCCCTTGAGCCGCCCGAGAGCTCGAGTCACAGCAACAACAACAATAACAGCAGCAGCAGCAACAACAACAACGGCAGCAGCAGTAGCAGCAGAAACAACACTAACAATACTAACAACAACAACAGCAGCAGCAATAACAACAACAACAACAGCAGCAACATTATTAACATCAGCAGCAGCAGCAGCAACAACAGCAGCAGCAACAACAACAACAACAGCAGCAGCAACAACAACAGCAGCAACCAAATCTCATCGCCGAGTGGCAGCAACGGCGACTGTGGCGCCACAAATGCTGCCGCCGAGTCGAGCAGCCATGTTGTTGCCGTCTCCGTCTCCGTTGCCGTGGACGATGACGACGACGATGATGACGACGATGCGGATGATCACGATGACGATGATCATATGGATCACGATAGTAATAATGTGATTGCAGCTGCCGCCGCCGCACGCGACATCGCGCAGAGAATCGCGCATCACAACGCCAGGTTGGTCCATGGCGAGGACGACGACGAGGACGAGGAGGAATCGCTGCGGGAGTCGCATGACCAAATGCTGCACTCTCCTGGCGTCGTGCTGCAGCCGAAGACGGAGGTGATCGACGACGATTACGATGACGAAATGGATCTGGATGATGACGATGAGGCGGACAACAGCAGCAACGATATGGGCATCAACATGAAGATGAGCAGTGTCGGCGGTGTCGATCTCTCGACGGGCTCAACCGTCATTCCCTCGCCTCTCATCACATTGCCCTCGTCATCCGCCGCAGCAGCGGCAGCAGCAGCAGCGGCCGCCGCGGCTGCCGCCATTGAATCCGCCCGCTCCACGCCCGGCGGCTGCGGCGGCGTCGGCGCCTCCGATCTAAGCCTGTCCATGGCGCAGTCAGCGCGTCCAGCGTCGCGATCGTCGCGCGACGGCAACAACAGCGCCGAGGGACGCGCCTCCAGCCTCATGAATCCCGGCGTTGCCGGACTCTTGCCAGTGCAATCGGTGCCATTGGTAAGTCGCTGTTGCCAAAACTAAAGTTACGATTAGTTCCAAGTTGAGCAGGAATTTCTATGTGAGAATTGAATGAGGAAAAGTTATAGTTAATCAAATATTCAGTAACAACTCTAAAGTCACAAAATTCTGTTAACGCATCAGTGTTAACTTTACATTACCCGTAACATAAATGTTGCAGACTCAATTTAACTGAATATCTTATCTAATAATAAACCAAGGTTTTTAAAGTTACTCTACTTCGTTAACTCACACTGTGACGTTACTTTAATAATTACAGTTATTTCTTGACAAAATTACGAAAGTCTAAAATTTCCAGAGAACAATGATAAATAGATTAAGGAATATTGGCTGGTATTCTATCATATCAAATAATAAACTAAAGTTAAAATACTGTTATTACTCACACTGTTATCGGCATTTTAACACTAACATTCATGTTACAGACTTAACATATTTTAATTTCTTGACCAAATAACTAATAGCAAGCTTTCCCACAGAACAAAGATGAAAAATGATAAAGAAATTTTTGGAATATTAACTGTTAAGACTTAACATAACTCATGTTCTGGACGAGTTTCTAATTAAAAAAGTTTTTATCTAATTTTTGTTCCCTCTAGACTCTAGAGTTTAAAATCTCACTTCTGAAGACAATAACATAATTAAACGTTATAAAATCAAAGTTGAATCAGTCTAACTTGTATGTATTTTTTCACTTGCTCCCTTTGTCCCGCAGAGCCTCAAGAAAGAGATCGATTGCAGCGAGGACGACAACAGCAGTCACAGTAGACACATGCAACCGCGTTCGGCATCAGCTGGCGGCGGACTGGGCGGCGATCTTGATTACCGCGCCTCACACGAGTCGGTAAGTGTTTAAGACGAATAACAACAAGACAATCCCCCCATGAACAAGCAATCCAGCAATCCAGCCAACCCCAAAACCCTGCTCTACAAATAAGAACATCCTCCCAATCCAAAAACAATACAGATCAAATCCCCTAAATTAAAGTAACTCCAAAACAAAACATTTCCCGATCCATTCAGTGAATGCTTTTGCTGCTTCGATAGGTCTTTATACAAAGTTGATTTCAAACCGACAAAAAATACCAAAAAACAAAAAAACCTTTTTTCAAAATTCACAAAAACAAACTCTTTTTTCGTGTCCAAAAATTTCACTTACCGATAGAATGCTATAAACTATCTATATAGTACCTATAGTAAATACGTAAATACATTATATACTTGATACACTTTATATGGCTACACGCTCTGTCTGTCTCTCATTCTATCTCTCTCTGTCCACATTCTCAAAAATCTTAACTTAAAAACTCCAAAATCAGATTCTGTCTTTTTTTTAATTTTAACACATATTTTACGTATTGCTCTTTCTCTTTCTAACACTATCTCTGTCATACTCTTTCTATCTGTCTGTCGTTTATATACCTGCCATTTATATACATTGCATATTTATATATCTTAAAAAAAATATATATATTTTATTACAAGAAAATATTTCAAAAAGTAACAAAAAAATTATTAAAGCAAAGAAAACAAATCAAAACTCAACATATGTTTTTGCTCTTCGTCGTGTTCTTTGTCTATGAATTTTATATACATACATACTATATATAACTATATATAATCAAATATATATATTTATATATACACATTTATATATTTAACCTATCTCGTACATCTATTATATTCTATAAATATATGTATAAATATATTTATTCTTTTCTTTTTTTACATCAACAAATAATCGTATTTATTCAATTTTCTGTTTCATACACAAAGCAAAGTACCAAATAATCAAAAAAAAAATACCAAAAAATACCAATCTAATGTTAGCTGTTCTATTGAATATTTCTCATATTTTTATATAAATATTTTCCGTATATTGTTGTTGTTGTTAAATGTGTAGCTCTTTCTTTCTCTTTTTATCTCTCTCTCTCTCTCTTTTTTTATAAACTCCGTTTATTCTCTAGTCTACCCGTATTTGTAATATGCTATCTCTCTCTCACACACACCTTCTCCCTTAGATAAATAAATATATGTATATGTATATATTTACCTTTATATATATCTATGTATATATACAGCTCCATATGTATGTGTGTTTTGTTGCCTATGCAATCACAAATACACACACACACACACATGCACACCAGTAAACACTCACTGCAATAAGTTTTCGCACAACTAAATGTCATTCCCTTTTTTCTCCTTTTACGATTCGGTTTAGTTTGCAATGTTTCCTAATGTAATTTTTGTTGTAGTGTGTGTGTGTGTGTGTGTGTGTGTGTGTGTGTGACTAACGGATTTCGTTACCTCACACAGACACACACACACACACTCACTTTTTACATTGCTGGCAGTTTCCGCTTGCAATTCTCTCTTGCCTCTCCTTATCCATTTTCACTTTTTGTCTCAGTCTCCTTTTTTCTATTTATTCACTTTGACCATGTTTTGTTTGCTTTCTATTTTAATTTAATACGTTTTTTCTGTTATTCTGTTGTTGTTGCAGTTGTGGTTGTTGCAGTTGCATGCTTACAACACTATAATTTTCAATATGGCCGGGTCAAATCGACGCCCCTCCCACTCCCCCAGCCAGAATCAGAACTTGTTGGCCCAATGTCATTCGTTCAGCTCGGCAAATACCCTACAAATAGTTTGAATATAGAAGTGAAGGTTCAAAGGAATCAGTTCCACAAATATTGATTCTCATTAGTGATGTAAAAATACATCGGAAGATCGACAATTCGATTCATAATTTAGATTTTCGTAATTTCAGAAATTACTCGATGTTCACAACAATATTGATTTCAATCCATATTGAATGTTTTTTGATTGAAATAACAAATATATTTGCTATTTACTTTAATTAGTTTTTCTTTCTGTGAACTAGTTACATAGGACTTCAGTGATAGAACAAGAGATTGATTTTCTAAAATCAATACAAGTCGATTCATAAATGAAAATAACTAGAAATTATTATAAAAGATCCAAAATGATAAATGTTCCGATGAACCATATTGTGGACTCCAAATTTCCTCAACCTGATTTTGTTATACGCAAATTCGATAGCCTTTTCACCATTACCCGAACCATAGATGAAATGAGAAGCACATAGAGAGGCGTGCATTGGGCCATTTGTCGTTTGCAACATTTCGTGTGCTGTCGACCTTCTTCTCTGTCGTTTTGCCAAATGTGCTGTGTCCATACTTTATTATACGAATCTGCGAAAAAAGATATAGAAACCAAAAGATATAAAAAATAAAATACGAAAAGAATTAAAATACAATTCCTAATTGAATATTCGTATCGATTCGCATTTATTTTGGGCTGGGCTTTTTCGTGATGAAAGCCCTATTGGCTAAAGTGTTGGAAAATGCTTGAAGCATGCATTTAGGCGCGTATTCGCTTAATGTCAGCGAACGCAACTGTACTTTCGAGAAAGGCGAGCCGAGCCGCAGCGACAACGGCTAAAACTGGCAAAACATTTAGCTTCCGGCAAATATATTTTCACATTACATTTTCTTGTTTTCTTATTTCTTTTTTTGTCCCTTCTTTGCCTTCGTGTTTTTTTCCTGTTGATCCTTTTTCGACACAATCCCCCCCCCCCCCATCTTTGCCTCTTTTGTCCCCCTTTTTAAACGAACAATTTTTGTGAACAAAAACAAATACCCAAAAAAAATAAAAATAGTCGCCGCTGTCGTTTTTATTATATTTCTTGGCTCTTCTGTGTGCGTGTGTGCATCCCTCCATGTGTTTTGCGAGTGTGTGTGTGTGTGTGTTTGTGTGAGCTGCTTTTATTTCTCACATTTTTTTCGCCGTGCTCGTCAACGATGACGACGACAACGTTGACGACGTCGCCAGTGCAAAGCAAAAGCACAAAACGCACTTTGTTGCAACGCTTCACGAGTTTAAGCGACGCACACGAATACACGCACAGTTTGCATTAACAGTTGCCAGTTGGAAAGGGCGGTGTTGTGTGTGTGTGTGTGTATGTGTAAGTGGGGGGAGTAGTCTGCACACGGGGTGACGGACAAAACAAATTGGCAGCTGGTGGAAAACGGCAATCAGAAAGTGAATCGCATCGAAGGTCGACTTGTCGCATTTTCAGCTGTAAGCTTTTTATCGATAGTAATTGAGTTATCGATAATATCCAGCCAAAGAATCTCGTTATCAAATAAATGCATCAATTACAATTCAAAATAACACAGTTCCTAATTATCGCAATTTATCGATAAATGCGTTTATTCTTACACAATGTATTTCATGAGCGAAACATTGCAATATAAAAGATATTCAGATGTATACATACATACGCATCGATAACAACTCTATTATCACACTCAACACATATCGAAATTATCGATAAGTGCAAATAAACAATTTACATATAACAAGTATTACCTAAAACTGCAATTATCAATCACAAGCATACAAACGAGTATATCGATAATAATACTATCGTAAATGTAATCGATAAATCAATTCGATGCGCATTGCTGACAGCGTAGCATAGCTTAAACTTCCTGATGCGTCATTTAAATCCGAAAAAACATTTTGTCACACACACACTCACACACTGGTGCAGGAAACGCACGTGTGCATATATTCAAAAAAAAATGTATCTAAAAAACAAAAACCCAAAAAATAAATAAAGAACAACAACAAAAAGAAACAGCTAGAGTCGTCGTCGGACGTTGACGTTCACACACACACGTGTCTCCAAATGGCTACCCTTTGTGTGCGCGTGTGTGTGTGCCTTGCAATTCGTTGCCTACACTTTTGGTATTGCCGCAGAGCTAAGCAAGCCGCATCATAAATACTTTTGCTTTTACACTTTCCATTTTGTACGTGTGTGTGTCCCTATCTCTCTTTCGCTCTCCCTCTCTCTGGTCTGCTTTGGGCGTCTAGAAATTATAATAATAATAATGGCACCGCATAAGCTTAAAAAGACAAAAATCAACGCACAGAACAAACAACTTTTGCTTTCTTTTTCGTTTGCTTTCTTTTTGCAAACACCACACACTCAACACACAGACACACGCACACTTATAGATGCGCGTATTTAATTTTGAAACAAATACCTTCTTTTTTTTGAGTAAGCTGACTTGTGCCTCATCCGCTCTTAAAACTTGCTGTCCCTCTTCTATCTCTCTCACTCTCTCTCCAAGCAGGGCTGCTTTTATGCATTTTTTTCGTAGTATACCTTTAGGCTGTGCTTCTCAACTGACTGTCGCTGTGCTTGCATTTTATGCAACGTCATCGTCGTCGTCATCGCTTTTTACTGCTCCACTTGCTCCTCCTTCTGCCGCTCCACCTGCTCCTCCTTCTGCCGCTCCACCTGCTCCTCCTTCTGCTGCTCCACCAGCTTCTTTTGCTCTTCGTTGTTGTTGTTTCGCTGCGTATGCGTATCACTTTTTTTTTTGATTTGTTTTTGGTTTTCCTTTTCCTTTTTTATTTGTTTGTGTTCGCATAACTTTTGATGGCATTTAGGCAGCCGCATTTCAATTATACAAAATATGAAACACGGTCCCTAGTCATGGCCCTGCTCCGCAGAATCAATGGAGCTACTGTCAAGTCACACACACACACACACACACACACACACACACTCAGCAGAAATACAACGCAGCCCAAACAAAAATCTCGAAACGCAACAAATGGCACAGCGCAAAAAATATGGCATTCTATGGTGTGTGTGTGTGTGTGTATATTGTATGTATATGAAAACACTTTGACTCTGCAGACCACGCACATTGCACATTTATGCAGGCGTCCCTGCGTCGCCGTCGCCGTCGCCGTCACCATTGACAGCGCTGCCCGGGCATTGTAATCAGTGCGCAGCGTTGATTGCAAAGTTTTTACAAGTGGTTTTTTGCCTAGCCATTTCCTCCACCTCCCATTCCACAACATTTTCCCCAGCTTTCCCCTAGTTTGTTTTTGGGCGTAGCACCATGCGACCCAAGTGGCTGTGGGTGGTGACCGATGGGGGTGGTCATAATGAGGGGTTTGTGGAAGATGTGCAGCAAATTTCATCATGAAACTGCTAATAGCCACGTCTAACGGTCTGTTTGCCAAATGGCCTAAAGAGTTGGCCAAATAAATGCGCATTTTCATATGCAGATCTTCAAGTTCACTTCACAAATTGTCCAATTATAACAATTATAGTTACAGAGTCGCCAGATCTCTAACACGTTCATTTCCCTAAGCTGTGTAAATATTTCGTTGCATAGTTTTGGGAGCACATTTTAAATAGGGCCTTTTTTTTTTTTTTTTTTTTTTTTTTTTTTTGTTGGTAAAAAATTAGTAGTTTTATTAAACAAGCTTGCTGTTACCTAAGGGGCAACTTAGTATAGTCTTAAGTTTGTGAAACAGTTTAGGTCACATGGACGTTAAATAGGAACTTAAAACTAAAAATTACATTAAAATTATATACACTATATACAGTTATCTATTTACAAAAATATCCTAGTTGGGAGATCAAGTGGGTGGCACCTTTTTAGCCTTCTTTTTCTCGCCTTGATTGTAAGTCGATTAGCCAGAGCATTTGGATGTCCACCAAGGCGTAGCACGTAGTTTCCAGAGAGTCTTTGAAGTACATCGCCAATCATGGGAATTTTTAGGTCCCTTTCGATGTCCCTATTCCGGATGTACCAAGGGACACCAGTAATTCGTCGAAGAATCTTCGCTTGGGCCACCAAAATAGGGCCTTACAAGGATCTGTGATACTTAGGTAATTCGTAGATATGTTGTTGCATACTTTCAGGCTGAATATATTATTTTTTGTCATTTATAGTAAAGGTTTTCAGATTTTTCATCTCATTTTAGATTATTTTAAGCAAAATTATATGAAAATTCTTTAAGGGCTCAATTTCAGTTAACTTCCTCCTCCTCTGTGACAATGGCAGCATGCGTTCAATGTCTGACTTTTGTTTCGACTGTTTTTGTATCTTTCAACTGCTTTAGCTGTTTGCATTTTGTGCACATTGCGAATTTTCATGTGTGTGTATTTATGTGTGAGAGTACATATATATTTTATTTTTATTAAAAATCAGGCAAAAGCGCAGCCAACAACAGACGAAACCCCCCAGCCAAAACGTCAAACGGCACACAAAAAAAATATATTACAAAAAAATGAAAAAAAAAAAAAAAATAAATATTACAAAACTCTTCTGCCAAACGAAACACACAGTCACACACAAACACACTCAGACACGCACACTTTCATAAAAGTCCAAAAAAGCAAGCAGAAAAATATGTTGTTGCATACGCGGAGGGGCAAACTGCAATTCCATATGTGTAGCATTCTAGTATGAATGTGTGTGGGTGTGTGGATGTGCGAGAGTGTGTGTGAATATATTTGCATAGCTCTTCGTCGACGTGGTTGTTGTTGCTGCCGTTGTTGCTTACAAAAAAATTATAACAATACATAATAATTTGAGGAAAAATATTACGAAAAAATATTTCAAATAGTCGCTTCCGCTCTAACGGCATCTACCCGCCGTCCCTCTTCCACTTTCATCTTGATGCAACCCTATGCTAAATGTTGCCTACCCCAACCCCTCTGTCATGTGTGTGTGTGTGTGTTGCCTCTTGCCAGATGCGTTGTATGCGTCATCTATTGGGTCTACTTATTTTGGCTAGAATTATGGAGCAGGATAAGTGGAGCAAGGGATTAAAGGGGGTGGGCGGGGTGGTCATTTGGGGGCAACGTAGAACAGGACAGGTGGCAGCTACTCAAAAGGCCGCAACGAGTTTCATTAAAAATGCGATTTTATATTAAAAATGGGAAAACCAACAAACTGCAGCGAGAAGCGAAAAGTGAGAAGTAGGAAATGAGAAGCGGGAAGCGAGAACGAAGCTGCTATAAGTGCACCGCACAACATGCACAGAAGGCGAAAAGCAGCAAAAACGCAGCTAAATAAAACGACAACAAAAACAAACAAAACAGAACAAAATAAAAGAAATACATAAAAAAGAAGGCCGACGACCGTCGAAAAATTTCGTGCAAAGAAGCCAAAAACCAAAACCAGACGCACATGGATCGATATTTGATTATTATTACGGCGACGACGACGACGACGTTGATGGTTGAAAAGTCGCAAGACGATGACGCAGACATCGACATGGATGGCTGGACAGTTTGGACGGTGGGTCGAGGGGACGACAGGACGAGGGGACGATGCCTGACAGACGCAGTCAGCACATAAAATTCAACGACAGTGGCAAGACGCATGTGGCATGTGGCATAAGGCATGTGGCAGGCAGACTCAGCTAGCGCTTGATGTCTGGAGCGCTGATAATGATTCCATTAGCCAAAAAGGTGGCACATTGAACTTACTACAGTTCAACGACATGTGTGGCAAATGAAACTTGAATTTTATATGTACAAATGTGCGTGCTGTCAACCTCTCTTACTCTCTCTCTCTCTCAGTCTTTCTGTCTTGCTCTCTCCCACTTCAATTAGCAAATAATTGCAAAGTCAGGCTGAAAGATGCGATTGCCTGTTTCAGCCAAGTTGGCCAAGTTGTTGGCCTGCATAATGTGGCCAACTCCGAGTAATGGCAAATTGGCTTTCTAGCCACACACATGACCCAGATTGCAACTGGCAACTGGCATCTGGCAGCTTGTCCGCTTATTGAATAATGTGCCGCATTTCGTTTGTGGCGACACCCAAAAACCCAAAAAGCGCCACACTGCAATTTGCCTAATGGAAACCTTTAGCAAAAGGTCGTCGAAAAAAAGCACAAAAAATGGAAAGCAAATCACGCAATAGTAAACGGGTAATTCTACTGCTGCTTTGTAAGTCAGTGGTGCAGTCAGTCAATCAGTCAATCAGAGTGACCACTGGGCCAAGCTGGAGACGAAACATTTCAAGTCATGCCAAATGACAAATTAAATTAAATTAGACTCATCTCAGTGGTTTGTATACTAAATTATGGGGATTCAATCATTTCTGATTGATGAACGTGTAGTCGCAATCGAAGCATATTAATTAAGTTTTCAATTGTTGCAAGTGTCGATTGGAATCTAATACTAAATGACATCACATCAATCATTTCTGATTGATGAATGCTTGACTGAAAATCATCTGTCCCCCTCTGTAATTCAGTCACAATCGAAAAATTTCAAATCAGGTTTAAATTGTTGCTAGCTTTGGATCATCTAAATGAAGTGACTTCAGTCATTGTTGGTCAATCAAGTGTTCTGTTTCTTCAGTCACATATTAATATTGTCATTCACAATCGAGGATATTTAATTCAGTTTAAATACTTCAAATTTATTCATCTTCTTATCATATTGAATGTTGCGACTTGAATTATTTTGATTGATCAATCAACTTGACTTCAATCATTGCTGATTGACCAAGTGTTCTGTTTCTTCAGTCACATATTAATATTGTCATTCACAATCGTGGATATTTAATTCAGTTTAAATACTTCAAATTTATTCATCTTCTTATCATATTGAATGTTGCGACTTGAATTATTTTGATTGATCAATCAACTTGACTTCAATCATTGCTGATTGACCAAGTGTTCTGTTTCTTCAGTCACATATTAATATTGTCATTCACAATCGTGGATATTTAATTCAGTTTAAATACTTCAAATTTATTCATCTTCTTATCATATTGAATGTTGCGACTTGAATTATTTTGATTGATCAATCAACTTGACTTCAATCATTGCTGATTGACCAAGTGTTCTGTTTCTTCAGTCACATATTAATATTGTCATTCACAATCGTGGATATTTAATTCAGTTTAAATACTTCAAATTTATTCATCTTCTTATCATATTGAATGTTGCGACTTAAATTATTTTGATTGATCAACAATCAGTAACAAGTTAAAGTTGCATTGAAAACTCTTTTAGTCATCTTTCTTCAACTGTGAATGACAATTAATCACGTACATGTTAAAGTTGCCATTCACAAAATAAACGGTTTTATTTTCGGACATTAGGACATTATGACTTCTGTAGAATTGTAACTTATTGATTGTTTCTTACTTTCAATCCAATTGCCACTTAATTGTAACTCTTGTCGAGTCTTTTGAACCTTTTTTATGTGTTTATATGCTTGAGAATTATTTAAATTTAATTTCTTCAATTTATTACTTTGTTTATTCTATCCTAAGCCTTACTCCCACACCTTCACACACCCACACAACTACACAAAACACTTGATAACTTTTACAAACTGTAGATCTAGCATATATTATATCATGTATTCTTAAATATTGCATGCTCAAAATACTAATAAACTAATCAACTTCCACAAAACATTATATAAATACCAAAAATACCAAAACCAAATACTAAAAATACCAGAAAAAAAGAAAAACCGAAGCAAATTTAACTATTTTATTGCGCTTTATAAAAATTAAAAAAAAAACCCAATAAATCCAAAATTTTTTAATGAAATTATCAAAATTTAAAATGGAATTTGGCTGAAATGATGAACAAAATTTGAGTGCACATGAATTTGGACTATACCCGAGTTGAAAACTATATTCCCCCAATTTGAATTGCCTTGTAATATTTCCAAATACCAATTATAGGAATTGACATAACCACAAATCTATGCTGACTCCAAAGTGAAAGCAAATAATATGGAAAATGATATTAAATAATGCTAATAATAATTTTGCATATGTTTTACTAGTTGAATATTTGTGATTTTTCCAATTTTTCTGTTATTGAACTACTTAAAATGCTTAAAATATTCATAAATATTTAATATACTTAATATAATAATACTGTTAATTGTGTAATTTTTGCTACTTATCTTGCTGTCTTTGTCTTACACGCTCTCTGCCTCGCTCTATTTATCTCTCTATCTCTCTCTGTGTCTCTTTATCTACCTCTATCTCTCTCTGTCTTTATCTAACTATTCGTAACTATTTAAATATTTCAATGTGTCAAACTGTGTGTTGTGCTTTTACATACTTATATAATTAATCCAATCCAACAAAATGAAAATCAAACTCAAAATGAAAATGAAAATGAAAACGAGAATCAATGAGAAAACATAGTCAAGAAGTCTGCAGCCATTTTGCTAGTAAAAACTACTACAGCTACTATATCATCAATTCAATCTATAAAACAAGAGGGGTCCAGTAAAAAAATATATCAAACACGAATGTTGTGCAATTAATATATATATAAAAAAAAAAAAAAAAATGATACAGAAAAGAAAATTATTATCTATAAAAATGCATTAATTATAAACAAGAATATCGTACTAAAGCGCTTTTGGTGTTTTTTTGTTTAAGTTACCATATGACAAATACAAAAATCAAATCAAGTAAAAAATAATATATTACAAATACCAAATACCAACGAAACAATTTCGTTTAACAAGCTGCAAAAAATACTACAACTACAGATGAAACTATAACAGAAAAAACAACTACAAGAAACTAAAATCAAATTAACAACATTGATACGACACACACACACACACACACACAAAACACATACACACTCACTCACACATACAAACAACAACACACACACTCACACACACAAACACTCTATACATACATACCAATGTATTTTTTTCGATATATCTATGTATTATCTAAATGTGGAACGCTTTTACATAAATCGTTCGTTCGTTGTTCGTTTATGTAAATGGTAAATGTGTGTGTTCTAAGTATATTTTACATAAACTAAATGTATTTATTTGTTTTCGTTGTTATACAATATTCTATGTGACATTTTCAATTAATACATATACATATATATCTACATATGTATGTATGTGTGTATGTTTATATGTATGTCTGTATGTACCGTCTGTATGTCTGTATGTTCGTATGATTTTCATTGTCTTTAGCATTTGATTTCAATTTCAATTATAACTTCAATTACAAATACAAATTTAAAACCTGTTCGTTATTATCTAAAGTACATCAATTGCATACTCTTTAAAAATAAACGAAAATAAAAAAAAAAAAATACACCAATTTTACAGAGCATCAGGTGAGCTAGAAGCTAACGAGTAAATAAGTAACGAGAAGCACTCGTCTCGTCTCGCCTCGCTCGTCATGGAATCATAGAATCAAAACGGACGAGAAAGCTGCTCGTTGAAAAGCAACGAGTAAGCAATAAAGAGCGAGAACAGACAGACAAGCGATAGGAAGCTGCTTTTGCCCTTTTTTTTATTTTTCTAGTTTAATTTTTTAGGGTCTTTTCTTCCGCCTTGATTGAGTTATATTTTAAGCCATGAAATTTAACTAACTAAATTCATTCATTATATTATGTGTGTGTGTGTGTATGTGTGTAAGATAGTATGTGTATGTGAGTGTTTGTTATTGTTGTTGTGTTTTACTTGTTGATGTTTTGTACCTCGATGTTGTTCAAAGATTGTTGTTAATTTTAATATTATTATTTACTGTCTCTTTCTATTTCTAACTCTATCTCATTATATTTCTATATATTTTTCTAAATGTCTATCTCTTTCTATCTCTATCTCTCTCTATCTGTCTAACTGTCTAACTCTTTTTACAAACTATCTATCTTGCTCTGTCTGTTTTAAATATATAATATACTCGAATATATATTTATATATATATATACATAATATATGCCTCTCTGTACCATATCATTTATCGTTGCTGTACTCAAAAGCAATTTACAACTAAGTTTCAAATTCAAATTAATTAATCAACTACAACTTATTAATTCGAGCGATCAACAAATGTTATAACTAAATATTGTAATCTCTTTATATGGCATATTATATGTATATGTATAAGCCAACAGATCTGTCTCTTACTTTAGGTATGGTATATGGTATATATATATAACACTTGCATACACATATATATAGTCTATGTATATGTAATATATATTTATATATCGACCTGATTACCTGTTCGTATCAAGCCTCGTTTTGATGTGTCGACCCTCGTTTAGTGGCATTGCCAACAGCAAGTGAATGTGTAGGCGTTGCCAGCTTTCGTAAGGCGTTGCCAGCAGCTGCAGTAAGAAGCCAGTCAGAGTGAAATTTTCTTTGACATTGGCAGTTCGTTTGAGGTTGGTTCTATTAGGGAAAAGTCTTGAGTATTCATATCAGTTTTTTTGGTATTTCAAGTCCTTGTGACTTCCTTTAAGAAGTGGGTCTGGGTCCCTTCTTGTCTATAAGCTTCAATTGGCAACTGATCGCTCGTCGTTCTAATTTACGTTTCTTCACACCAAAGTTGATTTTGTATTTTTTGTTTGTTTTTTGTATGTATTTCATTTATATTTGTTTTGTTTCTTGTTAGTTTGTCAAGAAGTTGATCTACGTTTTTTAATAAAAACTTTGTTTCGAAATCAAATCGAATCCATCCATTATTCAGCTATCAAGCTACACTGAAAAATGTGGAAAACTTCTTGAAAATACTTTAAATTTCAATTTGTACAACAATTAAAAAAAATTTCTTTTTGTCTCAACTGCACTTGAATTAAAAAAAATAAATAAAAAATAAATTAAATTTTTAAATTTGTAATTCGATAATTAGAAAAATATCAAAATAAAAACAGAAAAAATAAAAAAGAACACGATTTGGCCCAAATTGAAAGCTACGAACTGCTGAGTTTGTTTTCTACTGTTTCGAAAATGTTGTATGTTTATTTTTATATATTTTTTTCAATTGTTTTTTTGGACTCTTTTATGTTACCAAATTGTTTATTATTTTTTTCAAAATTTCTTTTAAGCACCTTTATGATATTATTATTTTTAATCAAATTCAATCTATCCAAATTTACAAACGATTACAACAAAATTTTGACGCAAAAAATTGGCAAAACAAAAAGAAACCGAAAAAGTTTTTTTTCTTCTTGTTTTTGTTTGTTTGTTTCTTTTTTGGTTTTTGAGCGCACAAGTGTAAAACACAAAGAAGAAGTAGGCAAAGTACGTGGTGAAAAACTCTTTTTCCAAATCCAATTGCGATTTTTGATGAGAACGTTTTCGTTTTGTTTTTTCTATTTTTTGCCAAAGCAAGATTTTGTTCACAATTTGGATAAAACAAAATCTCCAGAAAAAAAACCAAATTAAAAAATTGACGCGCGCGTCTGAAACCTTAACAAAATTCCTTTGCATCGAGTGCAAAATACAGAACGTGAAATTTAAGTTAAAAATTATTAACAATAAGTTTGTACCAAAAAAAAAAAAAAAAATTATGTTACAAAAACCAAAACTTACAAAAACACAAAAAAAGATGTAAAACTAAAAACAAAAAAACAACAACAACCAAACAAAAATATGAAAAGATATAAAAGTATCAAAACCAAATGCTAAAATAATATTATTAACGTACGATTATGTGACGTTTTTCGAACGACGCCCAAACAAAAATCGAAATTCAACTTCTTGAAAACAAAACAAAAGCAAAAGCAAATATTATATACCTGTATATATATATATATATTTTTTTATATATATAGAAATGCAAAACAAAAAGCAAATAAATAATAAAGATAAAGATAAAATGCAAGCA
This sequence comes from Drosophila limbata, assembly GCA_963924055.1. Taxonomy (NCBI): domain Eukaryota; kingdom Metazoa; phylum Arthropoda; class Insecta; order Diptera; family Drosophilidae; genus Drosophila; species Drosophila limbata. The sequence goes on from OZ001351.1 coordinate 22,328,396, forward strand.
GTTATAGATAATAAACAAGAACTACAACAAATACACAACGAAAGACATGCTGAAACCCCCTCTTGTTTTTACTGGCACCACCAAGTGCCAAGTTGAAAGATATATATCTGTCAATCTATATATGAAGCTAAGAGTCAAGAGCTTAAAGCTCACGTAAACTTTAAACTGTAACTGTAACTGTAACTGTAACTTTCAAAATGGTAGCAGAGACGCAGAGCTGAGAGACCGTCGCCATGTTGAATTCTGGCAACCATTTTGGCTTTGCAATTAGTTTCCACTCTACTCAATAATGATATCATATAATTCTTTCTTATTTCTTTGTTTTACTTTTCTAATTTTCTGTTTATTCGTGTTTCTTCCTTGCCTAAACAAATGTAACCTTTGTTTTGATTATTTGTTTTTTTTTTTTTCGTATTTTTCTCTCTGTCTCTATACCTCTCTATCTCACTCCCTCTATATCTATCTTTCTCTCTCTCTCTCTCTCTCTCTATGGCTTTCTTTTCTATATGTGCGAAAGCGAGAGGAGGCAAACCTCAAAGTACAGCTTATTTGATTTTGTAACTGTAAACTGTATTCTTTTTTTGGAGCGATTGCTCTAAAAAATTATTTAAAAAACGAAGTATAAAAAGAAAATAATTTGTAATCATTAATATTATTCCCTTTTTCTATTGTTTGGTTTCGATTCTGATTTCTTTCATTTTCGTTGTATTCATTTTGAAGCTAGTACTATCTCTCTCTCTCTCCTTTTTTCTTCCCCTCCCTAACTCTTTCTCTCTCTAAGTCTCTCTCTGTGTCCTCGCTACCTATCTATCCAACTCTGTCTTTCCTCTTCTCTGTCTCTCAAAGTAAAAGTACAACAACAAAAGATTATAAAAACAATTTCTGCATTATTTGTTTTTTTTTCTTAAATTAAATTAATTTATTCGTTGTTTTGTAAAGCAAACAAATTAAATAAAAAACCTAAGTAGTTGACAAAGAAAACGAAGAAAAGCAAAAATGAAAGAGAAGCGATAACAAGAATGATATCAATGGCACTTCATATCGATAAACATATCAAGAACTAAGCTAAAAAACTATCGATCGATCGATTGCAAGCAAAAACTGAAACTGAAAAATGCTAAAAACAAAAATAAAAAAAAAAAAACCAAATACAAAAAAATGAAACGTAGTAAAGAAGTTGATGTTGGATTTTTGTTTGGTGTTTGTTCCAGGAAACGTCCGAATCGCCCCAACAACACGCTGTGGGCGTTGGCGCGGTCCTCGGCGGCGGCTTGGGCAGCAGCAGCAGCAGCGCCGCCGCCGCCGCCGCCGTTGCCGCCGCAGCGGCCGCTGCCCATGAGCAGCAGCAGCAGCAGCCGCAGCCGCAGCCGCAAACGTCGCCACCGCCACCGTTGCACCTGTGCATCTATTGTGGCGCCGCCTTCTCCAACCAAAACAAACTCACGCGTCACGTCTTATCGCACTCGCTGAAGACGCTCGAGTATCGGGAGCCGAGCGCCCACGCCGCCCTCCTCCACTCGCAGCTGCTGACGGCCCACGACCTAAACATGGGCGCCCTCGCCCAGGCGTTCCCCTTCCAGATGAACGCCGCACTGGCGGCCAGCGCCGGCAGCAGTGATCCGCAGGAGCAGGCAGCCGCTGTGGCCGCCGCCTTGGGACTCGAAATGGAGATTGCCATGCACGGGGCGAGTTGTACATTTCAAAGCTTAACCGCCAGTTGCCTGGAGGCAGCCGCCGGTGGCTGTGCCCCGGGCTCCAGTGGCGCCAGCGGACGTCTGGGCTTATCCGGTTCCGGCTCATCGACATCCGGAAATGGCGGCATTGCGGCCACATCCGCCAGCTTGTTGCTTGGCAGTGGCGGTGGTGCCAGTTCAGCTGGTGGTGTTGGTGTCGTCGGTGGCATGGGCGGTGGCGGTGGCAGCGGCGGTGGCGGCGGCGGCGGCGGCGGTGGCTCATCGTCGCCCTCAACGTCCGCCGCAGCGTCGGCAGCGGCGCAGTCCGGCTCGTCGGCCGCCTCGTTGCTCGGCGCGTCAAGTGATCCGAATAGTGTTGTCATGTGTAAGTTCTGTGCTAAAAGTTTTCCCGATGTTACATCACTGATCACGCATTTGTCGGTACATACAGGTGATCGACCATTTAAATGTGAGTTTTGTGGCAAAGCGTTTAAGCTGCGCCACCACATGAAAGATCATTGTCGCGTGCACACGGGTAAGTTGCTTATTTCTACTCTTCCTACCTGCTATCCGATCCCCAAACTGGATCAATCACACTATATACACACTCACACTCGCACGATCTCATTTATTATCCTTGACATAACCACACTTTTAATTAAGTGTTCATTGTTAGTGCTCAAAAGCTTTCAAAGCTCACAGTGGCTCCGAATTTGACAGACCAAAAATTGGTAAAATAATCTAAAAAGCAGTTAAACTGAAATGCAAAATATAAAATTGTGCAATTAGTGATTTTATAAAATTTAACAATTTTTTAATATTTTTAAATCTACAGGGTTCTAAATATACAATTCTAAGAAAGCTTTTTAGAATAATAGTATTTAGCTTGGAATATTCTTCAAGCTCTCTAAGAGTTGTACTTAGCTTTAATAGCTGTTTTCAGTTATAAATAAATAAAAAACTATAAATATATCTGGCTCATAAGCTAAACATTCAAAGATAATTTTAAAAAAGTAAAAATATTTTCTAAGCTAAGAAGCTTGCAAAGTTTCGGGTCTGTACCGAATTCCGAAAACGTGTCGATTTGCCACAAAGTGAGCTAATTGCTGTTCCGCATTCCGAAAATCGACAATAATTGTCGTTTTTAAAACGTGTCACCGGACTTCAAAGTAAATGCCATTTAAAGCCTCAAAATTTAAACTTAAAACTTTAAACTGAAACTTATAATAATGTTGAACATTTTTAGAATCGATTAACTACTTCAACTTTAAGCAGTTGACGTATTTTTTAAAAGATTTTTTTAAAAGCATCTATAAAATATTTTATAAAAAACAAAACCGAGCTGTTCGGAATTCCACCTTAAACTATTTTATTGGTACCAGCTCTCGCAATCGAAAGCGGCTAGAGTTGCTTAATCAAATAACAAAATTCGAACAACGAAGTTTTAGTCTATTTACCTTCTATCTCCTGTTTGAAAAATAAAAACAAACCCATTTCGATCGGAATTGAAAACAGCAAATAGTAAAGCGTTCGTTTTAGATTCGTTTTTACTTTTTGAAAACGTTAAGAATTCGGAACAGGCCTGATTATGACTTTTTTTTTTAAATAGAAGAGTTACTAGATAAAGCTGAGCTTTTATTTAAAATCATAATAGGCAAACTTTCATATTAGAATTTCTATCTTAACCCAACTAAAAGTTTCTTAGATAGCCTTTATTATAGGCAAAAACACCCTCACTCATACATACATACATATAGTACTTACTCATGGAAACACACAGATATTTGAAAATGTATGCACATATCTCTCATATATTGCAAATCCCTCCATGCTCATCTCGCATGGGGCGTTGCAGGTGAACGTCCCTTCAGATGCCACATGTGCGGCAAGACTTTCTCGCGCTCGACGATCCTCAAGGCGCACGAGAAAACGCATTTTCCCAAATATGTACGAAAGTTTCTGTCACCCAGCCCGGTCGATACAAAGGATGAGCTACCGCAATAGTGAAACGATTTTAGTTTGTTATTAAATTATTATTATTATTACTATTACTATTATAATAATAACAACAATAACAACAACAACAACAGCAGCAGCCACAACAACAACAACAACAGCAGCAGCAACAACAACTACAACTACAATTGATGTGAAGGAGACAACAACAACAACAACATCAACAGCTGCAGTTAGAATGAGACAGAAACAGCAACAATTTTTGACTTACTTAAGCGAAAAGCGCAAAGCTTAGAGACAAACAAAAACACATACACACTCACACACACACACATACACAGACACCTACACACAATATGTATATATTTTATTAATTATACAAATAACTAAAAACGAGGCAAAAACCCACACAAAACAGCAAATAGAATTTGCTCTTTTTAACTGAAGCCTAGAGCGTAGGAAAGAGACAACAATACACACACACACACACAAGCATATATAACAACATATGTCAAATTGTTGAAATTTATACCAAGAACGATAATATTTTTCTTATGCAATTCACACACACACACACACACACACACACAAACACTTTTTTGTCTCTATTATTAAATTAAATATCAAATGCGAAGAAAAAGAAGAAGCAAAAGCAAAAGAAAGCAAAACAAAATATGTTTAACTCTAATTTTAGTGCGAAAGTGAAACCCAAGCAAAAGTTTAAGCGTTGATCATATATACAATTTTTTTTTTTTCTATAAAATATTTTAGTGAACAAGTGCAGCGTGAAAGTTGTAGCAGGAATCTAATTAAAATTGTTATACATATGCATATATCGAATATAAAATATTTATATAAATATATGCGTATGTATATGCATGTATAAGAGAACGTAAGACATATATACATAAATGAAAATGATATAAAAAAAAAATATGCAAAAAGTAAACAGAAAAGCGATGGTAAAGTAAACAATTATACTAAATTATAATGATATATATACATTTATATATAAATATATATATATATATATATATGCATACGATATATAGATGATATGATATAGAAAAAGAACAGTGAACACGTGATGTAACTTTTTAAGTAATGATGTATCATGATGAACATCATGATGTTGATGGCGAGAGATATTACCGAGATGATAATAAAAAAAAAAGAAAAAAAAATGAAACCAACTAAAATTAGTTTAAAAGTAAAAGATCTGCATACATAGGTACGTGAATATGTACTACATACATACAAACATGCATACACACTTATATATGTATACCTATACATATACATATGCATATATATATATGTATTAGCAAAGCAAAGTGAACTGTTGACAAAATTTATAGCATACTTTTGTGCGGTTTTCATAATTAACTCCTGGCTAGAAAAAAAGAACAATGCAAAGGAACTCGAACGTATAAAAAACCACATACATATCCACACATACACACACACAGTTAGAATAGCGGCTTCTTAAGCTTATAGTAGCCCCTATCCAGGTACATATATACATATATAAATTGAACTAGTACCTAATGCGATACTATGTACTAATAGAGACAACTTGCCCAACATTTTGGTAGAATTGTAGCAATTGTTAACCCATCAGTTGGAGCTCAATCTGAAGACGCATAAATAATAAATTAAATATTCAAATTAACCCACACACACACACACACACACAAACACTCTTTATACATGTATAAAATGATTGTATATATGTATGCAAAACAAAACATAACTAATTTTTAGCCACATATACATAAATTTACAACCTAATATACAGTGCATATATACAAACAATATATACATATATCTATATACAACATTTATATATACGTATATAAAATGTACAGAACTAGAGTTGAAGAAAATGAAGTGACATCTAATGTGGAAAAGAACACAAACAGCTAAATTCAAACTCAAATCATGAAATACAGACATACGCGTGAAATATGCAAAGCAGCAGAATTACATAGAAAATCTGTGATCTTAACTATATATATATACATACGATACACAATAACATACATACATATATATATATATATACATATATATACATATATATAAATATGTCAACTTATAGTATGAGCAGTGAAAAATATAATTAAACATTAGTAGACACAAGCTAAAAAGGAAAAAACATACATAAATGCAGCACGTGTAGGGAACTTCGACAGAATTCATGCTAACTATGCATAGATTTTAATATAATTAGCTAAACGCACCTTAGCCCTAACGAAATTTCTTTTTTTTCCCAACTCTTGGAATTCTAAAAAGTATTTCAATTATTTTTCAAAAGTTTTTTTGCATTCTTTATTTAATTTGAAATATTACAGAAATTTTCGAAACATTTGCAGAGATACGTATGAAATTGATCTAATTTAGCCTGGCAGTAGCAGTTAGCTTTTGCGCGCAGTCAAGCGAATACTGCCCTTTCCCACACAGACACACAGACACTCACGTACACGCACATGTGCATCGACAAATCTACGTTCGCTTTGCTTGCAAGTTTTTGTTGCCTACTTTTTGGGGCCACTTGCCGCTAAATGCCGTCAAAGGTTTAAGACCCAGTTTACTTTGCTTTGAACAGCAACAATAACTATGAAAATCAGTTGAAAATATTATTATATATATGAATATGTATATATATATCTATACATATATATTTTTTTGTAGTTTTGAGTTTTGTCAGATGAAAACAGAAAAGAATTAAAAAACTTTGGCTAAACATTTGCAAGGATAAAAAACAATGCTAGTTCTTAAGCAAAAGAAAATAATTTTTTTTTTTTCTGTTATTATATTTATCCTCATTGCTATGAATATGAATTATTATTTGGCAACACACGACGTGGTCGAAATGACGCCGATCGCTGGTCGATTTCCTCGAGCAAACGCAACTACACAATTCATCCGAAACTTTTAATATAGCCCCAGAGCCTGTGTATATTGAAAGCGACACACAACAACAAAGCAAACAAAACAAAATACAAAAAAAAAAACAAAGATATACAAATCGATCTCAAAATTATAACAAGAAACAAATTATATTATAAAGTATAAAGTATGCACGCACATTTGGGGCTCTGGCCAGACTATATAGAAGACGTGAGGCGGCCGTGGGCAATCTTTTGGGATCGGTTTAGATTTCCGATCTGATATTGTTAACAACAGGTAAAAGCAACAACAAAATGCGCACATTTAAAAACTAAAAACTTAAACAAAACGCACGCTAGACAAAATTCTAAATTCTAAATTTTAAACCAAAACAAAAGAACAAAAAAAAAACGCAAAACTTTTTCGGAAAACAAAAAAAAAATGAAATGAAACGAAAAGAAAAGAAAACCCAAAAATAAATAAAAACTTTGGATTAAACAATTTGGCTGTGATAGCATTAAAAACAAAACAAAGAAAAAAAAGTAAAGAAATGTAGTGAAGAGAGATTTTCGATTTGCATTTTGACAACGTTGATAACGTTGGCAATAACAAAATGGAAAACGAAAAGCTGGCGCCATTAAAATTTTGTTGTTGGCTTATTTTCTCGCAGGGAGCGCAGTATTAGAGAAAAACAAGACAAGACACAGAAAGTGAAAGTGAAAGTGAAAATGAAAATGAAAACAAGGAAAATGATAAACCCAACAGGCATCAATTCGACATTGTGATGTTAAGAATATTTGCAAACAAAAATAAAAAACAAAAAGGAAAAACAAGTTTTGCATAAAACGTAAATACTATAACTAATTATAATACACATAAACATAATCATTAATATTAAAATTAATGCAAACAAAATTTAACGTTTAGGAACAAAATAAAACCAAAATTGTGATTTTCGGCCTTTTAGAAACAAAATTATTAAAACAAAAAAAAAAATACTACTCAATAATTAATTAAATTAATAATTAATAATAATAAAACGTAACCAAAAACAAAAACAAAAACAAGCAAAGCTAAATAAAGAACGTTCGCTTCTCCAGCTTCGGCTAAAACGAAAATTTATTATAGGAACAAAGAGAATAGATCTTTTTTTAATATTAATTTTGTAGAAGCCAAAATGCGCCCAGGCGACAGCCGCGTCAAATGTGAGAGAAAAACATTCCAAGCGAAGCAAAAGCAAAAGGTAGACGAATTTTAGACGGGTTGCAACCAATTTTGGAATGGGAAGAAGACAGCGCATTTCGACCACACGAATAATATATATATATATGTATTTTTTTTTTTTTTAAAAAACTATCATTTTTATTTTACAAATTTAATAACTACTTTTGATTTGATTATTTCGACTGCACTGACAAACCAACAACAATTAAATGTTTTTAAGTTCTGTGACTCTACGAAACAAATAAACAAAACAACAAGAAAAGAAAAATAATTAATTATTGAATGTTTTTGTTTATATTATATATATATATACTTATTAAATATTTTTTTGTCATATCTCTAATTTAATGTGTAAGCAAATGTTATTATTATGATTATATAACACTTATTGTACCAACTTATATGAAATTTATTTAGCTTTAGCGCAAAAACAGCAAAAAGAAAATGAAAATATTTAAAACATGGCAACAACCTTAAGTTTCTTATTTCATATTTCTGTTCTGAATGTACGCGTATATCCAAATCAATATTATAACTATGTTCGATGGAAATACACACATACAAACCTATATAACAACAATACACATACACACAATGAATTTGTCAGCTATATGAGAAAAAGTAAATTTTAACCAAATTATTGTGACAACAACACAAACAAAACAACAACAACAACAAAACAAACTAAAAAAAAAAACAAAAACAAAAAAGAAAATGAAAACAAAAATAAAAGCAAAATTAAAAAAAATATATTTGAAGCAAAAAGCAAATTTTAAATGACGTTTTGGGTTATTCTTAATATTATTATTATTATCGAATTATTTGTCCATATCATTCCAATCATTCCATTTTTTCACATATCATTCAAAATTCATTGTGTTACATCGTTCACTTCATACACACACAAACACATACACACAAATACATGCATACATTTATCATAATGTTCTTTATAATTAATTTTTAGATATTTCCTTATGCTTAATTTTTGTAAGTGTAGTGCCTAAGTTTGAGCATGAGTTTTTGTAGCCTTTAAGTTGTGATCAAAAGTTCCTTTTTTTGGTTCCCCGCACCGTGGGCATTATGTTCAACGATTATGTTTTATATTTTATTTCATCTTTTTTTTTTGATTATTATTATTATTATTTTTTTTTATTGACGCCATTTGAAAACGTTTCAACAAGTTCCTTGACGACAGCAACAAAACAAACGAATACAAAAGAAAAAAAAAGATAAAAGAGAGGAAGCAAAACTCACTTATAGCAAAATATACAATAACAAATTAAACACAACAGAGAAACTACAGTGAATTCCTTATTTCTTTCCAATCTTATCATCATTTTATTTCAATATTTTTGCTTGTTTTATAATTACGTTTTTTGTTTCATTGTTGCCAGGTTTTTCATATATACTCATCTATTTATAATGAGAAGCCAAAAGATAAAGTACTGCTTAAGGTGTAACATGCTAATACAAATTTTTAGTCAAAATTTTATCAAAAATTAAAAAAAATAAAAAACAATTTTTAGGCAAACAATTAAGAAAAAATGTAGAGCGCTTTAAAGAAAAATATTAAATTTAAAAAAAAAAATTCAAAAATGATTAAAGAAACTTTCAGCGATTGTTTTTTCAGTAACTGTTATGAGCACAGTACAGATTAAAAGCACAAAAACAGTAAATGAACAGAGATAAAGCAGCTCCAACCAACGCTAAATTAGAAATAAAAATATTCAATAAAAAGTTTAGAATTCTTAAAACGAAAACACACACAAATACTCAGTACAGCAAAGGAGGTAAGAATTTAAAAGTCAGGCTTCAATTCAGTTTAAATGCTTTTGAGTTTTCCTTATTTCAAAACTAGCAGCACAAGCAGTAGAGGCAATAACAAAACAAAAACCAAACCGAAATCGGTGAAGAATAAGAAAACAGTAAACACAGACACACAGATACATACAAATGTGAAGAAGAAGAAGAAGAAGAAGAAGTACATATATCATTAGGCGTACTGCAAAAATGCATTTTAATGGAAACAGGAATTTAAATTATCTATATACAGAAATAATAGAAAGTTATATAGTATATACATATACACACATATGTATATATATGGTACATACAATAAAAAATACTATATATACATGCAAAGGCATATACATATACATGTATTTCGAGTAACCAGAAATAAGCAAAGCAAGTTATTTATATATGAATCTATATAAATAAAACAATGCATATGAACTTACACACACACACACACACACACACAATCACCCCTAAATACATGTGTATATTCCCCCCCAAAGAAAACAAAACATAAATCGAAGCTAAGCGTGCTAAATGATAACTTTGTACAGCAAAAAATGAAAGACGCCTAGAATCTAATTCCAAGTGAGATCAGATCGGCCTGAATACACCCATATGTATATGTATAAATAACGAAGGGGAAACGAAACCGGAAGCGGAAGTCAGCCCAATCAGGGTTGCACAGCGCGAACAGAACAGAAACATTTAAGCTAGATTTGCAGATACAAGTCGAATTTATATAAATACTTATATACCATAACTATGCATACACGAACACATACTATACAATACATATTACTAGCCCAAAAACAAACAACAACAAATAAAAAACCAAAACAAAATACAATCTACTGGTAATACGTACTTAACCTAACAATTTTTGTTTCGACTCCGCATTCAACGAGAGGGAGAGATCAAGTTTTTCGACAAATATCTTTCGATATATTTGAGCTCAAGGCTTTGGCACACAACAATTAATATTTTGGTATAAACAAATCCAAAGTAAATTATGATAAAACTAAAATCATATGAAAAATAACTGAAAACTACAAACAAAATTCAAAATGAAATCCAAAACCAAATTCAAATTCAAAACCCCAACTCCAAACACTCAACAAAAAAAATACAAGTTTCGGCAAAAAAAAAAAAAAAACAAAAAATATTTCAAAAACTTTTTTCGGCAATAATTTTTTTTTAATTGTTTTCATTGAATAATAAGAGCAGCAACAATGCATACAATATATAAATAATAGTGAATAATAAGAAAAAAAAAATGTAATTCAACATCTCTTTTGGTTTTGTATAATTCTTTTGATTTCTTTCGTCTAGCAGAAAAATGCTCAGGGTAAACACAGATTCTTCCAATACAATATAACTAAACAACAACAACAACAACAACAAGGACAACTGCAACAAGTTGCAACTGCAAGCAATATTTATATATGCATATATATCTATATACATATATACATATACGTCTATATATAAATATACAATAAACATATATATACAACAACAATAACTACAACAATAGTACCAATATTTAAAATAAAACAACAAAACAACAACAACAACCAGATGGCTGCAAAATGCTTTTAAATGCATAGATTTATAACTATTTTTTTAAATTGATGCATATTTTTTTAAACAACAACAAATCAACTACATAATTCAATTATACAACAACAAAAGACAAGCAACAAAAATAGATGAAGAAAAAACAATGATAAAAAAACGAATAACAAACCGCATACCTATTTATAATACAAGCAACTTATTTACACAATCAAACCATAACAAATAAAATAAAAAAAAATATATAAAAATACAAAATGAAAATTCTAAGTTTGCGAAACCTTTTTTTCATTTATTAATGCAACATTTTTTAATTATAATAATAATAAGAAGAAGAACAACAAGATGAAGATTGGAGAAGCAAGCAAACAAATTAAGAAATAGTTCAAAATAAACCTGATGATACTAAGAAAATGATATAAACAAAGCTGTTAAACAAACACTTATCTTAAATACCTAATTCAATCCCAACCAAATGCCTTCTTTACAGTCGTAGCGTAATTTAAAAAACCAACAACAACCAATCCAATTCATTCTACAATATATTCTTTTTTTTATTCGTTCCTTAATTAATTATCTCTTAAATGTGCTGCAGTTCAGGAGTGCAGTCTATGTGATGATGAACCGAACTAGTTCCAAGCAGGTCAATAGACAAATTTTGTAAGACAATAAACCGAACATAAGCCTACATACAAAAATAGATACACACTCACAGCTGCGAATTGAGTATAAGTTCGTATTCACATATCAATTGATTCAATATCACAGACATAGTTCAAATAAACTAGTTCACCGACTAGCTTTAAAAGCCCACTAACTGGAACTAGTTCGCATAGTAATACCATTCTCGACAATTACCCAACACTGCACTGTAGCATATCATAATACAGATATGATACATAGTCGGCATAGTCGACGACTGAATACCCTTGCAGCTATTTATCGATAGATTGTTGCTCAGATATCTGTAGTTTTTCGATTCCTTAACATTTTTAATCATATCAATTTGGCAAATAGATGTATTTTTCTGTATATAAGTATCAAAGATAATGATAGGGTAACTGCAAGGGTATGCGAACTTGAATAAAATAAAACAAATGTACCCTGTTGACAGAATGCCTTCATTTACATGATCACATACCATACAAAATAAAACAAGTATAATCACCTACAATACAAATAATTTAAGACTAAACATACAACACAATACAATACAATACAATACAATACGTACAAGAAGTTGAACCAGAGGCAACCTTATAGCGACCATAGCATACCATAAAAATGTGAAATCCGTTTTCATATCCTCATATTGTAATTGTGTTGGTTTTTTATTTTTCACTTTAATAACTAATTGTTAATGCATTTTTAATGGCATCAGAGTACTTAGCGGTTAAATATACAATTGTTTGTTTGTTTATTCCAAATGTGCAAAAATTTTTCTTTAACAACAACAACAACAACAAAAAAACAAAATAAAAAAAATACCAATTAACAAAAAAAAAAAAAAAATAACGCCTTTTTTGAGTTCGTTCGTTACTTTTGTATAAGCGAAACTTGTAGGAACTCAGCCGATAAACTGATAAGAAACAAAAAAAAAACCGTTAACACAATCTGTGAACAGCTAAACCGATAACAGATAAACCGATAACAGATATACCGATAAATAGTTAAACAGTGAAACGCAATAAAAACAGAAATTGGTTTCATCGGCGTAACAACTAAACAAAACATAAAAAACAATATGAAATACTATGGAATATTAATGAGAACCCTATAACTAAATATATGTTTGAGTGCCAAGCTAACAATTCGAGACAAACTGTAAATAGACAACAACAAAAACAAAATAACTAAACAAATAGAAACAAAATGTAATAAAATTTTGTATTAAAAATAGAAACCTTTCTTTTTTTATACTTATCACTGTAGTTGACTCTCGTTACTTTAGTAATTGGAACTAGTTCCAAACTGCGAGCTTCACGCTAGACACAACTGTACATATAACTTGACGGAGGCATAGAACTTGGTTTTTCCATTTTACAACACTGGCAGATGAAAGATGGAACCACATACTTACATATGTATACATATTTTAATGGAAATACCTGTAAATACTATATGAAAATAAATAGTTAGCATGTATCTGAGATCGATTAGACGATGCTGGATATAAAAATATCAATATCAACTTCAACAACAATGTAAACTATTTAATTACCAATAACAAAAAACAAGAAAAAACTGAATGCAACATAGAACCAATTTTTGAATGCCTAACACATACGAGTAATTGTACATTTCCAACTATATACATAATGCAACAACAACAAAAGAAGAAAAAGAAGAAAATTTTGATACGCTAAACTGAGTTACACTTGTATACAAAGATACCGACTAAAAGATACAGATACAGTTACAGATACTTGAGATACATACATATGAAATACATTTGATCAACTTAATGCTTGGCAGTTTCTATAACACTTTTTTTTGGCATTGGCTCAGAAAATGACACACACACACACATACCTATACATTTTTAGGCTGAAGTATAAAAAATGAAGAGAGTTGTTAATAAATATACTTAAAATGAAAAGCAACAAATAAGGCTTTTAGGCTTAATTTAAGCAAGGCGATTCGTAAATTTTTTGGTAAAAAATAACAAAAAACGTAATCCATAAGACAAGCAAAACGAAAAAACAAAAAGAAGTATCAGAATGAAAGAAGGAAAGAATGAAAAAAAAACAACACTGTAGTGCCTACTCCCCTTTAAAAAAAGAAGAAAAACAAAAGCAAAAAAAAAAAAACAAATATATATATATATATAAACTTATATATATACAATACATATATACAATATACATACTGAAGTAATATTTTATAAAAACGCGAAAACAAATGTAAAAACAAAAGCAAAAGCAAAAAAAAAAGCAGAGATAAAGCAAAGCATAAAGAAAAGAAAAGAAAAGAAAAGAAAAGCGCGGAAAAAATGAAAAACCGAAGTCAGCAGTTTTTTTGATAGTTATTTTTTTAGTGAGCAATGGAGGCATTGAATCATATACATACATATATATATATATATATATATATATATACATATAATTAAATATACATAAATACTATATACACACACACACATACATACACACACAAAAACAGCATTTGTAGGCCGTTGAGAGCAGGGGGTGTAATTTAAAGTAAAGTTTCTAAAAATAAAATAAAACTCAAAAACAAGGCAAACAAAATTTTACTCTTAAGCAAAAGATGAGAACGAGAAAACAAATTGAGAAGAAATTGAAGATGAATGACATTAGTTATTAAACAAAACAAATCTCACAACCAAATCAACAACAACAACAAGTAGAAACACCAACAACAAAGTAGTTTTGCATATCCACACAAGAATACCAACTACCAACAAAAAAAATACAAAAAATACCAGAAAAATATAGTTATTATTATTGACAAAAATATATTAGTTTATAGAGCTCAAATATTTTCACAGCCACAACAATAACAACAACAAGAAATACAAATACAAATACATATTAAAACCAAAAAACAAAAACAAAAAATTGAAAAAAAAAAAAACACAAACACACAAAATAAATACTTTATAAAATTTAAGAAAGCGAACGAAACTTTTGAACAAGCGAAAATATAAAACTAAAAAAAAAATTAAAATGAAAACAAGACAAATTTTTTTAACCTTCCCAAAAAAACTAAAATACGAAGCATAATTAAATTGCTAAAAATCAAAAAGTAATAATTAAATAAAAGTAAACTCTTTGTTGTCCTTTAGTTCAATTTGTTTAAAAGGCAATGTTATTATTTATGCTGTGGCAGTTAATCGCACACACACACACACACAAACACACACACACACATACATCCCATACAATAGTTGATAAATTAGTTTTTATGTGTTTTACAATTAAAAATATGTTTTATAAAAACATTAAATAAGTTTCATTTCCATTGCGCTTAAATTTAATTTAGCAAATTTTGCCACATCCCAAAAAAGAGAGTAAAGCAGACATACATAAATAAATCAAATTTAACTAAACTGCAGACAAAAGTTGAGCACATTCAACAGACATTCTAAAATATTATTATTATTGTAATAATAATATGAATTAATTAATTAGCTAAATAATAGTTTTAATTAACTACGGTTGAAATTATAAGTTTCCTATGAGGCTCATCTTAATTTTTGTTTGTTTTTAGTAACAAGATAGTTTTTTCATGTTTTTTTTTTTGTAATTCGATTTGATTGACGACATGAAACAGACACACACACACACATATATATATATAAACTATATAGACTTCAAAAGCAGCTCATTCATAAGAAGCAGAATATTATTGTAATTTATTTTTGAGGCTCTCGAATAAATATGATTATTTCGTTGATAAAATAAGGATAGACATTTTTTTGGGAACTTTCGTGACAAGAGGCTGCCTTCACTTGCTAATAGATTTGAGGTTGAGCTAAAAATCTACGAGTATACATACATACATACATACATACATATATATTGAATCGGACTTAAATTCGAGTTCAAAAATGCTTCTGAGCTGTTGATGAGAGTTCGTAACTGAAAAACAAGCAAGTAAATGACAAGAAAATAAAACAACAACAACAAAAACAAAATAGCTGCAATACGTTATAATTACGTCAATATGTTCCTAACAATATAGACATACTTACATTCATACTTATAAATTATGATTAACTAACTATAAAGCAAGACGACAGCAAGAGCAACAATTTAAAATACAATAAATAATTATTTAAACATAAGTGAGCAGTTACACACACACACACACACAAACACACAGACAGCAGCAGCTCAACTAATTAAAAAAGAATAATTTAAATTAAAACTATGACAAAAATCATAGTTAAGTCTGAGACTAAATTCAAATTGATAATTTCTTAAGTTAAGTTGTGTTTGTCTTTTTTATTATAACACACACACACACACAAACATATATACTATAAACACACACACACATACATTCATAAACATATACATACATATATTCATAGGTATTATTGATATTATTTTGTAAGCGTTCAACCAACTACATAACTTATTTATTCAGCAAAAAAATAAAAAAAAATAATCTTAAGTTTTATTCACAATTTGCTAAATAGTTTTAATTAATTAATTGCAATTTAAGTTCCATTTCATAAACTTTAGTTTTTTTCACTCAACTTAAGTAAATATATATACACATATATTTGAAGTATATATAATTTTTTTCGCAAATAAATCGATATAAAGCAAAAAAAAAAAAAAAAACATCATCTATCTGAATCATGTTTCATTCATTTTTTACACTCACACTCACACACTTATAACCTTTTTACTGGAAAAACGCAATTTTATTGTCATTTCGCGTGCAATTGGCGAAATTGCAGCGAAAGCGATTTGAGCACTGTATAAACTTATCAATTTGTGAGTTTTGTAAAACGACTATCGACTATCGTTTATCGACGATCGATTACAGCTGGTAAATATTTATATACTACGCCAGACGAAGAGCTTGAGCTTGATTTAATAAGTAAAAACCGTAAAACTAAATTGAATACAGTTAAGAGAAAGGTTAAAAAATCTCTAGAAATATGTATATGTATATATTATATACCTATGTATATATACATATATATTTTTTTTCGTAATCAAACACCAAAAACCAAAAGTGAGATAATGAATAAAAGAAAACATAAAAATGTTAAGAAAACCGACAAAAAAAAAAAATGAAAACCAACTAAAAGCACTGAGCAACACTTATAATCAACTCATTTTCGAGTTGTACCCAATGCTGAATAACGAATACAAGTCAAGTACGAGTACTCGTAATGAATAATGATTAATTATTAATGAATAAATAATGAAGAGCAGCTTATATCAGGCACCAACAAATAGACGCAACAATACAAATATTTTAGCAGAGAATATTTCAATAACTGACACACGTACACATATACACACACACACACACACACACACACACACACACACACAAGCAACAAAAACAACAAAAATGGTAAATTAAACATATTTTAGGCAAAAATCCCCAAGAAAATTTATATAAAATTATTAAATGAAAAGCTAAAAAGTTTATAAACAAAATATTTAAGCAAAGCAAGGCATATCATAGTTTATAAAAAAACAAAAGAAAGAAGAAAACCTTAACAGACACACACACAAGTACACACACTCATACACACACACACACACACAACAGAGAGTCCCCAAAGGTAAATAATGAGATTAATTGGTTTGCAAATATCGTACTCGCAATATTCAAAGCACACGATAAACCAAGGCTGAACCCGAGCTAAATGTGAAATACAAATTTGAAAATTTAAACAAAAAGGGCAAAGCAACAACAACAAAAAGTAACTTTAACAACAAAAACAGGCTAGAGACAGAGTAAAGTAAACACGGTAAACCTAAAGAAAAGACCTACAACATTTACATTCAATACAAGACGATGAAAATGATAATGATGATGATAACGTTGATGATGACGATATATATATGATATATGGTCAATGCATATAGCCAGCTATATAGACATGCATAGACACCGCAATTTCTAGTTGATGACAGTGTAGCACTTTCTAAGAGACAAACAACAACAAACAAACCCCAAGAACAACAAAGATTATGAGCGAGAATAGACAGAAAGAGAATGCAATGATAAGAAATGAAAAGAAAAGAAAAAGAACAATACAAATACAAAAACAAAAACAAAAACAAACTAACAACAAATAAACAAAATAAAAAAAGAGAAAAGAATGAAACTGAAAAACCAAAACACGATGAAAAAGAACGGAAAGTAAATTCTATATAAATAAAACTATTGAAAATATTTAGAGCGAGTTTTTGTTATTTTAAGTCAATCAATAATTTTGTATAGCATATTTTTGGGTCATGAAAAAAATATGCTTTACAAATTTAATTGATCTTGATGCAAATTTCATTGAGTTTATTTCAGGACAAAATGCTTAAATACTTGAGTTATTACAAACACATTCAGTGACTTATCACAAGGTAATTGTGTATGTATTGTAATTCAGCTAAAGCTTATTTTTTTTATCATCATTATAAAGTGAAGAATACATGGTTTTATTATATTGAAAAATTAATTTTGTTTTCTATACATATTTTTGCAAAGTGATTTCTTTTCAATGTTATTAAATATTTTTTTACATATTTTTTGAAAGTAAAATCTTCTTTAATTACAGCCAGAGTTTAATTATCAAATCAAAAATGCTGCAAGTTTACAAAAGCTCAGAATTACATCATAATTTAAATAAAATATGTGTCAATCCGGAAAGCTTTAAAATTTTTCATCACCTTAGCCTTAAGATCATTTTTAATAATTTAACCTGGTCATTATGTTTGCCTATGTCAGAAAGTGCAAAATGAATGAGGAAATTATATCTGCAAAATTCTGAATTTTATCGGTTCGATTCCAAAAAAGTATTTTGGGAAAATTCTTTATTCTTCGAAGCCTATTTGATATTAGGAATCTATTTTTCTCTGTGCTCAAGTTTTCCTTTGTATTTTCTTTGCTGTTGACGGGTTTAAGTCTTTGCTGCAGTTGATTGTAAGTGAAGAATCTCAATATAGAGTCTCAAGAAGCTGGCAACGCATACCGTAAGTAATACTGCTCGGTTTCCTTCATAGGGCATCAAAACTGTACTAAGTATAAGGACACTATTTAGTATTTTTGTAAATAGATATGATTAATATTATATTTTTGTGTTCAAAAAAAAACATTGCTTGTGCTTAGAGGCTGTAAATAGCGCACTGCATGCTCTCTGATATCTAATATCTGATATCTGACATCTGATCTCTTATATTTTGTTATCATTCGTGACCTTGAATTAACCCCCCTACTTAGAGCTCACAACAGACACACGACATGCCCCTCCATGCAGCAAGTAGCCTCTTTAGAATTTAGAAGTATTAAAAACAAAAAAGGAATTTTGAAAATTTTACTTACCCCGTCACCGACTCCCTTGACTCTAAGCCCCCCAGCAAATTAATGATTTCTGCATGATTTGCCATATCCACACAAATATCTAATATCATTCATACATCAGACTGATTTGATTCGATTTGACTCCACAGCTTTTGCGCAACTTTGGCTCCCCGATGGGCGCAATGGCCGCCAGTCGTTGTCCAACACCGTTCGCGTTTCCCTTCACGCCGCTCGGCTTGAGCCTCTTCGACATTGATCCGTCCAGAATATTGAGCCTGCTGCACCACCAGACCTGGCTCGCCGAGGAGGCATTGCGGTAAGTTGGGAGAGAACAACAAACAAAAGGATTTCAAAAAAGACCAGTCAGAAGGAAATAAAACTGATTTCATTAAACTGTCCAATCAACATTTTTTTAATACATAAAAGATAATTTAATTGATTTCAAATAACACTAAAAACGAGATTCATTTCAATAATATAATTATTTAAAGCACATTAGTAAAACTTGTATGCAGAATGAATTTAGGGGCCAAATCATGATCCAAAATGACATTTCGCTTGGAAATCTTATCCGCTTTGGCAAAGGTCGAGCTAGCAACTATTCAAGTCCGAATTTACTCTAAAGTTTGCTTGTATTTTGTATTTAAAATCTTTTGGGAAAGCTCGATATGTTGGTATTATTTGGAGATATATCGACATATCGACAATTTTAACATTTCGATATTTAACTCGATTCACAGTTTCAATTTACATCGCTACACCTAGTCTAAAAAATGTATCCAGAAGCAAAAGTTTTTAAAAATAGAGCTTTTGTCTGTGAAACCAATAATGTTTGTATTTATCAGGTGTGCTACAGAAATCTCTTCCACTTGCATTTCACGTCAATTTCAAGGGAAACGAAATCAGTGCTCAATCCGCTGGCTAGAATTTAGAGTTGTCAAGCCACTTTTAATGTTTGTCGCGCCAATAACTTTTAAATTTATTGTAAGCTATACAATATCAATTATTATATAAACCAATTAAATTATATTAATTAAAAAAGAAATACCATAAAAACCCATTGTTCTGCAATAATAAACTTTAAAAAGTTGCTAAACAAACCCTTGGGAAATTTAATCTGAGAAGGAGCCAACCCTAGCAACCTAGTTCGAAAAGGTTGGTGAACATGCTAAAAACAATAAATCACTCGAAGTTCTGTGGCACTGAGAAATTTTCGAAGCGGAATGGCTTTTCTCTGAATTCGCTTTCACTTGTGATTTCTGTAGCATTTTTAATTCTGATTTCTGATTTATTTATTTTAAAAATAAAAAGTTTATATTATGGGATGGAGAAAGTGTGATTGCGATCCAAATCAAATGGATTCTCTTGTACTTTAGATATTGGATTTATTTAGTAAAGATTTAATATGCGAGATCTTCAAAAGAAACCAATAATAAAAATGAGCTTTGAATTGCTTACAGAACTCGTGGATTGTTGAGTGCGCCGAAGGATTTTTCCCACCGTTTTACAACACTCAGCGATCTGTTAACGAAGGACTATCAGGCCGGTGGTGCGGGTGGTGCCACTGGTGGCTATGGAGCAGCCAAGCAGTCGCAGTCGCAGTCGCAACCACCACAGCAGTCCACAACGAACCGTTCCAGCGATGCACAGTACAAAGCACAGCAGCAACCAACGACACAACAGCAACAGCAACAACCACAGCTGCCTCATGCCGCCTTCAATTTGCGCTATGCCACGCCCACACATTTCTTTCAACAAGCAACAAAGTCAAGCAAATCCGTTGGCGCCCCATCGCCCCAACAAATGGCGACATCGTCGACGATCTCAAGTGAATCGCAGCTGGAGTCGCAGTTGGAGGGGAAGATGGCCAGTGGAAGGGGCAGTGGCGGTGGCAACGGCAACGGCAACGATAGCGACGATGTGACCATTGTGGAGTTGCCCAACGAAAGCACTGTGGTCACACCGAATAGCAGTGCTCTGCTCTACAAGGAATCCCTCGAGCAGTTGCTCGCCCAGCAGCGACGTCGCGCCACACCAGGAGCAGTAACCGTAGCTGGAGCAGGAGCAGCAACAGGAGCAGGAGTAGGAGCAAGCGTCATTGTGGATGCCAGCGGATTGCGTCAATATACGCAACTGTTGCTGTCCGGAGCTGCCACGCCGGTTAGCTGCACGGACACCTCGTCCAGCTGCAAGGAGAAGAGCTCCTCGTCGTCTACCTCATCGACACCGCCACCAAGTGGCGCCTTGCTGGCCCAGCACCAGCAGCTTAGCCAAATGCTAAAGAGTCCATCGGACACATGCTCCTCACTGTTCAGCGAACCGATCGAGGAGGAGACACGTTGTGTCGTCTGCAATGCGCATTTTCCCAATGTCTGGCTGTTGGAGCAGCACGCTGCTCTGCAGCATCCGCACATTGGCCCCGGCGAGGAGAAGCCCTTCATCTGCGAGCAATGCGGGCAATCCTATCGCTATCGCAGCGCCTATGCCAAGCACAAGGAGCAGAATCATCGGGCTCGTCTGCCCGCCGACAAGCTCTTCACCTGCGATGTCTGCGGCATGCAGTTCCGCTATCTCAAGAGCTTCAAGAAGCATCGCCTCAATCACGCCCTCGAGCGACTCCACGGCAAGAAGAGCATTGGCGTTGGCGTTGGCATCGCCGGAGTGACCAGTGCTCGTCTCAACTCATCAGCAGCCGCCATTTCGGCACAATTGGAGCAGGATGTGGTCACCAGCTCGCAGGAGCCGATGCTCGCCGATGAGGGCGAGGATCTGCGCATCAATGTGAAGCGCGAGGGCGACGACGCAACCGGACAAGGACAGGGACTGGGACAGGGACAACTGAATGATGGCGCAGGCAGCGAGGAGCATGAACAGGACAACACCATCGATTCCGCCGGCATCACAATGCTCTACAATGACAACAACTCATCGGCATCGGCCTCCACCAGCGCCACGGAGCCGAACATTAGCAGCTCGGATGGCATACATAGTACAAACAAGCGGGTGAGCCACTCCTCCCCCTCCTGCCAACCCTACTTTGATTAATTTTCTCAACCACCTTGAGCTTTTCTTGATCCATGCTAATTTTCTGTCTGTTTTGCAGTCACGCCTGTTGAACAGCGCACACCACTTGGAAACGGATCCCTCCTATCATCACCAACAACACCATCAGCACCAACAACACCACCAACACCAACAACACCAACAACACCAACAACACCATCATCATCACCATCAGCAGCAGCAGCAACAACAGTCGCAGCAAGCGCAGTCGCAGCAACAAGCACAGCAACAACAGTTGCCGCCGCATCTGGGCCAAGTCTCACTGCCGATAACCAGCGCTGCGGCAGGTTCATCATCGGCTGCGGCAGCCGCTGTGGCAGCTGCCGCTGCCGCCAGTTGCAACTCGAGTGCCGGCGCCGGCAACGCCAGCACTGCCAACTCCGGTGGCGGCATCAGCTCCCTCAGCTCTCTCACCTCGCTGATCAACGCTGAGCGCATACCCAACGAGCAGTTCCTCGGCCTCAATCCGCAGGAGGCTTCTATACTCAATTTCTTGCGGGTCGATGCCGCTGAGCGGCAGCGTGACAAGCGGTAAGTGGTTCATTCAGCTGGTTCAATGCTCAATATGAAAATTAAGAACAACTCCAACAGAATATTTTCAAATTTGTGAACTAGTTTCTTGTGGAACCTTCAACTGGTTCAATAAGCAGTTTCAACTTCAACAATGCGAGTCTCCTCCTTATAGATTTGGTGAACTAGTTCTTTGCGGTTCATTGCACTCGTTCAATGAATCAAGTTCAATTTGACATGTCTCAGACTAGATGAATGTTTTCTACACTGTTGTCAAGGGTGACCGTTAAAAAAAAACAGATTATAGAAAATAATAAAAGGATTCCGGAAAATAGTTTTAGATTTAGTTTAGATTTCTCCATACAAAATTTTCAGTGTGCCCTGATTTTTCGCTGAATTGCTCTGGGCACACTAAAAATTTTATATGGAGAAATCTAAACCAAATTTAAAACTGTTTTCCGGAATCCCTTTATTATAAAAATTTGTTTGTGTTTTATAGCATTCTGTCATTTTATTTCTAGCTTCTAGCATTCTAATTTAGAAATAAAATAAAAGTTTGATAAAAAACACTACCATTATTTTAATTTTTACTTTAAAATTTGATTACTCACATCTGTCCTTTCTTAACGGACTAATTCCGGCAACACTGGTTTTCGAATACTTTTAGAAACGGCGAAAGTTTTTTGTAGTTTATCCCATTAGTTCAAAGAACCAAGTTCAGATTTCCATTTGAAAAGATTGAAACATTTAGGTTATTAAATATAAATTAACAAAAAATGTTTACATTTTAGTTTTGGGAACTACATAAATCATTTTCAAACTTTTAAGATGCAACATTTAATTATAATAATAATACTAATACTATAGTTTAAATACCTAGTTAGACAAACTTTTTTTTTTTGCTTGTAAAATCACAATTAAAATGTTTCCCTTCAATAAATGTAAAAAAAAGAAATATTTTTGATCCAAAGTTGTTCTAAAGAACCGATTGAATACTTTTAAATGTCAAAATGGGATTTTTTTAAAATGCAAATTTCTTTGCAGACCCGCTACGTCGCGCTTCGCGTGCCCCTTTTGTGGCAAGTGCGTGCGCTCCAAGGAGAACCTCAAGTTGCATGTGCGTAAACACACCGGTGAACGTCCGTTCGTCTGCCTGTTCTGCGGACGGGCCTTTGGGGGCAAATCGGATCTGACACGCCATCTGAGGATCCACACCGGTGAGCGGCCGTACCACTGCGAGTCGTGTGGCAAGTGCTTCGCAAGGGCGGACTACCTCTCCAAGCATTTGACCACACACATTCACAATGCGCCGCGCTGAGATGAGGCGCGTAGGAGACGGCTCCTACGCAGATAAGCCCACAACGTAAAATAAACATACACACACACACACACACACACGCCAACACATAGTCTACACTACACGACACGACAAGAGGAAAATGCAAAACACCCAAGAGGCATAAATTACAGGAAACATATGGAAATTTATGTATAGATCTATTATTACTAACTTTATTATTAGGATTTACAATGTGAGCAACAAACAATTGTGTAACTATTCATATTTTTTTTATCGAATTTTTTGACGTGTGAGCGGGACGGATGGTGCTGAGGTACAGTCAGCACACAGAGCCAGCCATAGAGCAATGTGTGTGCAGGGTTTAAAAAAAAAACATTTATTTTACTAATTTGTAAAAAAATATTGAATTTTAAAGAAAACATAAAAAAAACATTGGCAACTATTAGCACGGGTATTAATGTGTTTAAGATTTGAAACTAAAGTATATTATTGTAATTAATAATTTTGCAATTATTGTATATTTAAGTGAAGGTTTTCTGAATTGCATTGGTTCTGGGAGTGGCGAGGCAAGCAACAAGCAAACAAACTACAAACTGCAATATAAAATAGTCTGTTCTTTTTTATTGAAAGAAGAAGAATTGATAAAGAATTCACCAAGTACCGTTATCTGCCGTTTACACAATAGATGAATAAACACAAATATTACAAATACTTTTACATTTATTCAGTTAACGCAAATGCTGACAATTAGCAAACAAAATAGTTTAATGTATTGTACATAACAACAAATAGTTCAGCTCGCTTCTAAGATAATTGGGATAAGTTGGCAGCGCCAAAGCAGAAGAAGAAGCAGGTTCCAATCAGAGCGAGACCAGAAATGCAATAAGATGATTTTGCTATTCGTTTTAATAGCAATAACTAATTACACAATACATACAAAAAGGGAAACGAAAATCAAAAAATAGGAATAACCACAGAGGCAAGAGACAAATGTAAACTTAACTAAACCAACTTACATTGTGTACAATACATACAAATACTTATGTAACTAACTGTAACTATGTTTTAACCGTATGTGCTAGCTAAAAGCAAACAGACAACAAAACAATACAAATGATAACTAATTATTATTATTACTATTATTATTATTTATACAATACAACAAATGAAATCAAATCAAAAATCAGCAAAGCAAACAGAATGAGGCAAACAACTTGAACTTAAGGTTTTGGGGAAAGTTAGGGGTGGTGAAAACGGGGGGTGGGGGGACACAGGGGGTATAGAATTGAAAGAGAGGTAAAGCTAGAGTTACAAATAATAATATTTACTTATGTGCAACCACCGTCAATAGTTTAATTATAAACAATAACAACAACAAACAAACAAATATATACAAACAAATAGGAAAAACAATAACTAATTACAATAGAAATAATTAAGCATACGTTTTTTTACAAAACAAAACTACAACTATTACAACTACAACAACACAAACTAACTGTGATTCCAGCAACAACAAAATATAATACCAATTAACAATACTTACAATTTTTAAAAAAAAAATGTATGTAAACAAAAACAATAGCAAAGCTAATACAATTACAATTAACAGCAAATACATCAAAAACAATAGGCAAATTGAGCGGCATTTTGAGAGAAGACACAGATACACACGCACACGCACATTCAGTACTCAGACTGCAGTTGTGTTAGTGAGCTTGCGAAAGCTCGCAAAGTGAGCTTAAAAGCTTCGCTCAAAGTGCCGCAAGTAACGAAACGTGCAATTTAAACAATAAAACTTAAAGACTTCTGATTTTGATACGTCTGAAGCAGCTTAATTTTTTATTGCTCATTTCTCAAAGTTGCAACAATTTACCACCAAATAAAACGCACACACAAATCACATGCCACATGAGACAAGAACAAAAACAAAAACAAATGCAAAACACAAAAAACAAAAACAAAAAACCAACTAACAAACTTTGAACCAAGAACATCGAATTAAATTATAAATGTAGTTTCAACAACAAGAGGCAAAAACTAAACAAAAATCAACTAAATACAAAACTAAAAGATCTATGCGAAGTAATATACATAGTATATACATACATACATATATAAAATAACGTTTCCATATTTTTTTTTTGTATACTTATAAATGTCCTTTTAACCTTAAAGCGAATACTTCAAACAAATAAATATTTGCCGTACCAAAAAAAAAAAAAAAAACAACTAAATAAAAATGAAAATTAACGTAAAAAACAATTTAATATATCGTAAAGCAGAAAAGATGAAGAACAAAAACAAAAACACACATTAAGTAAAAGTGGTAAAGGAAAAGTAAAATGAAGAAAAACTTTCACTGTGCCAAAAAGTTTAAAGTACCTCATAATTTAACTAAATATTAAAGACGATGAAACAAAGAAAATACCGCAACACGAGACAGAAACAGCAACTTGCCCACAGTAGTAAAAACTTGACAGTGGTCATAGATAAAAATAACAAAAAAAAAAGCGAAAACTAAATAAAAATCAAATTAAAAAGTTAAATAATACTTGCAATTGCCAGTAGGAGCCATCGCAATATGCATAGGACGTTCATAGATCGAATCCCTCAGTAAAAAGTCAGTCAAGAAGCTTAAGCTAATATCGAATGACAAATAGTACTCGTATAGAAGCTAAATAATTATAATTTACCATCCAGTTGCAATAGTAGAACCATCTAGAAATCAATTTTTTTTTTTTTGTATATGATATATGATCTTTGGTCAGCATTGTATATAAGGATGCGTTAGGATTAAATTGAGATTTCCCCCAATAAACACTTAACTTTAAGCTCTCATCTCTCTCAAAGCAAATAAAGTTATATACTATACATTTTTTTTTTATCTTTAACATTTCTGCCGATTAATTTGTTTCTCAAACAGCAAATAGTGTTCAATTGTAGTAGAATTTTGTGATAGCTTAACAAGATTTGTACATTTTCTAAAATTACTTAACCATTTTATATATTTTTTAACAACAGATAAAAAGACAACTATTTTTTTTTTTTAATTTTTTTTTGTTTTTTTTTTCTTTAAAGTTTTGCCTTTAAAATCGAACATTTATGATAAATATATTAAACATTATCAGGTCTCTAGAAAATATTATAGTTTGAATTATATTTTAATTATACTTATTTTATTATTTAATTCATATTTTTTAATCAAGAATAATTTACTTTTTGACTCGATTTTATAATATACTTCCCGCACATTTTGGGTTTAATTTCATTTATGTATGTCTAAAAAAAAAAAAACAACTAAACCAACAACCACAAATGCTACTGCAACATTAAAAAAACAACACTGCCTTTTTAAGAAGCACAAAAAACAGAGCGAAAATTTTTTTATTAAATTGCCTAGCTACTATTTTTATAGATATTTATTCAATAAAAATTTATTATTATTTCTTTTATTTTTGGACATCACAATTGCAAAATGTTTCGATCTTTCATTATTATTATAACAATTATAATTTGTACGTTGCTCAAGCTTCATTTGTTTTAAAGATTATTCAAATGTTATATGTAATTATTTTAATTATCGACGACAACAATAACATGCTGTGAGCTATGTATGTGAACTTTAATTTTTTGTGACAATTATTATATATTTAATATTATTATTTTACAGTATTTATTAATAAAGTTTTTTGCAATGAATATTTTGATTTTGTGTTTCTCTCTTATTATTTATATATACATATTTATCTATCAGAAAAACTAAGGAACATCCACAGTTATGGAACCGCCTAAAAGTACGTGTAATTTATTTATGTTTGTAGTGAAAAATGCGCCTTAAAAGAATTTAGGAAGTTAAGGTAACGAAAATCGGAAAAACTGAAAGATTCCGTTTCGGCTTAGGGCAACCTAAACTAACTAAACGTAGGTAAGCAACAAAGCAATATTAACAAAATTATAATAATAATAAAGACAATTAAAAATTTAAGTAATCTTTTCCCATTCGATGTGTGCAACTGCTAAGCTAATGGAATTTAATTACCACATAAACGTTGATAAATTATAAAAACTATGATCATAAATAGCATCAAAACATAACAAAAATTTATAAAATAAAACCATTTTTTAAATCCACAAAACGTGGGTAGTACTTAGAGGGAGGATAGAAGAATGTGAAGCAAAATATTCATTTGTAAGTCATGCAAAACTATGAAAAAAGAAAACAACAAATTGGAGGGATTCAAGACTCTTATTTCATATATATACATACATACATGCATAAAAAAAAATATATATATATATATAAAATACATAAATATATGTATATAACAAATTTACCATATATATATTTACATAATATATGTATGTCTTTTTTTTTTGTTTTTTTTTTTTTTTGTAAGTAAAACGCAAAACAAGGCATAGACAAAATGCAGGAAATACGTGTAACAAAAATATTACAAAATCCAACAACGAAACTTTTGGCATTAGGATTAATGCATTTTTAAACCATATTTATTTATATATACATAGAGTTTAACAAATACTCAAACACACTCTCACACAGAAACACTCGGAAAATTTAAAAAAAAAAAAATGTGAAAAATACAAAAAATATAATACATAGAATATATCTATATACAGATACATAAATGTACATGTGGTTTTCGGTGTCTATATATATATAGATATACAACATATACATATATATATACATAGCATATTTTGAAACAAATTATGAATGTTGTTCATTTGAGTAACTAACGAAAAGAACCCAACAAAGCAAACAAATAATGAAAACCCAAAGGTATTCCCCCCACAAGCATCAACAGCAACAACAACAACAACACGATACGATACGATATATAAGGCACGTTCCATAGTTTTCGATTTCGGCGCTTGGAATGAGTTTAGATGTGATGGCTAGATACTATACTATGGATCAGGCAGGTTTCGGGATTGATGAAATTCGAGTTGCTCGAGTTAGATCCTTAGTCAAATCATATCTGGATCCAAGAACTAAACTTACTTTATAGCAACTACAGTGAACACTATGGACGTGTCGGAAAAGTAAAAGAAACATAACAAAACCACGTTTTCATGAAATTAAGACAATTTCGAGGTTTCACTTAAATAAAGTTAAAAAAAAAAAACATTTTTAAAAGAAATAATCAAAATAAATAAAGTAAAATGTTTATAGATATTCTCTCTATTGTCGTAGATGTGATTTAAAGTCAAATTGTTCAGTTTTTTTTTTTGTCTTTTTTTATATATTTTTTTTAATATGTTAAGGGAAATTTCCACTTGTCTAAAATGAAAATTAAATTAATTGTTAACAACAACTAACTCATGTATATATATATATAAACTGTCTAACAACAAACAAACAGAAAATGCGAAAAACTAAGCATAATAAACATAAAATGTAGTACATGCAATATATTTTTCGGTGTTAGGCGTCTTTTTGAGATTTTTACAGAAAATACAAACACAAAATTAAAAACATACAATATTAAAAGAACAAAATAAAATAAAACTATTTCATTGTTGATGTTGTGAGCTAAAGAAAAAAAATACCAAAAGAACTAAAATGGAAGAAAACTAAATGATAACTGTATTTTTTTTCTCCTTCTCTCTCAAAGTCTCTCACCTAAGCTCTACACTTTAACTGTCGTGTCTCTTAAATATTTATAGAGTTTTACATACATACATATGTAGTTAAGTACATCTATACACGCACACGTACACGCACACATGCACACATGTGCATACTGTAAGTGTGTAAGTGAAGTTCGCGAAGCTGAATTGAACTTCCGATGAGACAGCAAATGTTTCGAAATTTTTTTATACTACTCGTAAACAATTCGGTGTCTACAAATATACGAAGAAAAAAACAATAAATTAAAAAATACAATTTTAGATGAAATTCAAATGTTTAAATGTATAAAAAACAAAAAAAAAACAGAAGCAAATCAAATAAATAAACAAATGCAAGTCGAGAATTAGTAGAGCTGAGACAATTGAAGTGATGGAAATGAAAGCAGAGCAAGATAAAGAGAACGGAAAGCAAGGAATAAAGAATTAATGATGAACACATGCAAGATGAAGAACTATCAATAATTCTGAAATGACCTCAATCAAATATTTTTTAAATTTTATATATTTTAGTCGTGCAGCAAAGCAAAGCAAGCGTCTTAAATAGAAACTTACTGTAAATAGAAGTTGAAAGCAAAAAAACAAAACAAAAAAAATAGAAGAAATGAAGAATAACATACAAAACGAAATAGCAAAACCAAAGATGACAAAACAAAACAACAAAATGTAACCACATTAAAATGTCTCTCGAACGAACGAAGTAAGAATGTGATATTTTTCTAAGGTGTATAACATACATACAAACCAAAAACCCAAAAAAAAATACCAAAAATAATTTAAAAAAAAAACCAAAAAAAAAAATACCAGCAATGGAATTAAATACAAAATACAAAGAACTTTTTACTG
This sequence comes from Drosophila limbata, assembly GCA_963924055.1. Classification (NCBI taxonomy): domain Eukaryota; kingdom Metazoa; phylum Arthropoda; class Insecta; order Diptera; family Drosophilidae; genus Drosophila; species Drosophila limbata. The sequence continues at coordinate 22,358,900 of OZ001351.1, forward strand.
AAAACCATACAACATGAGTAATAGCAACAAAAACTAAAATGGAATTTGAAAAATGATTAAAAGAAAATGCTAACAAATTCATAATTTGATAGACATGCATAAATAGAACAAAGGCAATAGAGACTGATTTTTGAACAAAATGATAAATACAACTGAGTTAAGTGCAGAATGATATTCCCATTCCCAACAAATATCCAAACAATACCATAGTAATAATATCTTTAAAAATAAGCTAACTAAATAATACAATTATTATTTACGTTCACCCTGTCTTTTGTCGAACTTTATTTAACTTACACAAAAACACAGCCTGTTAAAGGTTCCCCATTAGTATTTTACAAAATTGCTATCGAAAGTGGAATTTAGAACAAATCTTTTACAAATATTTTTTCTGAAAGAATTTTGTCGACATTATTCTTTGGTCAGGGTTTTGAAAACAGACAAAATGTTTTATTTTCAATACACTTTTCATAAGTTTTCAAAACAGTTTTGTTAGCAGAATGCGAGTGAGAACTAAAGTTGAGGGTATGTTTGACCGATAAGTATGCAAAGTATTTAGAAATGTAACAAGAACAAATAACGGAACCAAAAGGAACGCATTGCGTGGTTTAGATTTAGATTGAATGACTTAGAAGCAATGATAGTTTAAGCCAAAGCTGGTATGCATATAACTGATACTTATATATGCAGAAAAAGAAAGAGTTGGAGAACTAGAGAGCGAGAGCGACGGAGATAGGCAGAGAGCTAGTGAGTAGATTGTCTGGGAATACAGAGAGAGAGAGAGATATACTCGTAGAAGGTCTCTATATTGTGCATTTTGCACAGAGTTGTAATTATTTTTGTGATAAAATCCGAAGCGCAATTTTTTTCCAACTGTATGGTAGGTAAGTGTAAGAGAATGTGGGAAAATGGGATTCGAATTGAGACATGCACATAAAATGCCACACAAAATGTCTGTAAATAGTTGGACGTTGTTTATGCATCAATCCGATATAAAATCAGATTGTGGAATTGGGAAGTGGTAGGGGAGATGGTGATTGAATATGGGAAGCACGTTGCCAGCGTTTGTTATGAAGGTGCTAAGAACAAAGACGTAATTGAAAATGTGATACAGTTTTTTCCTTAATCTACAACTTATGTATTTATTAAACCAGATATAGATTGGAGCAGTGTCGGGTGGATAGATTGAACATTGAAGTGTTTTCATTTTTTGGACCAGCTATTGGTGGAGAAATCAGGAGAAGGAGAAAATGGGATATGGGTAGACAAAAACCAAAGCGAAAGGCGGCAGCGATTATGACGAGAATGTTAAAACTGTTTTTAGATCTTTTGGTTCCAATTAGCAAACTTAGTTATGGCCGTTATGTTTTTGGGCAGCCAAAGAACTAGCAAATCAAATTCGAGCAAATATAATACATAGAAAAATAAAAAAAAAACACACACAACATCAATACCACAGAAAGCACAGCCAGATAACGTGAACAGCAAAACAACAACAAAAAAAAAACGAAAACAGAAAATATTGTAAAAAATTTACACTTTAGGAAAATCTCTAAATTTTAAGCTTTCGGTGTTTTTAAGCAACATAAAAATTTAAACACAATAACAACAAACAAAAACCAAAAACAAAGATTAACGAAACAAAAAAACTTTATTATATATATATATATTATATATATATATATATATATATATTTCGATATTTAAAATCTAATTCGGAAAAAGCAAACGCATGAAAAAAATATTAATTAAAGAAAACAAAAATTAAGAAACTTTTGAGCAAAATCTTGATGTTTTAAAATTAAGCGCATGGAAAATTAATTACACTAAATGATAACACAATTAATTAATGAAAATAATAATTTAAGTAAGCAGACGTAAACCAAAAACAAAAACCTCTTTCACTTTCGTGTCTTTGACTTAAAACCAAAAGCAAAAACCAAAAACAAAACAAACATATTAAGCATATTTTTAAAATGTAATTTAGCACAAAATAAAAAAAAAAAACAAAAACACAGAAAAAACATAATTTTTAAACTACCAAAATATTGATGTGTATTTAATATATGAATGAAAAACAAAACAAACAAATCAAATCTAAAACAAAAGCAGAACAAAAATCAAAATGAAATCTAATGAAAAGTAAATAATTGTTTTGATTATTTAACTATAATTTCGTTTTTGATTTGGTTTCAATCGTCTTACGAAACTTTTACAAAACTACGAAATGCAATGCCTGCCAAAGAATTAATGTTTTTAATGCAACAAAAACAAAAAAAAAAAACAAAAGAAAACAAATGTACTTATATGCAACACAAAAACCAAACAACAACAACAACAAAAAGTTCAATAAAGCCGTTCCAAACAAGAAAAAAACGACAAGCAAAGACAAAATAACGAAATCAAAAAATCAAACAGAACTATATACTTGTTTAGAGATTTTTTGCGTTTCCTTATACATATACAAACTGAAAAGCAAATGAAAAATAATTACAAAATACATGTAACTAAACTGCAACACATGTAGTTTACATTTTGCAATTTAAAATCTGAAAGAAACCAAAAAATTAAAGTAAAACATGAAAAAATATTTGTCGTAAAAAAGGGAAATTATTTGTATTAAACTAATAAAGTCAAATGTTTATTGGTTTAATTTTAAACAACACCACAATTTTTATGCATTACATTAAAAAAAAGAAGCCACAAAAATATTAAAAAAAAAATAAAAATAAACTACATTACAAAAAACAGGAAATTGTTTTTCTTCTTTGAACCAGATTTAATATTTCAGATTTTTCAGGAACTTTAAAAAAGTTTAAATACTTTTCAAAGTCAAGAAAATAGCTAAAACCACATTTTGCTTGTGAATTTTGTGCATTTAGGATTCGTATTTTTAAAAATTTTTAATGCTGCCCAATTTCTTGAACTTACTGATTTCAAATCTTGTCTCTCTTAACGGCCAAACTTGAAGAACAGTGCTTTTAACGGATAAAACAGTGCTGCCACATCGTATACCGTTTTGAATGAACAGCCAGCTGAAAAGGCAATCGAGTAGTGTACTTCTGATAAGGTCGTCATGGCGTCAGTATTTTAATTAGCATTAAGACTTTCCTGCTCACTTACCTGTATAATTATTGCACCTGCTATTGCATTTGATACGTCACAAGCGCACAGCAAACAGCTGCTCGTAAACATCTTTTTTGCGCACAGCGGTAGCACCATTATACGCAGGGTGGCAACGCCCGGTGCATTGAAATTTCTGCGTTGCGCAAAGCACAAAAACTGTTTCGACTGTCTAAAAGTCTCAGTCGCAAAATAAATTTGTAGCGCTAGGAGGCAGACAAAGTGTCGTATTTTATTTCGCATATATTACAAAGCAGTATTATTGTTATTGTTTTTTGTTTTTGCGTTCTTTATGCTATACCAAAGCGTCGTGTGAGTTTCATATTGTTGTTTTATTTTTTTTTCTATTTGAATGTGTATTTGTGTGAAAGTATTGTATTAACAATTGCACGTAAATAATACTACGCACATTCTCTTAATTTGACCAATAGGCAACGCAAAGTTTGCAACTGAGAAAAATTGCAATTGCTTGGTGGAGAGAAAAAAAGGAGGTGAAAGCGCAGAAAAAAGACAGAGGTGACGACACCGCCAACCCAGAATTAGAATCAAGTTCAAGGCCCGTCGCAGACGCACAAAATAAACTAAAAGAAATAAAAGCTCAAATCAGTGAAAAAGAGGAGAGAAACAGGCAAAGCCGGTGAGAGTGTGAGTGTGTGTGTGTGGGCGAAAGCATCAGCATGCAAAGCTATGCGGATGCATTAAGTGCAAAGGGCTATCGCAGTTTTGGCTTTGACACAGATATTGAAATGGACATGGACATGGGCCTGGACATGAGACGCATTGAGAAGCGCAAAGGAGGTGAGTGCACATTACATTACACGCACACATGCAAACATAACTTGCATGTTATGTATGAGTATGTTGTGACTTTTATGTGTATGCATTGCTTAAGCATGCGTATATACAGTATGTCAAGTCATTGTTTTGACCAAGAACAACCTACACATGTTCATAATTTATGTACAGATTTAATATGTCGAAAATTAAATACCCTTTCTTGGCTTGCAAGTAATAAAATATATATAAACTTAATTTCTTTGTCAAAACGCTTACTTGACATACTGTAAGCTTAATTGCTTGTCACTGGCAGGCAACATACATATGTACATATGTATGTACATATGTATGTATGAAATGTTTTGGCCAGCGTCGAAAACAAAAAATAGAGCTGCGACCCCAAACTGGGTCTTTTCCGTATTGCGTGTGCAATTATTTATACCCAGTTAAGTCTCACTGTAGTTGTGCTACTCGCAAGTTCCATTACAAATGCGCCACGTTGACTTCTGGCTGCCCTTAAGTCTGCAAATGTTGCCAACCATTCAAGATGCTGCCATTTTTAATGCAAGCAGGTGTCCAGTGTTGGTAAACTTGATCTAATGTGGATTCCATCTTGTTTTGACACAACTTTCGGAATTCCTAATGTGATTATTTGTAGATTTTATTGGGTCGTTATTGCAGATGTTTAGATAATTTGGCAAATTGGTAATAATACATTTCCAAAACTATACGATGCTATATGTTTACAATGTATGTATATGAATAGGGTCGAGTAAGTAATCAACGAAATTATGTGGCAAACAAGTTAAGTGTAGGAAAAAAACCGACAAATGCGATGGAATGCGAGACGGCGCATACAGTGAGAGCAAAGCCATTTAGAAAATTGGATGCCAATGTGCACGCACACCCATTGCACGAATTTATGTATGTACATACATGTATGTACATATGTGTATATGTTTGTATTTCACACAATCGTTAATACATACAAACAGCTATTCATATACTATATTATTAATGCAGTAATGTCAACAATTTGGCTTTTTTGCCTTCAGTCAGCTTTCAAATTTTGTATAGGCAACAATCTTATCATATTTTTACAAAAATGTTGTTTGTATAGCTCGATTTATGGGATGCTTGAGAAAGACTCAAATACGAGTACTCGTAATAATAGACGCCAATATTGAATCAACCCGAAACTAATCAACAACAAGAGCGAAAAAGTCTCGTTATATTGTTCCCCTTTCCTTTACCTCTAACCCTCTCTGTGTCTCTCAATGTATTTGGTAGTGTGCGTCTGTTATCAGCCCCTTAAATTTCTCTGACGTGGAGCTTATCATTAGCTCTTTGGCGGCGCTATAAATAGGCCATATGAATAACAAGCCAACATTGCTTCCAAGCACATTATTCCCTGGCAATTGTAGCAGCTGGTAATCATTTTAATAAACAGATGAGCATGCACATAAGCATATAAAGAAATATGTATGTATGTGTGGGTACTTATTATGATCGAAATATTCGACTCGAGATACTCCAGTGAAAACATTCCAAAAGTCAAAACAGAACAAACTGAAACCCTGTTTGATACATATACCTAAAATTCTATATAAATTCCATCTTCTACTTCTTTTTTTCACTTTTAATGTATACACAGTTTTAGCCATATCGCTGGAATTCTAATTGAATCGCTCATTTTTCGGCTAATTTACGTTAACAAGCTGCGCAATTACGCGTTCAAAAAAACATTTACAAAGAATATTGTATTGTATTTGACAATTTCACATTTAACGAGTTTCTTCATTTAAATTTACATTTAAAATGCAAATTATTTGACCGTAAAATCTACTCAGCTGTTCAAATAGATCTGTTGACATGTTAGATATTATACATATATGTATCGAAATAGATTTAAATTTGTACTCGGAATCCACCCGATGATTCATTCATCTACCTACGTAGTACATATTTCATCATATTGTAAATGTATGAGCTTTTAAAATAATCATTTTTGTGACATCGAGTATAACCGATGGGTAACACTACCCACAGCTGGGAACTTTGGAATAGCCGATTGGCTTTTGCCTAGGCATAGGTCAGGGTTTCAATTAGAACAACAATCGCAAAAGTTTTCCCACAATGTGTCGCCTTTGCTTTCAATCTATTCTCTCTCCTTCTTATTTCAGTTTTTGTGAGCTTGCCAAAATCATTTCATGCAATTTCCCTCTCATTGACTCTATTGTATTCGCTCTCGCCCTAGCTCTCTTTTCGTGTCACTAAGTTTCGCTCACTTTCTTACTCTTTTCCGAAATTTTAACAGCAGTTAGTCACGCTAAAATCAGTTGCTTAACTTTGTTGTTGCTCCATTTGTAATACTCTTTCTTTTAGCTCTATAAATTTGTTATGTTCTTCGAATTTACATGAAACATTTTACAGCAAGTCTTATGTTTTTCATATAGTTTAAGTTCCTTCAATCATCAATCACGTCAAGCTTAGGCGCAGCCAACGTATTTAGTCAATAAATCATTCTGAGATACTAAAACTCTTGAGTACAAAATCTGTCAACACAAAATAAATGTAGTTTTTAATTTGCCAAATAATAAGTCGTGAATTTCATTGCATACTCATATTAATATCAATAATAAATTGAAATATTCACACCGTATGTAAGTTGAATTTTAAAAACTAATTGTGAATTTCATGGCATAAACGATTGAATATTGCTTTTAATGCATTTTCGAAGGGTATTTAAGTTTTGCTGTATTGTAAATACATACTCTATTATTAGTATTTGTATTTACATAGCTATTCCAATTTGTATCTGTCGCTTTTATTTGTTCTTATTTTTTTTTGTGCCGACAACCCCCGTTACAAAATTGCTCGAAAAGAAAATCAGTTTACTTCGCGTATTCGTTGAAGCAAAAGCGCAACGACAGTAAAATAATATAAGGTACCCATTGCAGACCCTACAAGTTCCTTTGAGCTTGGGGTATTATGCAATGCCCTAAGCAAAAAAAAACGTAAAATAAAGTGGTTCCGACGGGATCGACTCGCAGTTTGTGGTAGTTGACATCTTTATGAAAATCAATTGAAAAGCGGGCAATGGCCAAATGGCAAAGTGCCCGAAACGGCCAAAACGAAAACAAAACGCAGCAATTAATAAGCCCACAATTCGGTCAATAAAATCAACAACAATGGCCAAAAATAAACACAACAACAACAAACAAAAACTCTTATAGCATAAACAATATCTTTATATATATATTCGCCAAACAACAACTATTAAATATGCGACTAAAAAATTAAATTCGAAACACAAAAATTTACCAATATTAATAAATGAATAATATTTCCAGTTAAATTGGTATAGAATACACTGCGAAGCTATTCAATTTTTAAAACTAACGTTTTTCTATATACTTTGATATCTAACGCTTCAAGGTTATCACATCCAAGCTTCTGTCTTTCATATTGATTAAATGCTTCGAGCCTAAAAAAAACCAGTGAATATACTGTTTCCGATTTTACAGAAAACAAATTAAACCATCTTAAAATAAAAGCACATCGATTTATCTTGCAAATATAAATCAAAATATACATAATTTATCAACATTGGATATATTTAATTTTGACGATTTCAGATCATCCCAATATTTCCCAATTTCATAGTAGAATTAAAAACACTAGAACAATTCTCATTATACCATATATAATATCTTTTGTTGCTTTTTAAGAGTCCGTCGTATTGTCTCGTATATGCAATATATACAGTATTTAGTAGTCCATTGTCCGAGAAATAAGGCAAACGAACTGCAATGACTTGCAATTCTGTCAGTGAATTTGCTTTACTTATAGAGCCATCAAATAGTCATAAATAGAAGAGCATACCTCATTATCATCTGCATGCTAATTTTGATAGACTTGCTGCCATCTGTAACCATTTCATCGAATTAGACGTTAGCCAGTTTTGTTCAAGCCATTAGCATTGATTGTCAGCCAGTCTCTAGTGGTTTGGCTCCAAGTGCCAAAGTGCTGTACAGAGGAAAATAACTGAGCACTTGAAAACACAAAGATAAAGTCTAAAAATATAAATATAAATAAGTTACGATCTATAATATAACTCACGCACTTGGAAAAAAGTAAACATAAATTCTACGTTAATGAATTAATGAAATGAGTTCCTTTTTATTTACATTTGATTTTCTAATAAGAGCTTTGGGTTTGAATTCTATGTTCAGTGTTGCCACTTAGTTTCAGTACAAATTTAAGTTGGTTGCGCTACACCATTTTATGAAATAAAAGTAAAATTCATTCGATTTCATAAAATGGTGTTTACACACCTAATTTTGATAGCTTCTTATGGACTGATATAAGAAAAAGAATAATTTTTTCATGGTAAAATTATTATTATAATTTCTTCATTGAATACGTAGCTATTTCTAACAAGCTGTTTTTGACATTTGAAAATTGCTTCTATCGATAATTTTTGTCATCGATTTAGAAAAATTACTAACTGATTGAGGTAAATGCTAAATAAGTACACAAACAAGCTAATTCTCAATTGTTCAATCATAGAAGATAAAACATCTTATATGCGCCGATATAGATAATTGTAGAGAATCTATTGCGCCTTGCTTTACTGGATAAGCTCAGTACATATTCATGTGTACATATATATAGGTATATGTATGTATTATTTTGTTGATCTAATAAATTTGTTAAAATAAACAGCAGAGAACGTAAAGCTTTTCGGTTTGACACCAGAAGAGAGAGTAGGCGAGTGCGACAGAGAGTGCAGTGAACTTGCATTGAGAGCGAAAGCTCGCTCTCTCTCTCCCACTTAGAAGCAATCGCCGTGGTTGAACTTTTGGCGATGTATAAACTTTAGATGAATAGATCTCGCCTCCCATTTGACAGGGCAAAAAAGAAAAACAAAGAACATATCCAAAAGTGAAAATGAATGCGTAGATTTGTAAATTGCGTTGCAACCGTTTATACTGTTTTATCTATGCCAGTTGTCTATCGGTTAATACTAAAAGAACCGTTGAACAGAACTACAATCAATAGGGTAGCGGGATAAACTTCAACAAGTGTCAAACAACAGACAGACAGAAAGAAAACGAACAGCAAAATGTGAAAGAAAACACAAAATTAAAAAAGTAAATAAAATTAAATGTTATATAAAATTATTTGTGGACGCAAATTCTAAACAAAATCGATGCAAATGGTTCCGTAACTTTCGTCAACAGACCAAAAACTTTTCGTTCGGAGTGTGTTAACAAAAAAAGTTATAGATTTGTCGTGGGTCCATAATTCTCTACGGAAAACGTTGATTCCCTTCCGCATGAAGGTGTTCTGTATATTGCAGAATTGAAATTGGTAAATAAATCGTAATATTGTTATTCTTGTGGCGACGTGTGATCTGTGGCAACTATCGATTGCTGCACAACAACCGTAACGACAAAGTCAGCAAGAGCAGGATGGCCTATCGTGGAATTATTGGGTCCACGGACGGCAAGGATCGTCGGGAAGCGGATAGCGACTCCTTCGACGATACGATTACCGATCATAGTGCCGAGGTTATTGTCCCAGCGCAGCGGCGCACCAAGTTGTCCCTCTCGAGTGACAGCTATGAGGGCAAGCCCTCCAACCAGAAATTCCCATCGAAAAGCCCCAAGGTGAATCGCCCCATGGTAATAACAACACCAACAGCACCGACGTCGCTTTGCAACTGTAAGTGCCTCACATTATGCCACACTCGTCCACCTGTTTGCAACAAGGTGCAACACTGCACTACAAACGAATCGAATCTAGTCGAATCTGTTGCTAACATTTTGATACCTTTTTTTCATCTCGGACACACTAAATTAACACATCAAGAGAAAAGTAGTTGCACAAAACTACAATGGAAAGTTTATTTTGCATTGAAATGTCAAAATTCAACTGAAAAATAACATTTAAGATTCCCAACTCATGAATTCACCAAAATTCATGACAATTCGTACTCTTGGTTTTTTTTTTAGCACCACTTGGGAATTATAAGATGGAACCCCAAGATTAACTTTGGATCGATTCTATCTTTTGCTCTCATTATACACTTTTAAAGGGTAATCAGTTTCTAACACAAAATGTGTTACCTAACGAATAAACCTACTTTTCATAAGGCTTAAATGTATACTTGATTAGATAACTATGTTATAATATATGGCTGCATAAGTTCTATGAAGCGATTCAATTTATTGCTATACAATTTATTCTTCGCTTCAGGAAATGTTTAACCCTCATGTAACGAAAAAAGTCTTGTTATATTGTTAATTATAATGCTGTAGAAGCAAATTTAATGGTACTCCATTCAATAACCGATCTTTCATTACATCGAATGTAAATCTTCAATCGGAATATATTTTTCTCGATAAGGCACAAAATTAGTGATGTCGAAGAGAAAATTAATAAAGTGAGTCTCGACGATAGTTTATCAGCTCTAATACGATTAATATTATTATCACAACTTAACTCCTCTAAACCCATTTGAATAGTGTTACTTTATCATTCTGTCATTCATTCAATTATTTGTAGCGAGACAGAAAAGAAGAGTTGATGCATGTCAGCTCATCTCTCTCTCTCTCTCTCTCTCTCTCTCTCTCTCTCTCTCTCTCTCTGTCTCTTTCTGGCAAGTATCTATAACTACCTCAACTCGATTGGACTTGATTTGACACTATCTCTCTATCAGCGGGATGCCATTGAAAATGTGTGTAGGTTGTTTTGGGCACGTCTGGACAGCTATTGATTTCCAATATGTAAACAGAGCGCGTTAGTATGTCAGTGCTTTTTCTTTCCCCATACCCTTGCAGCGGGTAACTTGACTATGCTATGATATTTGGATTGACACACCCTATAAACAGCACAAAGCAAACTTCTTTCACCAGAATGACTTGCTCCCAGATCAATTTTATGATTGCTCTGATCTTTCTGGAGAACTGGAATGAGATATATATAAGTAGGGAGCAAGTTTTATGGATAACCTGGATATTTTACACAACTCTAGCACTATTAAATGTCCATTTACTGCTATCTGGGCTATAAATACTAATAATTTTATTTATTTTATTAATGCTTTACTAGTATTGCAAATTTTTGAGGCATTTTTTACATATTTTTATACCCGTTACTTATTAAAAATAAGTAAAAGGGGATATTGTATTCGTTGCAATGTATGTAACAGGGAGAAGGAAGCATCTCCGACCCTATAAAGTATATATATTCTTGATCAGCATCAACAGCCGAGTCGATATAGGCATGTCCGTCTGTCCGTCTGTCCGTCCGTCCGTCCGTCTGTCCGTCCGTGTGAGCGCCTAGATCTCAGAGACTATAAGAGCTAGAGCAATCAAATTTGGCACACAGATTTCTATAAACCCCACGCAGGTCAAGTTTGTTTCAAAATTTTGCCACGCCCCTTTCCGCCTCCGTAAATCGCGAAAATCCACCACACGCACAGTTTTTAAGATATTAGGTTTTTTTAAACGGTGAACGTTAGCTATTGTTTTTACCTATCATTCTACTAAATCCCAACAAGATCGGACAAACAGAAAGGTGGTACTGGCTGATTAAAGCTTTTAAGCAATAAAAGTGCCTAAAAGCATGCAATAAAAAAAAGTTAAATTTATTTAGGTAAGTAACGGGTATCCTATAGTCCGGAGCTCGACTATAGCCTTTCCCACTTGTTATTTTTAAAGAGTATCGGAAGTTCGTTTTGCCTTAGTTTCTTGTTGTTATCGCCACCTGCTGTTTTGAGCTGCCTTCGCACTTTTGTCAGAGCTGTGCTTCTTCAGGTTTCGCTAGAGAGTCGTTTAGTTTGTTGTTTTTATTTCTTCTATTTTTTTTTTTTTTTTAAATTTATAATCGTGAGCATCATACTCATAATTTGCCGATTGCTGTTTTCGAAAAGTGTCAGAGCCCCAGGGAGGGTGTTGTCTCCGTCTCCGACTCTGTCTCCGGATCGAGCTCTCAGCTCAGCTCGAGTATCAGCGAATCAGTCTCAGTTTCAATCTCAGTCTGAATCGCAGTCGTTGTCATTAAAGTGCCAGCATTCGTTCAGGTTACAAGCGCTTGCAATTCACGATCCGTCAGATACTTTTTTTTTTTGGCCACGCTATGAACTTCAATCGCATGGACAGTGCACATCGTTTGAGAGTGGATGTCAGGCTCTATGGTAACGATGTTATCGATCAGTCGAATAGCGGCTGTGCCATCGAAACAGATCTTCCGAAAGTTGTGGAAACGATCAGTAGGTTTCTTGTTTTCTATAAATATGTATATATACAATATAATATGAAACTATTTCTTATCATCATTATCATAATCATTAGCGTATTTTTCAACTTCAATTAAATGTCAATTTGTTTCTACATTGCAGGCGATGCGACCGATTCACCGGAGATTGATAAGGCCGATGTTGATAACGAGCTAACTAATGAAATTTCGGCACCATACGAGGTACCTCAATTTCCCATTGAACAGATTGAAAAGAAGCTGCAAATACAACGGCAGCTAAATGAAAAGTAAGTAGATATTATTATTCATAATGGAGATCTTTTAGATTGAATGACTGACTGACAGTGATTGACAAAGTGAGAAAATTCCATCTACAAAAAAGAATATAGTGGGAAAACTTATTTATGCAACGGATCTTTTCTTTTCATATATATTTTCATATATTTTCGAATTCCGCTAAAGATCAACACTGGGTTGGGTGGTAAAGTACAAACTAATGTTCAATCGATCTGATATAACAATTTTAAATGTTTGAATTGGTAAATCACCAAAGTTGAACAAAAGCAAATCAATTTTTATCACGAATTTTTGATAGCATTACAATTTTAGTCAGTATAATGGCCTAAAATATTTAATCCATTCATCATGATGGAATAACAAACTGGAAAGTTATTCGAAAAACACTTTGAGACTGTTGCTTAGTACTTCCTCTTTTCCCTTCCAATGTGAGAAAAAGAATAAATAATAATCAAAAAAATACGTTGGAGAGTCAAGCAGAGATACATGCGAAGTATTCACACATATTCGGGTTCTCTAGTTCTCAACTAGTTTGCTTAACAATCTGACAGTGAAAGATTTTCTATAGCGTCGTAATGAACAACGACGACTGCAACAACAAGAAGAAGAAGAAAGCAACAATATATACACAGAAAAAAATCTGGGATTCCGGGATAAAATCAATCCAACGTGGTGTCAGAAGTTCGGTAATTCCGGATTTTCTTAAACCAAGTACAAAATACTTGATTCATGAACGGGTTTTCAATTCTTTCTCTGCAAGTATTTTGATTTTTTTAATTTTTGAATTGCTTGCTATTTTATCCGCAAACTTGATTTCAAGAATGGATTTTTTTTTCTGTGTACATTGGTTGTTATTGTCAAGTTCGCATTGTTTTTGGGTACACACAGCTAATCCAAGCAAACCCGACGAGGACGGAAGACAGCTGCTTGTCATGGGTAGTTATGGTATGAGTAGGGCAGATCGGCTAAGTACAGCTGCTCATAGGGGAAGGGGGGAAGAGAAAGAGGGGAAGGGAGGGAACCTGTCCAAGTCGTGTGGGCCAGGCAGGTGTCAAAGCAGCGTAGACGACAACGACGCGTTTTGATTTTGAATGGGACTGCATTAGACGATGGACAGGGCCATGGGCACCATGACCGCGACCGAATACACTGGGAAAAATGTTAAGTACATATGTCCGGACTTGAATTTATACAGTTTTTTCTAAAAATTATACGATTTATGTGTGTAATTTTATTCTTGAATTAAGTATGAAATGATCTGTAAGAATTTTATTTGTCATTCTTGCGCCTTAGAATTCTCAACTGATTTCAGACGCTAAAAGGTGACATCAAGCTAGCATTTTCTTGAAATAGCTAAGTACCGAGCATTGCTCCTTGCATTTATGCACATGTTTTGTGTGCTTTTGAACACAAGTTCATTTTGAAATAAGTTCAAATTAACCTCAAAACTAACTTCAAGTATCCCAGAAAAATTGTATTTTAAGATTTCCGGGATTGCGAACATCGAACTTGAAATTCGATTTATTTTTTCTAAGTTTTGAAAATTATGAACTCAGTCGGCTTTTGAGATCGGTTTTGTACTTTAATATCCCGTGTTTATGTACGGCAAACCTGATTTTTTTTCCGAGTGTAGGGGCTTATGATGAAACCACCACCACGGGTACCTTTGGTGGTGGTACCCGGCTAAACAGCAGGTTGGCAGTTTTCGCGCTACCAATTTGTGTGTACATTTAGTACAATTTGTGCATCCATATAACTTGCAGGGCGGACACGCATTTTGTCGAAAGAAAGCGCCTAAAGTCTGGCCCGGATCCGGGTTTTGGCGATTGCTGGCCCCCGTTTCCCAGCCAACTAGCAAAAAATACCGACTTTTGCAACGACCTACACTGACATTGAGGACTCGCAATCAACCCAAATCACCTACCAAGTCTCTTTTTTTTTATACTTGTTGTTTTTGTTTTTATTTTGGTGTTCGTGTTCGTGTCACACGCCAAGCGTCAGAGTTGCCCAACTTTTCGATTGCACTTGAAGTTGTTGGTTGTTGTGTGTAAAAAACTATGTGCAAAGAAGCAACAACGACTTAAGGCTCTATGTACATCAAAAATGATTGATGTTGATTCATAAAGTTTTACCAGAGACAACACAACACACATCTCGTATTGTCAGGCAAATTAGCTACCCCATTTAGAGGGTGTAGAATCCCCTGGAATTTGAATTTTTGGGGTCTAATTGCGTGCAAAATTTGTTTTTGCCTATTAATCGAATCGGCCAATCGATCATTGGCAACAACTGCTTAGCTTAGCTGACCTAAAACGCGTCCCCATTCACTGACCAGGACTCGAGAGTCGAACATGTCTTTTGCGGATGATAGCTATAGCTTTTGTCGCTATTACGAGTATCAGCCAGAGGAGGAACAATGGTGGATTAACTAAAAACCACTTGGTAGAAGATCTTCTAAATTCCACTTCTTCTTCTGATTTATCGATAGGCAATCGACAGGCACACGAATTGCGGCTCATGCTACTACGCCCGGCTCGGAGGCCAGTCCCGATTCGAGTGTTCAAGTGCCGACAGAGAAGCGGGAAACGGATGCGGACATTAATTTCCAGCGTGTCTCTGTTTCGGGCGAGGATACGAGCGGAGTGCCATTGGAGGATCTGGAGCGGGCATCGACCCTCCTCATTGAGGCCCTCAAGCTGCGTTCCCACTACATGGCCATGTCGGATCAATCATTTCCCCCGACAACGGCACGCTTCCTCAAGACGGTGCGACTCAAGGATCGTTATGAGAACATGCCGTCGAAATCGGTTTCAGGTGAGTCGCATTTAGGCTATGGTCCAAAGGAACCTCCTCGCCCCCTCCGCCATTCTTTAATGTAGTTCCGAGTTCTGCCAGTGTTGTGTTGCACCAAAAAACAAAACAAAAATTTGGACATGCAGTTTATGCGATGTATTATACAAACGATAGTTTATCGCCAAATAGTTTTTGTAAATATAAATATATAGTATGTACATATATTATATGTATATTTGTAGGATCGCGTTAAGCTACGTTTTATTCTCTTTCTTTCAGCTAGAGCAACCTACCTGCCAGACCCCTGTATCTCTCTTTCTCTCTTTTTATTTCAATTGTCTCTTTCACTCTCTCTTAAAATGCATATATAGATGTGCATTTGCGTCTCTCTCTCTCTTTCTCTCGCTCGCTAACCGCCGCCCCGCCATATTATGCGTCTCATGTTTAGTAAGTCTTATTTATGACCCCGTCTCTGAGCTAAGGTTTCCCTCTCTCTCAATCTCAATCTCTCTATTTTATTTTCATATTGTTTTGTCATGTTTCTTTCATTATTTTCCTATTTCCTTTGCCTCATTTTGTACAAATATTTATTTTCTATATATTTTTCATTTTATTTATAGACATAATTCGCAAACAGAGTATGGCGACTTGCAGAGGTAATTCGTGCGCTCGGATTAAATTGTTATGTTCTTTTGTTGTTGCTCTCCCTCTCCTTCTCTTTCTCTCTCACACACGCAACCAATTTGTCTATTTGCTTCTTTTGTTTTTATTTACTTTATTTTTGTTCTTCGTTGACTATTCGAAATTTCACATATTCTTATTGAGCTGCTTAATGTTTTTTTTTTTTTCGTTTTGTTTGTAACTGCAACTGTTCTTGCTCTCATTGTATCGCCGCTCTCTTTTGAGAGTAACTTACACTCGTGTGCCGCAGCACTCAGCTTTTGACATGCACAAAAATAAACCTAACCAAACTTTACAAAGAAGATACATACTACTTATGTTGTCAATTATGCTTTTTGTATGTACATATGTATGTATGTATGTGTAGCCTGCACATTTTATGTCTAACAATTATATTGATGCTAACAGTTGTCTCACACACTCTCTCTGTCGCTCTGCCTGCACGTATTTCTCTCTGTCTCCCTCGCTCTCTCTCTCTCCACCCAACCTTGCAGTAGAATACGTTAATTTGCTTTGTTTGCCCCAATTTCTCATACAAAAGGACACGCTCGTTGACTTGAATCACATTTTAAAAATATTACTTATGTATTTCTCCAAGTGTATGCAAAAACCGGGTTGTCATCACTCCCATATAATATGCGCTTAAATAATAAATAATACTTGATTTTAATCTTTCTTCATCAAATAAACTGACAAAACCAGACAATAATTGTCATTAAATTGCGCATTAACCCCAACTGAACTTTGTAAATGAACTAACTAAATTATTTTTAAGCTTAAAGTTGATTTGTACATTAGTGAAACCTTTTTGTTTATAAAAGCAACTTTCGTAATTGGCTTGTTTCTACGTCATAAATATGAATTTATCTGTCTCAATTTAGGTCGAAATTTAGTTCAACGATAAATTCTTCTAAAACTTAATGCTCGCTTACCTCTTCATGCCTTAAAGTCTATTCTAGTAACGACTTTTTTACAAGTTGGCAACCCTGTTTTTTCTTACGCCCACACACACATGCACACACGCAAATACAAGACCATTCTGTATGTGTGTAGAAAAGAATCGTTAATTGTAGTTTTTTGAATAATATCAATAACGTTGATCAACACTGCTACCTTATACATATATGTATATCTATCTATACCCACATCAAGTACATTATAAATATATACTCGTATTTTTATTATTGCATAATAAACACGTTACGCACCGTCACACGTACAACCAAAAAAAACTTCAGATCTCCTTATCCAAACATCGCCAATGAAGCATACTCATGCCTGGGATGTGGAATTCGTGCCGGATGAGGATTATCAAATAAAGCCCGTAAACGGCGTCTTCCACGTCTATACTGATAAGGTAGGTCCCTCAAACCAATTTATATATGTTCTTTACTAAGTTCTTATATTTTTGCAGGAACTTACAGATGAACTAAAGTTTCAATATCCTGACATGAATCAGTTCGTTAATGACATGCAGGTCATGTGTAATATGATTGCCGATGGCCCACTGTAAGTTCACACATCAAAACTTTTATTTCCTCTTTGGGTACAAATTTCGGTATATTTATTCCATTTCTTGTGCAAGTGAAAAATATTTTAAAAAATCGTTTAGTTGTTCATGTGACACTTTTTTTTTAATGATAAGAACTGTCAATTTTTGCAATAATACCCCATTGGTGGGAAATTAGTGCTTTAAGATTGTCTCAATTTTGTCCGATTGATTCGTCATCAAGGGAGATTTTAAAAATAATGTTGGTGTCAAAAAATATTGATAAAGGTCATAATAGAATTCTTCACTCAACGGAAATGGAATTTAAAAAAGTTTAACGTGGATTTTGAAGAGTTAAACGAAAATTGTTTTACAGATTTTAGAAAATTTGCAAAATGGAAAATGAGTGTTGTCTTCTTCTAATTTACATTCATATTTAACTTGATTTCTTTTCTTTGTTTTTGATAGAAAATCGTTTTGCTATCGTCGGCTTTGCTATTTGTCCTCCAAATATCAGATGCATGTGTTGCTCAACGAACTGCGTGAACTTGCCGCACAGAAAGCAGTGCCGCATCGTGACTTTTACAACACTAGAAAGGTGGATACCCACATTCATGCGGCATCGTGCATGAATCAGAAGCATTTGTTGCGCTTCATCAAAAAGACGCTGAAGAACAATGCCAATGAGGTGGTTACCCACACAAATGGGAAACCCATGACACTCGCCCAGGTTTTCCAATCGATGAATCTAACCACATATGATCTAACCGTTGATATGCTCGATGTGCACGCCGATCGCAATACGTTCCATCGTTTCGATAAATTCAATTCCAAATATAATCCCATCGGTGAGTCGCGCCTTCGGGAGGTGTTCCTCAAGACGGACAACTATTTGAATGGCAAATACTTTGCACAAATTATTAAGGTAAGAACTGAATATGAATTTCAAATATTTACCTCACGAACAGAAACCTTAAATCGAAACTATTACTTTAAAAAACGACTCGGTTAGGGGAGAAAATTAATACATATTTTACTGACTATTTAAATTGGGGCATTATTTAAGACTACAAAAAATTGACAAACATAAAATCAAATTTTTAAGGTTCGTTTTTTTTTAAATGCACAAATTTTTTGAATGTTGAATAAAAATTATAACAATTGAGAAAATAAATCATAAATATATTTTATTTTTAACCATATATGTACTTATTTGGTTTTTTTTTTTTTGTCTTTAAGGAAGTGGCCTTTGATCTGGAGGAATCCAAGTATCAAAATGCAGAGTTGCGCCTCTCGATCTATGGCAAGTCGCCCGATGAGTGGAACAAACTGGCCAAGTGGGCCATAGACAATGACGTTTACAGCACGAACATTCGTTGGCTAATTCAAATACCTCGATTGTTTGACATATTCAAATCGAACAAGATGATGACGTCATTCCAGGAAATTCTTAACAACATATTTCTACCACTTTTCGAGGCAACAAATAAGCCCAATGAGAATCCAAATTTGCATAAATTCTTGCATTATGTGATTGGCTTCGATTCGGTCGATGACGAGTCCAAGCCAGAGAATCCGCTCTTTGATAGCGATGTGCCACGTCCCGAGGAATGGACCTACGAGGAGAATCCGCCATATGCCTACTATATTTACTACATGTATGCCAACATGACGGTGCTGAACAAGTTTAGAGAGTGAGTGGTATTTTTATAATATATTTTAATTCATGTTTAATTATAATTTCCGTTATTAGGCGTCGTGGCTTGAATACATTTGTGCTGCGACCGCATTGCGGTGAGGCTGGACCCGTGCAGCATTTGGTTTGTGGCTTCCTCATGGCCGAGAATATCTCCCATGGTCTGCTCTTGCGCAAGGTGCCCGTATTGCAGTATCTTTATTATCTGACACAGATTGGCATTGCCATGTCGCCGCTGTCGAATAACTCGCTCTTTCTCAATTATCATCGCAATCCATTGCCGGAATATTTGGCGCGTGGTTTAATTATCTCGTTATCTACCGATGATCCGCTCCAGTTTCACTTCACCAAGGTAAGATTTAAATTATACATCTAATCACTAAGTCTTTGCAATTCTTACAATAGTATTCAGATATCGCGGGAGATATTTAATATTATTTTATAAATTACTGTTATATTTTTATAATACAAATTCAAGCAAATATCAGTATAACCAAATATTCGGAATACACCGGGTCAATAAAATATTTGCACGACTTTTATTCAATATAGAAATTAAAAATATACTTTATTTACAATTTGCATTATAAAATAAGTATAATATAATATGATTTCTAAACAAAAATGGAAATGTAATTATTATTTTAGTTTTTTATAAATAAGAAGAAAATTAAAATATTTATTAATTGGATGTAATTGAAACAGGAACCTCTTATGGAGGAGTACAGCATTGCGGCACAGGTGTGGAAGCTTAGCTCCTGCGATATGTGTGAACTGGCCCGCAACAGCGTCACGATGAGCGGCTTTCCCCATAGTGTAAGTCACATTTGATTCCCGATCGTAACTCGTAACTCCAATCATCCATCATTGAAACCCCATTATAGATCAAACAACAATGGCTGGGACCGAACTACTATGAGGATGGCATCTCAGGCAACGATATAACTCGCACTAATGTCCCAGAGATCCGTGTCGCGTATCGCTATGAGACCTTGCTGGATGAGCTCACCAATATATTTAAAGTGAATCAAGCAAGCCACTTTAAGCAAGCCAAATAAGCGCTAACAAAAAGGGGGGAAAAAAATAATAAAGATAAAAAAACAAAACAAAACAAGAAAATCCAAAAAAAAAAAAAAAAGGAATTATTTACCTGCGTGCTTATTATATATGCACATGTATCGTACATAATTAAGTACTTCTCTATGTACAAGTTTCTCTACTACCCAATTTATAAAATTAATCAATTACCCGAAAAACCAAAATTCTACATGCTTACATAACATTTATAAATCCCGACATACATATTTATAAATATAAAATAAAGTATGATATGTACACAAACTTATATACAGGGCACATTGGCTGGCGACAGTGGTGACTGCAACTCCCAGCAGACGAATCAAATATTTAAACAACAACACTCTTAGCTAATATATAAATATATGTATGTATATTCTATGATTGTCGATTGTAGTTAGATTATTTTTTTGATCTCGCTGCTGGTTTGTTGCCGGTTACTGCTGATTTGCAAACGAATTAGAGACAACAAAATTATATATATTTAAATTATAAAAACTTATATACGAATTGTAAACTCAAAAATAAAGCAAATTGCGAATTACAAACTGCAAACCAAATTGTTATTAATTTTAACGGTCTGTGAATTTAAATTGGAGTACGAAATGAAGTATTGACGCCATCTAGTGGCCGTTCTAGCTGACTCTAGTGCTGCGTTGCCAGATGTTTAGCTTTTTTAGAGTGTTTGTAAGCCACCTATCGATTGGCATTCATAATTTGATATAAGTACAGCTAATCGTTGTAATTCATTTGAACTGAAAACAAAATTGGGTAAGAATTCGAACGTATTGTTGCAGGCACTCTTTGCTCTTGGGCCTTAAATAAATTTGTTGTATCGATAATTATATAATGAAGTGCATGCAGTTTGTTAATATCGATATATCGATACAAGATCAACAATCCCACCTTGCATATGTATGTGAGTGTGTTTTGTAGAAGGAGATTCTTCTCTTCATCTCTCTGTCTTTGTTTTCCACAAAATTGAAGCACACAAAAGTATTGAAGAAAATATGTTGTTATTACAAAGCTGATAAAAGACAAAGGTAAAGCCGTTAAAGACACAGGGAATTTAGTTGGAAAGCGGCCAGCGGCGTTTTGATTGAAATTGGGGAAAAACGTAATACGCTCCCCCCAAACGACGACTCATATACATATACGTATATGTATATGCGTGTGTGTGTGTGTGAGTATAATGACCACCCAGCGAACGCATCGAAATGCCACCACCAGCACGGTGGGCGGGGGAGTTGTCGGCGATTCGGACTATGAGACTTTGATGCAGCGACTGCACATTGGTGGCAGCTATCAACAACGTTCGCCCGGCGCCATTGAGCATTTTATGCACGAGCCGCCGACGCAACAACAACAACAGCAGCAACAACAACGATTGCCAAGCAGCGAGGATTACAAATTGTATGAACGAGGCAATATAATAGCCGCCTCCAAGTATGCAACCGCAACGCCCAAACCCAACATGGAACCAAACGCCATGATGATGATGATGGCCAATGGGGCCAGTCAGCAGGGAAGTCAGTCAGGGAATTCTCCGCAGATTTATGCGCCCACAGCTCAGGTGCTAGGACAACGGATTGTGCCGCAAAAGCATTCGCCCGTTTATGAGAATCTAGAGTTTTACGGGCAATTTGATACAAATCAGAAGCGGGCACAGCCACAAAGTCCCGCCAGTCGTCAGAGTGTCATGTTGAATGATTATTTGCTGATGCAACCGATTGGAGGCGGTCGTTTTGCCCACACGCCAGTGCCGGAGCCGCCCAAGCATATTTCCCATAACCATAATCACAGTCACAGTCACAATCCCATTGACGAGTTGTTGTCGTCAACGGCGCCCATCTACGAGAATATCATACCCCATTCGGGGCAGCGTGCACAGCCGCAGGCATCGCCGGCAACGGCAACAATTTATCAGCACACGGAGATGGCGACACCAACGCCCATGTCAATGGCAATGGCAATGCCGGCAACCAACAATGTGGAGCTGAATGCTATGTTGCTCACATCACCGTTGCATCAGCGCAGCAGCAGCAACAGTTCTGCCGCAGCGGCAACAGCTGTTGCTGCTGCTGGTGGAGGAGGAGGAGGATTGGGTTCACCGACACAACGCTATCGCAATCTATCACTGCCCAGCCACTTGAGTCCCATGGCATCGCCGGTGCCAACGCCGTTGGCCAAGTTGCAACTGCAACAACACACGCCCATCAAACAGCAGCAACAGCACCAGCAGCAACAGCAACTACAGATGCATCAGGGCATCAATGTGTCTGTCAATCCCAATTACATTGAGGACATTAACAGCTCCGATTACGTCTGCATGACGGCCAATCTGCATCGCAGCAGCAACAGCAACAACAACAACAACAGCAGCAACAACCACAACAGCAGCACTGCCAAAAGTCGCAGTCCCAACAATGTGCGTCTCAATGCGGCAAGTCCACAACCACTGCCAACACAGTCAACACAACAAGCACCACAAATGCAACCAACATCCATGCAGACAACAGCAACAACGACAACAGCGGCAACAACATCGACAACTCAGCCAGCAACACTGCAACAGATGCGTGCCACGCCCATAACAACAGCAACAACGGCACCACTTGCGGTGGCCACATCACCAACGCCCTCGCAGAGCAGCACAGGTAAAAGCAATGACAGTACAGTGAACACTAACTACAGGCTACATATACTGCTTTCTCTCTCTTTAACCATCAACCATTTAATATCTCTCACTCTCTCTCTCTCTCTCATTTCCCTTTTTGAAATGCTTGCACAGCCGCCTTGCGGCCCAAACGAGGTATGCCACGCCCACTTTCCCTTAGTCTAAGCTACCCCTCGCTCACTTAACTTGAACCCTATACTCTGTGCTTCAGCCCAAGTTAGGCTGACCCCATTATACCCTGCAAATGTTTGTTGTTGTTGTAAGAAGAAATCTTTGATGCTTAAAAGTTGCATAGATTTGGAAATTATGCAACAACAATCTTAAAATTTAGCCAAAATGTTAAAAAAAACGGTTATAACAAAAAAAACAAGTCTCAAAATGATGTCATTACAAAATGGATATATTTTCCTCAAAAATAATAGGAGTACTAAAAAACGTGTATCCAAAAATGTTTTGAGTATCTCCTATAAAATATAAAAGTAAATTTTCATATCGCTATTTTAAGCCTGAATTATTTCAAGTCAGTTTTACTTATTATTTTTTATGATTGTTCATAAATGATTAGTAAATATACCCTTGTACTTTTTTATGTAACGGGTATAACTGATTTATTTATTTATTTGCGAAGCAATGACAAAAAAATAATAATAAAAATTCGTAATTTTGTTGGGAAGCAGATAATTAAATTTATTCCACTCGACAAACCTAAACCTTTTCTACTTCTATTTTAATCTAATTTTCGAGTTTAGAAATTTCCTAAAGTAAGCTAAAATAGAAACAAAAAAAAGAACAATTGTTAGTTTTGTATGGGAGACTTTTTAAAAGTGTTGTGTGAATCTTTGTCTGCCAGGTTTGACCAAGAATCTGCTGCCGTACAGCGTGACACCGCCGCGTCCGGCAGGTCCGACCGAGGCGCAGCGCAAGATTGAGGAATTGACGCGGCAACTGGAGGAGGAGATCGAACAGAGCGAGGAGCATGGCGAATATTTTGGTGCGTATACAAGCGAATTACGAATGGCGAACGAATCCAACTGATGGATAATATCAACATTCATCTCAGGCATTTGTCACACCTGCGGCGAGAAGGTGAAGGGCGCTGGACAAGCCTGCCAGGCGATGGGAAACTTATATCACACAAATTGCTTCATTTGCTGCTCCTGTGGACGCGCCCTGCGCGGCAAGGCATTCTACAATGTTCACGGGCGTGTCTACTGCGAGGAGGATTACATGGTAGGTACATCACTTCTTTCGAAGTGGAAACATAACAATCTAAGTTATTATATCAAGTTATATTATGTAAAAATTTAGGAATCTTGTAATTATTTAATTGAATAAGAAAAAAAATATACTTGATCGAAGCAAGCAAACATTTTTTTCAAAATGTTAAACGTTTTTCAGCCTTGTGGATTATATACATACAACATGTTTGACTAATCCTTCCTTCTCTTTTTCTTGCAGTATTCAGGCTTTCAGCAAACGGCTGAAAAATGCGCCATTTGTGGGCATTTGATCATGGAAATGGTATGAGCTGTCTCTATCTCTTTGCCTCGCTATCTCTAGCACTCTTTCTAACTCATGTCATTGTCTTTCGAACAGATCTTGCAGGCCATGGGCAAATCATATCATCCGGGCTGCTTTCGCTGTTGCATCTGCAATGAGTGCTTGGATGGGGTTCCCTTTACCGTGGATGTGGATCACAAGATTTATTGTGTCAATGATTATCATCGCATGTTTGCTCCCAAATGCGCCAGTTGTGGCAAAGGTCTGTAAAAAACATACTCCTTGTTTACACTTCAATTCAATTTCAATTCGGTTAATTAGTTTAGTTTAAATTTAATTATAAAGAGGAAAATTAGGTTTGAGTTAATAACAAAAATAGATTATTTTTTCTGCGTTTTCGCAATTTTTTATTATAAAAAAGGTGCACATTTAAGCCTGTTTAATATTCCAACAATTGTAAAGTTCTTATGAATGGAAAAACTGTTTACAAATGCAGATAAAAAGTTTAAATATTTTGTGGTAGAAAGCGGGCATGTTTTCACATCTGTCCTTGAACTACATATTACAAATCTCTTCAGTTTACATTCTTTCAACAATTCCAGCTAAGACACTAGCTTAGAATTTAAGAGAACACTTTCAAGATGGGGAATATTTTAATTTAAATAAAACCTGCTTTTTTTAAGATACGTTATTTAATGCTCAACTCTTTTTGTTCTACACTGATCTTCGGCATGTCGAAGAAAACTTTTCTTTCTCCTTAATATAACGTATTTTTTTGTTTTTTTGCGCAGGCATCACACCCGTGGAAGGCACCGATGAGACCGTGCGCGTTGTGTCCATGGACAAGGATTTCCATGTGGACTGCTATATCTGCGAGGAGTGCGGCATGCAGCTGACCGATGAGCCGGACAAGCGTTGCTATCCGCTGGACGGGCGACTTCTCTGTCGCGGCTGTCACCTGCAGCGTCTGGCGTTGCAATCCTCGCCGCACACACGCCACCAGGAGCCCGTGTGCGCCTCCTATCAGTATATGGGCTGAGCTCTGACCTCGTGACTGACCCAAAAAACTACAATGAACTATTACAAAATATGATATATACTATAAACAATTTGCACGCACAAAATGATATACACAAAAAAAAAAAACAACAAATTGAACATAAATATTTCCAATAACCAAGATATCAAACTATAATAAAGGGAAACATTTCATAAATACAAACGATTGAGTTGTTTGGCAGTTGATATTGATCTTAATCAGTTTAGTTTAATTGTTGTGTTTAATGCGCTTCAGTGCATCAGAATCTCGAGCTGCACGAGGCGTTTGTTTGTGTCCGAGGGCATGCGATAGGGCAATGTGGCTGCCATGTTGGTCAACGCCTTGGCCCGTTGACGCAAATTTATGAGAAGCTCCTCCTTGCTGTCGCTCGGACCTAAGCCTAGACCCTGTCCATGTCCCGATCCATGACTGCTGTCGTCATGTGGTGCGCTGACATTGCCGGTCTTGATCTGTTTGTACTCCATGTAGATGAGGTCCATGGAAGCGAGCAGAACATCGGGCAGCACTTTGATGATATCGGCACCAACCAGTTTCAGGCTCCTCACACAGTAGTCCACCTCGCGACAGTTGTCTGGAATAATGCGATGCTTGGCCAGCACCTCGGTGGCGAGACGCGTCTCTCCCGCATGATAATAGTCAAAGAATTTCATAAGCTGCGACAGCAATTGATATGTGCCAAGCACATGCTCATCCACATCCAATTTACGCTTGCCCAATGCCAGATTCATGCGCTCCGTGATCCCGACAAGCTGCTCCCGCATGCTACCCTCTCTAGCCGGCTGATGCACCACCTGTGACAACAGGGAGCACAATAAACGCAATGCCTTCTCCAGCTGACCGGCAATAAAGTACAGCTTGATGGCCGCCTCAAATTTGGTGCGTTGCGAGAGCTCATCACCCACCATGGTGGCGAGCACATGCTTATCATGCACCATGTTGGTGAACTGTGCAAAGATGCCACTAAAAAAACAGAGAACAAAGGTGATATACAAATGAAAACTATAGAATATACATCAGAGATTGCAATCATTTATGGGATTCCTCAAACTGATTTGGAGTTGAATGCAATCAAAAATAGTTTGAAATCGTTATATTAATCGAATCAATCTCGTATGCGACTCATTGCTTACCCGCTGTAACTCCATGGATCATTGGAGTCGGGCTTGCCAAAGACCAACAGCAACAGTTGATCATCACAATTCTCGACGAGCAAATCACAGATGCAAGTGAGCATCAAATTGCGTCCATCGGCGGCCTTGAAATTGCGCAGCAGGTAATAATATTGAAGGGCCTCGTTGGTGTTGGTTTGCTCAAAGCATTTCGTGTACATGATGATGAGACGGGCCAAGTTGAGGCGTCGCATTGGCGCCGGATCCTGCGGATCGACGCACAGCAAAGGCTGCTGAACTGTGCTCGGTGTGCCCAGCATACAGAGCTCATTGAGAGCGATGGCCATGTGGACGGCATGCGGACGATTCACATCGGTGCGGGCCAAAAACTCAATCGCTGATTCAAATTGTCCGGTTAGCACAAGAACCTGGAAATACAGCGGTGTCTTTTCACGTGCATTGAAATAATTCTCGCCATATTTATCCAGGATTAGAGACTGCAGGCCGCCGTAACTAAGACGCTCGATATGATATTCGTTGCGTTCATCTGTGCAAAGCATCGACAGCTGCATCCACAGGAAGTCATCGATGGTGCGGACGACTTCCTGATGCGGCTCGTGCGGATCACAGGCCAACACAATGGCATATACCTGGAAAGCATAAAGAGATAAGTAAGAATATCTCAAATTGAAAGTATATATTAATTAAGGGATTGGCATGCCTACCGCCTTCTTATAGGGATCCGTGCAGACGCGCAATTTATTATTGTACTCGAGCTTTAGCTGGCCCTCCAGCTTGGTGTGTGGCCCATCCTGATCGCCCAGCTGCTGGTGAGATTGTTGATGCTTCTGTTGTTGCTGCAGCAGCTTGAGCAGATCTGGACAAACGCCGCCCTCTTTAAGAAACTGTACGGCTGCGCCAAGATCACCGCTGCGCAGACTGTAATAGACAAGAGCCCACAGTGGACGACCTTGCGAGATGTCGAGTAGGCCGACCAAAGACTGTGGCAACTGAAAGGTGATGCTCACAAATGAAGTGACCGTGTTGTAGACATTGGGTATGCCGCCACGAAGACCGACAAGTCGATTCTTCTGGATGACTGTGTTCATGTATTGCTTGTAGCATTGCTCCAGGTAGGCGAGTGCTTGCTGGACAAATGGTGACCCTGTCTGGCGTGCCTTAATGGGATCCAAATTGCGCACTAAAGGGGATACATTGGCCATGTATGAGAGTACGCTCCACATTTCGGGCACTTGATTATCGAGGTTGTTCAGCTTCTCCTTGGCCAACTGGGTGAGCTTTGTGAGGAGATTGGGACGATGACTGCTCTGCTGAATGAAGGTGGTTTTATATTGATTGTAGGCACATATCTCTTCAGCATAAAGAGACTCAATGCGATTGAGGCGGGATCGTGGTAAGGCAGCCTGTGGCAATACCGTTGGCACCATCTGCCGATGCACATCGGGAAAGTCTTCCTGATTCGGCCCGACCAGCGCGTTGAGCAGCCGCTCCTTTTCCTCGCCCCACTCGGCATAAATGCAGCGCATCCGGTTCCTTTCAACCGATTTGAATATCTGCCAAACCAAAATAAATAAATTATTAATTCAAATTAACTGAAATGTTTTCAATATTACAACTGCCTTACGTTAGAGTTGGTCTCTTCAATTACTGCAATAATGGCATTCTCGCGCTCGTTCTTTAAGTAACCCTCCACATCGGTGTCGGAAATCGGATTCAATGGCTCGAAGGATTGGCGCGCACTTAACGATTCTAGCTTTTGTGTCAACTTCGGTAGATCCACTCCCCTGGATCCAAGCAATATATGCCTGCATTGAAATAGACACATGTACACACGTTTATTCATTTTACAACTTTATATACTTACGCCTGCAAGTCATTAGTGCCCGTCTGCGTGACGCGCGAATGCAATTCCTGTGTGGCTTGAAGCACTTGCGATAGTGTACGCTCCACGCGGGGCAGCTCGGTGTCCATTTTCGTCTCATTTGTCAGGCGCTGGGCCTGTTGCAGCAGTTCGTTTAGATCCATAGCTAATAATAATTTTAAATCAGCAACGAAAATCGTAAAAACAAATTAACACAATTTCTAAACTCGCCGCACGCCGGCTGAAAGCATTGTAGCTTCTGATTTACAGTATCGATAGGTGATAACATTTTCAAATATCGGACAATCGAGCAAGAGGTAGTGTGACCGTATAAGCATGTTTCGGCAGTGACAAATAATTTGCTAGAAAAAGCTAACAAAACAAAAAAAAAAAAAAGTTATAAAAACAATTTGGCACTTCTTGGCATTCACAAGAAAGTGCTACATTATCTATATATGTTAACAGCTTTTAGACCTAATGTTATCAGCGCTATCGGAAAATTTCTAATGCATTTATTTCCATTTCCAATCAATAAAAAATATCACTTATAATAATCAAAACAAGTATTTAAATATTACTAATATCAAATTAAACACCAACATACATTTGACGCTGCTTAACAGAAAACAGTTAATGGTGTCTGATAATAACATTTCAGCGTTATGTTAGCTTTTACTGTGCACTTCAGAAGAAGAAGAGTCTGTAAAGTAGAGTTGGGATTTTTAGTTCAATTTGCTAAATAAGTTCAATCGCTCATATTTCAGTCGTGAACTAAATCAGTCATATAGTTCAGTTATTCAGTTGGTTATGAAGTATGAACAAGATGGTTTATATTAACGGGATTCCGGTAAGCGTTTTAGATTTGGTTTAGATTTCGCAGTCAGCTGTTCACAGCTGCTCCATACAAAATTTTCAGTGTGCCCAGAGCAAATCAGAGAAATGTGGTCTTACTAATTGATTTCGTAAAATCTGCTTTGAGGCTGATTTCGTTTTGATTTCGATTTGGTTTCGTTATAATATTCAATCAAAGCATATTCGATGATCAAACTTTCGTTTAATGCGTTTATAAATTTCCATTTATGGCTTTCTCACGGCATTTTGTGCAACTGCTACCTTTTTTGTGTACTTTTAAGCTGTTAATCAGCTGTTCGCCAGACTATTAGCTGTTCACGAAATCTAAAACTAATCAGTGTGCAAAAAGGGTCGTTCCCTCAACTGATTTAGATTTGGCTAAAAATAATCTAAACCAAATCTAAAACGCTTACCGGAATCCCATTATTCAGTTGGTCATGAACGATGAAAGATGGTCTGTCAGTTGTTTATGAACGATAAACGATGTGAATAGGCTACTTTTTAGTGTAAGTGTTTTAAGTTTTTAATTAGAATAGAATACAAATGCCAAATATATTTAGGATTATCTTTTTATTTTTTGGGCTATACCTATACCCTGGCTTATTGAAAATGAGGAAAATGAGCAATGAGTAATGATTGTTTTTTTTATATTGGGCTTATGTAAACTTTTACATTGTTCAAAACTTAAAAATATATAAAATTGAAACATTGCTACATGTAAATAAAGAAGAAATTGAATCCAATCGCGGAACTCTATGTATATAACTCTAATTATATTTCTCAAGGAAATTTAAATTTTTTTAAAGAAATTAGTAATTTCAAATTACTGACCAACTGCGAAATGAACGATTTAGTTTATGATTGACTGAATAAGTTCATTCGTTCATCTTAATGACTCGTTCATTTGAACTTTCTCAGAACGAAACGACACAGCTCTACCAAATTAAAGAAACAGGCAGCACACCGCAAACGCTTGCTACGGAAGGCAAACTTAATTTTTTTAATACAAATTTAACCCATACAGGCGTGCTAAAGTACAGTGAAATTTGAAATTGTGTAGTGTGGACTGTGTTCGTGTGTGAATATTAGCAATAAAAATTAGCACAGCAAGAAAAGCAAAAGAAAAACACGTACGCACGTCACGCGGACGACGAGAACGACGATAACAACTGCGTAAACTTTAAAGAGAACTTATAGCTTTGTAAAAGCGTTTAAAACATGTCAGCCGCCGATGTTGAGACACAGCCGCAGCAGGAGACGACGAACGGCACCAGCACATTTGATGTACCCGAGATCGAATTGATCATAAAGGTGGGTTGATTTAGTCACTAGACACTTGCATATACAAATACATATGTTCATGCATATATTATGTATGGGTGTGTGTTTCTGTCTGTTCGTTAGATTTCTTTATGCGCGCTTTGCAAATTTTCTGTACGGCAATAAAGTGAAAATGCAGCTTCTGTTGTTGCAAAAAGCTGCTGCACTTACAAACACAAAGGCACTTTCTTCTTCTTTTCTTACCTTTTGCTTGTCCCCACTTATGTGTCACATGAAATATAAAACGTATTCATTATGTTCATTTTTCGTTTTTTTTTTTTTTTTATTTATTCATCATCATTGTCTGCCGCCGCCCCCTTTTGTATTGGCTCTGCTCTCAGTCAGTGTGTGTTCTTCTTGTTGTTTCCAAGTTAAGCATCGCAAAAACAGGTTTTTCCCCCTCTCTTTCCTCCTTAAGTTCTTGACCAGCTAAGCAGCACACACAAATACAACTCTCTCGCACACACACATACATATATAAGACATATGAGTGTTTGTTGAAATTTGCATTTGTATTGGCAACCCCATAGACAGGCATTCTTGCATTTTCTTTTCAGTTAGCTAATAACTTCTTGCAGGTTTTCCCAATATAATAATATAACTTCTTATCTAACATAAAGTTAATCGCATTTCATAGCGCCAATTGGCTGACAACGCACACGTTTCCATCACTGTGAAGTGTGCTTTTGATTTCGAAATATCTTGGCGCCTACGTCATGCAAGTCCAAGACGAAAATACTTCAACTCGTCGAACAGTTTGTTTGCGCAAGTAATTGTCTTTGCGAAGAGCCATTGTTGATTCTATTAGTAAAGCAACAATCGTTTATGCTCCACTCCTCTGACACCCACGTCTTATACTCACTTCTTTTGGTGTATTTATGTGTGTGTGTATGTATATGCCGCACCCTACATAAAAGTATGAGTAATGCAACTCTAACTGCAATTCAGTTCACCCTCTTCCTCCTTAGATGAACTTTTGCTTTTACGTTGCTGCGTAGAGTCACAAGCAGCAGTGAGAGAAAGTGAAACATGGCTGCCAAAGCGCACCTGTTGAACTTAATGCACTCTTCTCTGAATGAAGCAGAAGCGTCAACTCGTCTTTGACATAATGCACGCACACAAACAAATATATCTACATAAATACTTATGTACATTTGCCATTTGCAATCAAAAGGAAAACAGCAACAATACACGTAAATGTACATACAAAGCGTTTAAGCAAAAGTGAAAGTTCAATTTGGTTTTGCGCCCAAATACATTGCGCCCGCTTGTTATTATGTTGCTGCATAGATGAAGAAAGCAGCAGCAGCAGCATTCACTCTTCCAACTGGCTATGCTTGTCGTGTCTGCTGCAAACAAAACAAACGTGTGTTCGAGGTCCAACAAAACAATCATTGAACGCTAAACAGGTTTTTCTCGTGTGCAGTTTTCCGCCTCCTTGGCCAAAGTCAAAGGCCCAGGCACAGTCATCGCCCACACACACACTCTCAAAAACAAAACAACGGCAACAATTACGTTTATTGTTTTGTAGTTTTTTTGATGTAGACGAGCCTCGATATGCCTTTATTTGGCATCGAAAATATATCGATAGCTTTAGACTGTACAAATTTAAGGTGTGAGTTTTTTGTTTTGTGATTACTAGAGATAATAAATAATTTATGTAGCACGTGAAATGCAGCAAACATATTCACTTATAAGTATGATGATGTATTATGAATACTATTTTTCGCAATTATGCGATCCGTTAATATTCATAGCCAGCATGCTCACGATCAGCTCACGCGTCCATCTCCAGGGCGCTGCAGCATGACATTTAAGCACAGCACGCAAGAGAGGCTTGTCATGCTATTGTTGTGTTAGTTGTTGCTGTTGTTCTTCATGCTGCTTTGGTTGTGGGTGGCGTGTATGGATGCATTTTCATTGACAAATCCAAAAGTACACGCCAAAAAAGCTGCGCAATGTGTTTTTTTTTTGTCTTTCTGCCAGTGCCTTTTTAATGCATTTCGCAATTGAAGACGATTTATTATAGAAATTACTTAACACTCGTACTTTATCTGTGCATACCAGAGCTCGCAAAATATGATCAACCCATTTTTTTTAGGCTGTCAGCTCACCAAAAAGACAGAGAAAATTGGATCAGACTCGCTCACTCTCTTAAAAAACACATATTTTTGTTTCATTTGAGCTTTGTGTTTTACACTAAACAGTGAGAAAAAATATAA
This sequence comes from Drosophila limbata, assembly GCA_963924055.1. Lineage (NCBI taxonomy): Eukaryota > Metazoa > Arthropoda > Insecta > Diptera > Drosophilidae > Drosophila > Drosophila limbata. The sequence continues at coordinate 22,391,723 of OZ001351.1, forward strand.
AAAGTTCTCTAACGAAACAGTTTGAATGTGAAACTGACGTTCAACGATCAAAAACTTAGCAAAACAAACGAAGTGGAAGCAAAAAGTGTCTTATTTTAAATAAATTGAAACAAATATAAATAAAGCTTTTTTAATTAGGTATTTAGTTTAACAATTAAAATTGAGTTGATGTTCTCAGCAGTTAAGGATGTGCGCTTTTCGTTTAAAATATAATTAAGGGCAGAGAAAGATCGCTCTACCGACACCTGAGTTGCGGGTGTGGCTAACACCACCTTAGCTAGCTCACTCAGATGTGGTGCCTTAAACTTCAGTCCGTGGTAAAATTTTTTCAAGTCACTTTTTAGTGGTAAACGGCCATATACTGTATTGAAATTTTCAATTTCTAAGTAAATTTTAGAAATTTTTTCAGACGTTTCATCTTCTTGAAAATTAGGGATATCTGCCATACTGTCTAAAAAATCTGATAAAAGTGAATTCTCCTCTGAAATGCTTGCTGAGGGAGGTACTTCATTTGAATTTGACGGTTTTTCAGAGATCGATTTATCACTTGGCTTGATAAAATTAGAAACGTTAAATATATTATGCATTAATAATTTGTAATATATTACTTGATTTAAATTGAAAATGCGGAGTGCAATTCTTTTTAAATTTTGTTTAGCCAACACTTTTTGCTGTTCGGTTAAAATTACATTGATCCGTGGGTCCATATAAATAGCAGACAACAATGCTTCGTTTTGAAGCAACTTACTCTCGCGCGCTTGAAGTTGTGCCAATAACTTTTTAGTAATGACGTTTTGGCTTTTCTGACATTTCAGCTTTAGCTCCATCCACAGTATAAAAAAATCGCTGTATGCAAGTTGCTCTTGTTGCAATTTAAGTGTTGCTTCATATGTGTCCTTAAATGCTGCAAGGTACAGCTCAACCCAGTCCCAGTCCATTTTAATATTGAAATTATTTTGCGCATTAGTAAACTCCTTTAAATCGAATAATTTTACTAACATCAAGTAAGTCGAATTCCATCTAGTCGTTACATCCAGGGTTGGAATCTGCTTCTCGTTCTCCATCAAGGTACGTCTGCAGAAAATCAGATTTATTGTCATATGAGATTACATATAACACAGAAACACCAGTACCTATATTTTCCAGTTCGCAAAACTTTACATATTTGACGGCAAGCATTAATTTTCTTAGAGATTTCGCTTTGCTTGTTAACATCATACACGCACAATTGCAGAGTATGTGCTGCGCATCGCACAAGTTGCACATTTGGAAACGCAATAGAGTCTAGCAATTCCAAAACCTCTTCTTCCTTATTCTCATCCTGTATTGAATCTTCTGTAGCATCATCATTTAACAGCTCAATAGCCTTAACCATGTTTCTGCCATTGTCTGACGTAATGCTGGACACAATATGATTATTCATTTTTATGCTTATTTTAATACATCAACCCTTACCTAAAAATTTGATCTAGTTCTATATCATATTCTCGAATAATCTCCACAATTTTGTTTTTAATGTACTGTCCAGTGTGTGACTGAAATAGCTGGATCATTCCAAGTGTTTTAACGACAATCTCATTTTGTTGCAAGGTTGAATTGAACATTTGTAAATTAATACCCAAGATGGATTTTTCCAATCTGGTGGCCACATCTATTTTCAAAGATATTAATCTGCGTTTTACCAAAGCCTTTATGTCTTCCTTTATAGCCATCTCTTTGGCTCGAATGTGATCCATTATATTTCGGGATGTGATCGGTGACATTTGAAGAGCATTGTAAATAGGGTTTAAAATTTCTCGAAACCCTTCGCTGTCTAGTAGTAAAAAAGGTCTGCCATCTGTTGTCACAATTTTCACTACAGAGGCAGTTATTGCCTCTGCGCTTGCTTCGTAGGCTATTTTCCGTTTTTTTACATTTTTTTGCACGTTGTTATCAACATGTTGCTCATTGAATGCATCAAAAATGTCTTTATGCTTGGCCGTTAAGTGTCGTCTCAAATTTGTAATATGGTGTCCTGATAATTTTGAGGCACACACATTGCATTGAGACTGTTTTAAATTTTTGTCAATTTTAAAAAAAGAATGAACTTTATTTGCTTCACGACCCATCGTTTTTTTTTTACGCACTTTACTGTAATGCACGAAAAATTAGGAAAAAAAACACTTTTTAAAAATATTATTTGTCGAAGTGTCCCAGTTGAACGAAAACATGAAGTGAGCTACAAAATATTTTCGTGTTTTTAACACTGATCGAATTGAGCACAAACGAAATTTAAGTGTTACTTCGATTCCCTTTGCCTGAGTGTCAGCTAGCACCAGCTTTTTTTATGACTGCCTACAAAAAGGGACCAATTTTTGCGAGCTCTGGTGCATACTCGTATTTGTGGTTAACTAAAATAGCAATTAAGTCACAGAGTTCTGGAAATGAAAATGACAAGCGTCTCAGCATGCCATAAATAATAATGAGACACGAAGCTGAAGAGTGTGAAGACGAAATTGTAAGCAAAAACAAAAAGCCCATTAGCCATTTACCAATTTGGGCCAAGATACGAGCCAGTGAGCATTCTTCAAACTCACGTTCCTCCTCCCCCTCTGCATTCACCTTCCATACAGCACTCAGTCTTTGTTGATTATATTTTATTATTATTTTTTGGCTATTACTTCATCACTGTGAAGCAGTTGCTTGTGTTGTGCTTGCTTCCGCTGCTCTCTGATAAGATATGTATGTATGCTGAAAGCGCTCAAGGTTGACATTTCTCCCCGCCCTCAACATACGTATGTGCATACTATAAATATATATACATTCATACAAAGTCATAATGCCGTTGCCGAAAAATATTGCCACTGCAGCTGTCATTGCGAACCGGTTCCAAAAATATCGCACTTTTGAACCGAAAACAAAAAAAACATACATACATATGCGTAGGGATGCGTATACATGTATAAACATCATACATTTAATTTTTATTTATGTATGCTATTGTTGCTGTCGTCCCTAGCCGCACTAACAATTTGTATTTTATTATTCCTATTTTATCTTATCGCACTATTATTTCTGTTTAATTACGTTGCCCCTTATACAATAAAAGCAACAAATCAAGGGGATCGAACAGTCTGAGATGTTTTTTTTTCCAACTGGGAATAGATGAAGACACACACACACACAAATGATAACAAGTGGTGGGAGAGAGACGGTAAACTACAGAATAGATTTGTCTCACTTCTCTCAATGATGCCAAGTTGCCATTTAAATTCTGCTTCTTTCGCTTCATATTCTCCCCCAACCTGCCACACATTTTTAATTTATTTGCAAGCTTAACGAAATGTATTTAAAATTAACCATTTTTTTTATTGGTGATCAGCAATTGTTGATTTGGCAAAGCATATTTTGTTTTCTTTATGGTCTTCAAATATAGAATGTATAAATTGTATGCCACTTGAAATTTGCTTCGCTTTTGACTTGTTACATATGTTCGTCATTTCTATTTTCGATCGGCAATTGCAATCAGCTTTTCAAGTTGCATTCATCTGAATTGCAATTCAAGACAGATGCTGAAAGATAGAGCGAATGCGAGAGAGAGGAGCCAGCGCAATTGTGACCTTTAACATTTCACATAAACCGTGTTGTAGAATATACTTTGAAATTCATATTGCAAACGTAATTACCTTTTTTGCCAGATACACACACGCGAGATGTGTATGTGTCTGAAAGTGCAAAAGTTGCTGGTGAAAAGTAATCAGGTCATTTGGTAAGTTTATGTGTGACCGAGGTACACCAAAGTATCTGTATCTGTGTATCGGTAAACAGTTAATATTAACATTGGCTGCTAATGCGACAAGGCACATGTACACTATTTCTGCCGCAATCAAAATTGAACCGTTAAAGCTCATGCGTTAAATGCTTTGAGTGACAACGCACCCGTGACGATGTTTCCTTCTTCCAGCTCCCATGCTTGACTGCTTAAAGAGGGGCGGTGTGGGCATTTTATATTATATACATACATATATATTACACACAATAGATACATATGTACGTATGTATGTGATATTTAATCGTGTTTTGTGTGTCTGGTTATTAAGCTATTGACACTATTACACACGCATGTTAATTAATTCTTATTTAAAAAAAATTAATTGCAATTGTCAGTGTAATCGATGCTTAAATGTTAAAACATCTGATTACGTGCGATTATTACTTGTTGACAGATAAACGAGCGATGTGTTGCTCTAGTCAACGGCGATTGCGGTTACTCATTACCGATTGGCCGTCGATTATTACAAGACTTCTATTTTAGGCAACAGCTGGCAACCTTGTAAGCAATTTACGCTGTAAATGGAGTTGTGTTGCTCCGTGTAAAAATAAACACAATACAACTGCATGCGTTTATCTAACACACGCATACAAACAGACAATGTATGAAAGTATTGGTTGCCGGCTATCGGCTGTCGGTAAATCAACAAGTCAATTTCTCAACAATAGCAAAAGCTGATGACATCACACGCTGTATTTGCTGGTCAAATGCCACGCAGGCGTGGCTGGCATTTCAAAGTGTGTGATGCCAGGAATATGGCACTTCCTGGCCTGACAACATACCGCCAAAACTTTTCGATACTTTTTTTTCTTTCGATACCATGCGTCAACGTCAACAATGCATCACGCGACGCCGACGCTCGTAAAGTTGTGGATAATGATGATGTCACATGATCAAATTTACAGTAGAAACTTGCAGGAATGAATAGAGTGAATTCTCTTTATGCAAATTAAAACAAGTTGTGTTTATTTTGAGGACTGAGAAGATGTATATTTACATATGTATTTATACAAATTAATGTAAATTATATTATATCTTTATGTTAATCCTATCAAGTGTGACCTGTATTAAGCTTGAATACAATTTGTCGAATTTAATTTAATTTGACTTGACACGCGATCGCCCATTACGAACCATTTGCCAGATATTTACCATTTAGTATACATATGTAGATAAACATATTTATATAAATCGTCACTTGACCTTAATATTTTCAACTAATTATTTATTTCTGTTTCTCCTGTTAGGCATCAACTATTGATGGACGTCGCAAGGGCGCCTGCCTGTTCTGTCAGGAGTATTTTATGGATCTGTATTTGCTTGCCGAGCTCAAAACGATTAGTTTGAAGGTGACCACAGTGGATATGCAGAAGCCGCCACCAGATTTTCGAACCAATTTTGAGGCAACACATCCCCCAATTCTGATTGACAACGGTTTGGCCATATTGGAGAATGAGAAGATTGAACGGCATATCATGAAGAATATACCCGGCGGCTATAATCTTTTTGTGCAGGACAAGGAAGTGGCGACGCTAATTGAGAATCTGTATGTGAAATTGAAGTTGATGCTGGTCAAGAAGGATGATGCCAAGAACAATGCCCTTCTCTCGCATCTCAAGAAGATCAACGATCATTTGGCCAATCGCAATACACGATTCCTTACCGGCGACACCATGTGCTGCTTCGACTGTGAGCTCATGCCTCGTCTTCAGCACATTCGCGTGGCGGGCAAATACTTTGTTGACTTTGAGATACCGGTTAGTACTGCTCCCAACTATTACTTACCGAGGGTCGACCGACAAGTCAGTCATAAATATTTGTAAGAAAAACAGTGATGTAAAACTACATCGAAAAGTCGACATCTCGATTTTCGCCGGAGCGATTTGCCAGTACTTTAACTCGATAATTTTTTGACTATTAATTAAATCGCTTTTCATTAATAATCTACAACTCAATGAAGTTATTTAGTTGATCGTAGTTTTTTTGCAGAATTAAGTTCAGTTAATTATGACATGAGGAGTTGATTAAATGTTCAATCTTAAGATTTTAAACTTAAATTTTCGAAAGAGCTAAGGATCTCTACTAAATATCGATATCTTGGGGCACGAAATTATTTAAACGAAATGAAACTCAATCCACAGTTTGGATTTACATCACGTACGAAAACACAATATTTCCAATCGAATCATAATTTTTGTTGGAGAGTATAGCCATAAAGTACGGTCACACTGCTTGCACACAATTAAGCAACATTTTTTAGGGAAAACTGTCAATCCGTTAGATGTATTTAATTAAAGAAGATTATGTTGAGTATAGTTAATTTTATTCAACTTGAGAATGTTTCGTGTTCGCACGTAGACCAATGACTTATCAGTCTTCCCTCGTATGACCTTAACTGGAATATTCTCTAGTAATGCAATGTTTCCATCTTATGCAGACCCACTTGACGGCGCTGTGGCGTTACATGTACCACATGTATCAGCTGGACGCATTCACACAATCATGCCCGGCTGACCAGGACATTATCAATCACTATAAACTGCAACAGGTAAGAGAGTTCTCTTTCCTTCCATGTTCGTTTTCTAATAAACTTTCCCAATTTCCTTTCGCAGAGTCTCAAAATGAAAAAGCACGAGGAGCTGGAGATGCCGACGTTTACCACATCCATTCCAATTGATATTTCGGAGTAAAGTTTTATAGAGCCATGCACAGTTATTATTATTATTATTATTATTGTACTTTTTTTTGTGTGACAACTTTACAACTATAACTACAACTACAAGATCAGCGACCACTTTGAATGACAACAACAATTACTACAACTATGAAAAATGAATAGAATATGTATATATACATACATAACATACAATATTACTTATATGGTATACATATATTTATAGAACTTTATATAGATACGCGAGATGATTGATAACAAGCAATTGTTCTTTTTTAAGCAGCCACCGTTGCCTTCCTCCGAAAGCTATGCATTTTTTTTATTTGGCTTGTATTTAAAAACAACAATTTCGATTTAATTGCCCGCCTGAGTGTGTATTTTTTTTGCTTAATATCATAAATTAAAGCTATAATGTATTTGACATACATTAAAATCACCTATACCTTTTGGGTTCTCCCTTTATTATTGTTTTTTTTTTAATACATGTATGTAAATCTGCAAGGAGCTTTTGTATGTAAAGAAACAGTGTCTTTCTTTAAATTCATTTTTTATTTCGATTATTTTTCGCTCCCTGGCGCATGTTGCCATTTTATTTGCTTTAAATTTTTATTTAATACCATAACAAGAAAAAAATTTACAAAAAAAAAAAAAACAAAAATCAATAAGAATATGAGAAGAGGAAATTAAGAGTATTTTTTGTATTAAGTGAAAAATTATAAATAAAACAAAAACAATTTTAAATACATATTTATGTATGTGTGTGTGACGGGAATTAAATTCTTGAACAGCTCCGGCTTATTTCTCGTAATCAGTATAGTTCGGGAAAAAATTGGGATATTATTCAAGAAGTCATTTTATTCTGACAAAGAAATCATCGATGAAAATTCAAAGCACCGCTAGTAAGCTGCCAATGTTTGTTTTTTTCTACTGGGTGCTATTGCTCCATCGTTAAACAGCAATAAAAAGTACTGTGGGGCACGTTCGGATAACCAAAAAAGCTATCTTTAATAAATTTGGCAGTTAAATGTACCGTTTGGAAGAATCGATCGTGTGATTCACATAGTGTGTGTGAATGCCAAATAATGTCATTTGGCGCCAGTTCATTCAGTTTACACAGTGTCGAAGAACTTTAAAAAGAATGTGCAAAAAGCCGTACGGTTTGCACAACAAAAGAAAAAATAACTTCCACCACAGCTACTGAAAGGTAAACAACATTTACCCTGTATTTATTGAATTTTGAATTTAGATATTTTACCTGTTTTTCTGTCCCCTTTTTAAGTGTTGTCCTTTTTTCGATGTCCATCAGTCCTCATTTTCTTATCGATTTATGGCAGCACTGGTCGCTAGCTCGATTCGATTAGATATTAGTGCGATAACTAGAAGTATGTGATGAAGCCCTGGCTCATGTCGATAGCGAGCGTTCGAATTTGGTCCTATCTTTTTTAATTGTTATCGATCAACAAGTTGAATTTAATTATTAGTGGGATTCCGGTAAACGTTTTTGATTTGCTTTTGATTTGATTTTGATTTTTCAGTCAGCTGTTCACAGCTGCTCCATACAAAATTTTCAGTGTGCCCAGAGCAAATCAGGGAAATGTGGTCTTACTAATTGATTTCAAAAAATCAGCTCTGAGACTGATTATTTTTGCATTTTGATTTGCTTTCAACTCAAAACTGTGTCAGCTGTGTGGCATATGGTGTTTGTTTACATTCTGCTGTCATATGAATATGGAGAACGTAAGTCTAATGCATTTAAAGTATTTGTAAATAAATAAATATAAAATGTATGTTTAATATTTATTTAATGCTTTTTAGGATGCTTACCAGCCCCTCTTGAAAAAACGCAGAAACAACAGCATAAAGTGGACGGAGTCAAAAGTACTCGAATTATTAGAGATATTCAATAAAAACATAATCGAAAAGCAAACTTTCGTTTAAAACGCGTATAAATTTCCTTTTCTGGCTTTCTTTCGGCATTTTGTATACTTTTTAGTTGTCAATCAGCTGTTCTCCCAGGCTGTCAGCTGTTCACGAAATCAAAAAATAATCAGTGTGCAAAAAGGGTCGTTCCGTCAAATGATTTTGATTTGGTTAAAAATAATCAAAAGCAAATCAAAAACGTTTACCGGAATCCCACTATTATATTAAATTAATTATATTTTAGCAAATAAAATATTTGTTAGAGATATTATAAAGAAATAATAGAAAATAACTTGAAAAAGTTTCAATTCAAATTCAGACATTAAAAACTAAAACAAATGACTCAAAAATTATTTAAATAAATATAAACTAAATATAGATATTTTATAACCAAAAATATTTATATCGATTTAAAAGAGATTGCACAGTTCTTTTACGGAGGAAATTAAGCATATTTATATTTTCTTGATTTTCGATAAATTTCATAATTCTAACAATATTGAAAAAAACGTTATAGGCTCAAAATTAAAAGCTCTACACAAATAAATTATATTTATCAACACATTAATTCATAAATTAAGTAAAATGTATATTTTAAAATAATCGATGATTCCCGGAACCAGTGTGATTCCTTTCTTTTATATGATATAACAGCCAAATTGATGAACGGGTGAAAAATCGTTCCAATTGCCTCGTGTTAAATTATAGTAGCAAACACGCGGGCACACTTACACGATGGCCTTTTTAGGTGCAACTCTGATTCGCAACATTCACAAGTCGTCGGCACTTCGCTTTGCTGGGTCCGCCATTTTACCTAAAAAATCTATAACCCCAGCTCGAAGTGGAAGTAGCGGAGGTCAGTTGCAATTTGGAATTCAGTTTGTTCGCGAATATTCTAACGGATCGAAAATGAGTACTTTGCCAAGAGTATTCTTCGATATGACCGCCGATGGCGAGCCCGTCGGTAGAATAATTATGGAGGTAAGTTTACAATTTTTCCGCTTTTTCTATATAATTTTTTTTTGGTTGCAATTCTCATTTTCTGACCTGTGCACTTTAACAGTAATGTGTGTGTATGTATATGCATTAGATATATTATACACGTGTGTCTGTAAATGGAAAAGTTCATAGTACGCCTGTACACGTGATTACTAAGTATACTATTTTCCGGCATATTGTGTTAAGTTACCTGATGCATAAGTATGTACATATGTAAAAGTGCTTATTTAATTATGTACGTATACATACATACTGAATACATTTGTCTACTTGCTTTAAGTGGCAATTACCATTTCGCCACCTAAGTGTTATATGTGTACGTTTGTATGTGCATACATGTACAGGAGAAAAACTGCATGTGTATTCACATATGTATGTATATATGAAGGTATGTGCTGCCTATCTACACTGATATGAGTTAAGATAGCACATATTAGGTGCAACGATTATATTTTTAGTTGCTGATTTAAATATATACCAAGTATTAAGCTTATACCAGACACAGTTTTATAATTAACATATAAAAAAAGAAGAGGGAAAAAATGCCGGCATCCGTATGTGCATGTGTATGTGTGCGTACACAAATCAATACACACAAACATAACCTCAATTTCTACACGTAGAAGAGGCTTGCCTGCATGTGTGAATGTACACACGTACATATGTATGTATGTACAAATGTGTGTTAAGAATTCAGTAAACTCGTTTGACTTTGACGAACGAACTTTAAAAAGAAAAGAATTGAATTTATTTGATGATGTAATGGGCTTACGTCAATTTGAATTTTAAATTCAATAATTTAGTTTTAGACAAGTCAGTGACACCACCCCCATTTTTGAGTTGCAATTAATTTAATGTGCATGACTATGTATGTATATATTTCTATTACTGTGTGTGCAAGTGTGTACACATGTGTTATCATGTACTATATTTATTTATACATGTGTGCACTCGGTAATTTTCCGGTCATTGTTTTTGTGCATATTTGATAAATTTTGTTTTGTTTTGTGTATAATATACAGCTAGTCAAGTAATGGCGTTGACAATGTAAAATAATCGCCAATCTTATTTTGCACAAAAAATAATTGATATTTTTATTTATTCTATTTTTTATTCTAGAGCAACTTAAATAAAAAAAACAATTTCCATTGTGCTCAACTATATTTATTTAATAAGAAAACCAGTTATTTCGATTTGTATTAATCATTCCTGTTTTTTCCCTCTTTTTTTAACCTTGCGAATTTCAGCTGCGCTCTGATGTCGTGCCCAAGACCGCTGAGAACTTCCGTGCTCTGTGCACCGGCGAGAAGGGTTTCGGCTACAAGGGATCGAGTTTCCATCGCGTCATTCCAAATTTCATGTGCCAGGGTGGCGATTTTACCAACCACAACGGCACTGGAGGCAAGTCCATCTACGGCAACAAGTTCCCCGATGAGAACTTCCGTCTGAAGCACACCGGCTCTGGAATTCTGTCGATGGCCAACGCTGGCGCCAACACCAATGGATCGCAGTTCTTCATCTGCACCGTGAAGACCTCTTGGCTGGATAACAAGCACGTTGTGTTCGGTGAAGTGGTTGAGGGCTTGGATGTTGTCAAGAAGATTGAATCGTATGGCTCGCAGTCGGGCAAGACCACCAAGAAGATTGTGGTTGCCGATTGTGGATCACTTTAAGATGGATGGCATTTCTGTTAAGACGAAACCCGTTCGCATTTTCTCCAACACCTTTTTTTTACCAATAACTGTAATAATATGAAATACAATACATATTTTCAATAGACGATTCTTATGTTATCAATATTCTCACTTTCAAAATGGGTTAAAAACTTCGGGTTACTTTCTAATGCAAGCCTTCTATATATATCTCTATATACCGAATAGTACCTTATCGACTTATCGAGTTTGATTGTATTTATCTACCACACATACAAAGTATATATACATACATACACATCTATATGTACACATGACTCTAATGCTAAAAGATTCGGATATATGCTCTAAATATATTTCGCATGTCTCATCAGATATTAAACCGATGATTGAATTCAAGCAATTAATGACTTATCCTAAGCAGCAAATTAATATATAGTATAAATACAAGTATGTATGTGGATTTGGCTACGAGTAGCGATTTAACTACCCGCCAATTTGTTGTACTATTTTGCATGCATTTACACATATTACAAAAAAATCATTTAGCAAATCTATATAGTATATATACTGTACCTATATCTATATATACATACGTACATACCTAGTTGTATGCGAATAACTTGCATTAAAAAGGGAGCTACCCGTAATATCCTTTATTAATAGTAGTCTAACCAAATGTATTAACAGCTTTCAAAATGTTAGTTACAAAGTGGATAACAAATAACAAGTCTTTTATCTTACAATTTACCAACAATCATATTTTTAGTTTCGTCTTAATAAACTGAAACTAAAAAAACAAAAACATACTGAAATTTGTTTATACTTGTTTAGTTTTTTTTTTCCAACAATTTTAGACAATTTATTGAAAGAATATTTCAGCACTGCTTAATGTGGCATATAACAGATTGTATTCCTGTTCATAGGCATTGACATGTCTCTCGGTAATTGCCACCGTCTGGAGCAACTTCTCATCCACATCCGTCCTGAGGGGAGAACTTTTTGGCTCGTTTTTGCTTGGAGTGGATAGAATGTTCTTCAGCTTAAGACGCTCGGCATTTAATTGCTGTGTGGTTGTACGACTCCAGGCCAGCTCGTGGAATTCTCCAAGCTGATTCAACATGTTCAGTATGTAGATTAAGCCAATGGCAAAGCCATCCTCGAACAACGAACATCTCAACTGATCCTTTTTATACATTTTCAGTTTCTCTTTCACTCGATAGTCAATGTAGTTCATAATCAGGGCGGGTGTTATCAGGAAGAACGTCTTCAGATGATGATTGTGTGGATTGCACAAGAACGGCTGAAATCCTTGCATGAGCAACTGCAAAATGAATATCATTTAATAAAATCTTCTCTGCATTTACCAAGGTAAATGTACCTTAAAGTAGTTTGTGCAATCGGAATAACACTCCTTCAGATGCTCAACGCTTTTCTCATATTCTCGAATGGATCCCTCGGTTGTTGCTTCCAGACTCTGGTCCTCACAGCGTTTGAAATTGCTATTAAATCTGGACATAAAGGAACGACTTCTATAGTTGGCATTCTTGCTGCCCGATTGCAAAAGTCGCACATAGCCAACGGCGTTACCTGAGACAAAATATTGAAGATTATAGTGGGATAATAAAATGAAAATATTATACAGCTGTGTTCACAAAAATAGCAGTGCAGATGACCTGCAACTTTGACGTCAACAAATCCTATAATAGAGACCATTATGGGACAACAACTTTTTATAGTTGTTAAATGTATTTATTTTCTTATAACTTACCATCTTTTTTTTTTTTTTTTTTTAATTTTGCCAATATTTTTTAAAAATCGATGAAATATAAAAAAAATCGCTAAATTGTGCTGTTCACTGAAATAGCAGTGTTGACAAAAAAAAAAAAAAAATCAAAAATCGAACATAACTCATTAACTTAATAATTTATTTTTTGCACTGCTGTTTTTGTGAACACAGTTGTATATCCACTCAGCCCAATATTAATACGTGAAAGCTTACCAACTTGCGTGATAACTTTCCTGAACAAGTCCATGTAGGTTTCCCCGTTCTGGGACACGCCCAATTTTCGGATTTTCTTGACAAAGCTCTCGGCCCTTTCATAAGGATACGACTGATACGCTTGTTTATTATGCTTGTGATCCGCATGATAGCGGTATTCCTTGAGGAGTCGCGACTTTATGTGCTCGTCGTGCAGAAATGTTGAGAATGTATAAAATTTTTGACGCAAAAATTGATAAATAAAGTTAACCGTAGTATTTATAATGCCCGTGCCGTGTGTCTGCACGGAATTGGCCACGTGCCGAGTACCAATGATATCCAGATGCTTGTTCCTGCTCTGCATTTCCACAAACAGCTGCAAGTTCATGTTGTAGGCGTATGAGGAGGCGAACGTGTGGATATTTCGCATTATCTGAAGCACATCGATGCCCTATTTAAAGAAGGAGATATTTGCTTTATTTTATGCATCAATCAAGTGGAAGAATATTGAATATAAATATGGGTAATTCAAAGTGAAATAAAACATGTTCCAGTTCCAATTTTAAAATATAATGCATTGATTTATCTTAATAATATTTTTTGTTTGATTTAAAAAAGTTTAGTGGTTTTCTTTTTAATTTAATTATTTATCTTGTTTCTGTCTCTCTTTTTTTAAATTATTTATCGAAAACAGCTTGAAAAACTTGTTTTAAATTAAACTTTCAATATATTTCTATGTATTCAAATGGTTTGTGCTACAATCTTACAAACGGTCCATTTTGGAAGTCAATTTTTAAGAAAATGGGCAAGAATCGATAGTAGTGAATTTCTTCTTCAGCCCATAAAAAAACTTGAATACATTTCTGGAAGAATATTTCACAAGATATGGATTTTTGATCAATTTAACGTCTTTGGCCTCGGCTGACATTTCTGTGGAAATGCCCATATGTTGAGAAAAACAGGAAAAAGGAAATTTAAGAAATCTTCGATTGAAACAGTTCCATATTGAACTTATCTACAATAAGTCCATTAATTAAAACTCATCCGCGTTCAAGAGCTCTATTTGTAGAAGAGAAAGTAATTTCAACACTAAAACAACTAAAAACACAGTAGTCAATTCCCGGACCAGACAAATCTGTGTGCCGAATCGAATACTCTAACTCTAACAGTTGTTCATACCGACGGACCGATACTGGTCCAGAATATATACACTGTGGGCATGCGATATCTGCAATTTAAATGAAATGGAAATCGTTTGTCAAATCTTTGGAAAATGTCCCATCTGCAATGTTCTCAGATGCAGACATTTTAAAAAGGCAATTCTGGAAGATTAGGAGGTAATTGAGCTACCAAATGGAAAGAAGGGATGGGAGAATTTGAATAAAAAATTTACTCACTTAAAGAAAACTAATTATAAGTGAATTTTCACAAATTTAAATGGTCAATTTTAGACCTGTGGCAGACGGCAGGAAGCCAAGCCCTTATTTGATTCTACTTTTGTACAACTTTTTTAAAAAATCCCTCTCTCTATCTATATACATATACTTTATAGGACCCTGCCACGCCTTCATCTCCCTGGTAAAAATATTGCAACGTGTCCAATATTCGATTGCACTCTATGAGTAACAGGTAAACAAGTTAAAACCGAAGTGTTACAAGCCAGTATATACCATATAGGCACATATATGTACATATAGTAGCTTACTTGATCTATAATTTGATTGGGCAAATAGTCGTCGACTGGTCGCAGCTGAAGCAGTTTATTGGCCAAATGACGCATCTTCTCGTATGACTTCCAATCGTGTGGCGCAATAGTCGTTAAATTGTAGAACGTTGCAGTAAAGTAGTTCTCAAGGTTATCTGCGATTATACAAATACATTTGTTAGTAACAGTTTTATATGGTAATCATGTCATATCATACAATATATATGCTATACCTCTTAATATGTTGTAAGCACCACAATTCTCAGTGGCAGACACATTGATGCAGTTCCTGTAGTCGATGGTATTCTGCGTGAAAGGCTGATCCTGACTGAGGAGCAGATGGGACAATGCCTCGACCCGCAAAAGGAACTCCAAATGATTGCTGAGAAATTCCTTTTCGCAGTTGAAAATCCGCTGACTTGTCAGACATTCCTTTTGTGTAACCTTGGAGACTTTGAATAGAGACAAATTCTTGTCCAGCTTGTTGCTAGCTCCGAAAATATTCTTAAATATTAAAAATTGAAAATGTGCATTATTAGGAGGGCAGACTGTGGACAATCATTAGTGGCAACCGACCTGTAATAAGTAAGGATTCTGTTGTTGTTGAACGTATTCCTTGAGTGCCGCATCGGATAGCGACAATGAATCGTAGTTGTTCATCAGACTCGTCGAATCAAATTGACCCAGAATATTGTGTTGGTAACGACAGAGATTATTGGCGCGCAGCGATATGGACTTGAAGAGCTTCTGCTTATCGGCGGGCAGAACGCGATCCTTGCCAAGAAATTCGCTCAACGCAAGATTTACAATGGTTAAACGACGCCTCGTGGGATAGCCTTTGATGGATCTCTCCGATAGCTTGAGCGTCGACAATATGGTCATCTTTCGTTGCATCAGTTTAAGGTCCAGTATATTCTTCTTGGTCAACAACAGCAGATGCTGAATTTTCTGCTTTTGCCATTGTAATAACGAGCTGAGAAAGCGTATGCAAACAATTTGATTTGTTGCGAATGTCCTTTGAAGTATTTGCAAATACTGAATCAACTTGTAAATAGTGAATAGGACGCTCTTGGTGATGGGCAACGATAGGGCCAAGTGTCGTCTGATCAGACCATCAATTAGACTGTTTACTTGCTCGCCGTAGCTCTGACCAAGTAGGATTAGCTTTGAGAATGCCTTCAACTGTCCCGTTGGGCCAGCGGCAAAGACGCGTTCCATACTGATGGACCACAATGCAATCTGTGTTCCGAGTTGGCGACATGTTTTCAGATCGCTTGAATTTATCTTCTCCACGGATGATTGATATTGTTTCAAGCAATCCTGTGGCTTATCCTGGGCCTTTACCAGCGACTTGGCATGCTTGCCAATGAATGAATGAGGGGACCAATAAACATTGCGACTTAATGGCACCCGTTGATATCTTGACAATGTCTCCAATGCAGTTTTCATTAGCTTCCCATCCAGAAGTATGCCAAGTTTGTGCAGAACACAAATAAATGCTGTCAGGCGCACCAGATGTTTGGGCTCCTCGTAATTCTTGTATTCATTCGATTGATGCGTCTCAATGGAGCTCATCAGCTTGCGAATGTAGGCATTGGAATGTTGTGTTATATAATTAACATTAGCATCTTTCAGATTCATCTGCTTCTTGGTATCCAGCAAGCTATCCAAGAATATCTATCAAAATCAAATATAAGAATTAATTTAAATGTGGTAAATTTGCAAAATATTCGATTACCTGAAATATATTACCAGAGATCACAGCTTCAATGTCATCGATAGAGGTCTGCAGGCCATTAATCTCGAAGTTCGTACAGTATTGAGAGGTCTCTTTGCTTTTCACAAGCGTCTCTAGCCACTTTTTATACAGAGACCATTTGCTCGACAGATTCGATTGCTCCGTGAGTTCGTTAAATATGACAATGTGCTCCAATAGTTCAACCATTGCATCAAACACATTCTGCAATTAATAAGTAGAATCTTATAAAAACAAACCGCTTTACGAGGTAAAAATCTAGCAACTAAAACATTTCCATGTCCCAATATTTCTGTTACTTCTGTCATTTGAAAACTATGGGAGGTGTCTGTTTTAGCGGATTTAAGCCATTTCCCGCTAAAATAGCGGTTTGATTTTTTGAACATTGCGAAAAAGCTACTTTTTGTATGACAAAGAGGAAAAAGGGATTAAAATAGTAGTTTTTAAGATTTTCAAAAAATTATAAAAAATACTAGCAGAGATTTTTGAAAAAAAAATTTTGCAGTTACTTTTAGAATTGTTTGAAGAAATTTTTCGTATCAAAATATATTTTTTTTAAATCGAGGATAAGAGTTGACAAAGTAGACCTTTACAAAAATTCAAAATTTTCAATGGGTTAAAGAAATATTTGTATCATTCAAAAATGAATTTAAGTGAATATAAGATTAATTTAAGAAACCTGCACTAAAACTTTATTGTTTTACTAAAATTTGACAAAGTTAGGGTGCATGTAAACTTTATTGACTGACTGTATATACAATCAGCATATGTATTTAAAAACAAATTTATAAAGGCTACAGTCAAAAGAGAGCCCAACTGTCTGACAAACTTAGTATACCCTCTCAAATACAGGGTCTAAATATGTACTTACAAAGAGATGCGCCTCATTGACGTCGACGGATGCAACTGAGATTGAAACATACGCCGTTATTTGAGTCCAGATATTTTGGAGCACAACAATGATGCGTTTTAGTAGGAAATAGATCTGACAGAAGAAATCAATTGCCGCACTCATGTTGTATAGAGTGCAATCTAATGATTGGGTCATTTTTATATTTTCTATTTGACAATTTGTGTTTACAAATTTCAATTGCAATTGTTGTGCGGTTTTTGTCAAATCGTTGCATTGATTGCACAAATTTGCCAAAGTTGTTAGCGGTTTATTGGCCAGCAGCTCGGATTCCGATAATTTCATATTGAGACAGTTTATAAAGTTAGTGTCAACATAAATTATTTCTATAGCCGGCGACAATGATGTCAACAATTGACTTCCGGCATTATCAAGTCTGTTATTGGGCATGAGTTTTCGTAACGATTGCATTTTGTCGTCATGTTCCTCCATGAACGAGCCGTAATCCTTCAGGATATCTTCGGCGAACATAGCTAAAAAGTTCAGTAAGCAAATGCATGAATAACAGTGCGTCTTTATTAAAATATACATACGTACATAGGGAACTTTGCTTCATTTTGGATTTACTCAAAATTAATTCAGTGTTTTGATTTTTCTTTGTTATTCATCGTAAAGATGACACTTTTAAAGTGGGCGAGCTTTGCAATGCTATCGATACATTTTGCAGTGACCATCTGGAATGAACGAAAAATTCCTTAACGACTGGTTCCGGGCGGGGCGTAAAATTTAAATTGTGAATTTATATTAGTTCATTTGGCTTAAATTGTATTGAAATAAATTAAAGTTTTAGTGAAGCCTAATAAAATTATAAATTTGATCAAATAAGGGCCATCATTTTTATAAATTGCGAGCTTGTCACCCCTCGTGGCGTGTCAAACATGACAAAAATCTAATGAACACTTTTACAAATTCGATAGCTATCAATGGGTTGGAAAATAATATAGCTGACTATCGATGGGGCCGACTATCGATAGCTATCCACCTCTAATTCGTAGCGCCAACAGCTGATTTTTGTTTTGCGCTACGTAGCCAGAACCGCAAATCGCACTCGCTGCTTGTGATTTCGATTCTGATTCTGCTTCCGTCGATTGAATGGACTTGGATAATGTTGATAATTTAATTAGGAGCTTATGGATTGAATGCAACAAGCTGTCGAAATATGCAAAAAGTGTGTAAAAACGGCATTCTGTGTATCATTATACTCATCCTGGCCACCGGGGGAAACTCACAAAAGCATTACTCACGTACACGTAAATTGGAGCTGCGGTAAGAATGAGGTTTCATTGTGATATGAACATTTAGTTATCGCTGGTATTCTGTTGTGCATTAGCGAGGATGTGCGTCGCATGTTTCAGCATGCATACGATGGATACCTTAAACATGCCGGCAACTATGACGAACTGCGTCCGCTCACCTGCGATGGCCACGACACATGGGGCAGCTATTCGCTGACGCTCATTGATGCCCTTGACACGCTAGCCACAATGGGCAATTTCACAGAGTTTCGTCGTGTGCACGCGCTGCTCATCGAAAAGATGCATTTCAACAAGGACATCAATGTTTCCGTGTTCGAGACAAACATACGAATTGTTGGAGGTCTACTCTCGGCGCATCTGTTATCGCGTCGTGCCGGCGTCGAGCTTGAGCCCGGCTGGCCCT
Source organism: Drosophila limbata (assembly GCA_963924055.1). Taxonomy (NCBI): domain Eukaryota; kingdom Metazoa; phylum Arthropoda; class Insecta; order Diptera; family Drosophilidae; genus Drosophila; species Drosophila limbata. The sequence continues at coordinate 22,410,790 of OZ001351.1, forward strand.
GCAGTGGTCCTCTGTTGCGCATGGCCGAGGATGTTGCTCGACGTCTGTTACCGGCATTTGACACGAATACGGGTATGCCCTACGGTACGGTTAACTTGCGCTACGGCGTGCCCAATGGCGAGACGTCGATCACATGCACAGCTGGAGTGGGCACGTTCCTGGTTGAGTTTGGCACTCTCAGCCGGCTAACGGGTAATAGTATTTATGAGGAGGTTGCATTGCAGGCCATTTATGCACTGTGGGAGCGACGCTCCTCGATTGGACTCTTTGGCAATCACATTGATGTGCAGAGCGGACGATGGACGGCCCTTGATTCGGGCATTGGCGCTGGCGTCGATTCCCTGTTCGAGTATCTGGTGAAGGGTGCCATTCTCTTGAATCGCCCCGAGCTGCTGGAGCTGTTCGCCGAGGCACGGGCGCCAATTGACAAGTATATGCGCAAGGATGATTGGTACGTCTGGGTGGGCATGAACAAGGGACATGTAACGTTGCCCGTCTTCCAATCCCTCGAATCCTTCTGGCCGGGTATACTGAGCATTGTGGGCGACACTGAGCCAGCGATGCGAACCATGACACGCTACATTAGCGTGTGGAAGAAATACGGATTCCTGCCCGAATTCTTCAACATTCCAGCCGGCGAAGCGTCGCCCAATCGCGAGGTTTATCCCCTGCGACCGGAGCTTATCGAGTCGGCCATGTATCTGTATCGGGCCACAAAGAATGAATATCTGCTCGAGCTGGGCGAGCACATGCTGGAGACAATTGAGTTTAGTGCGAAAACCAAGTGCGGCTACGCGACGGTGAGTGTTTAATTGTTAATTATGATCTGTCAAGATTAATATTATTTTTAAATTTCGACAAATCATAATGCAAATATAGAAACTTGAGACAAATTAGGAAAACAAAGCATGTAAATTTAAAATAAGCATTAATAAGCAACAAGTGTTTAAAAATCCAATTAGGATAATGATTTTAATTGTTATCTATTATGATATCTGTTTTAACATTTTTGTATTCTAAATATTTGTTTTATTTGAATTTCGAATTTAATTATGGCATTTTTTCGCTATACTTAATTTTGGATTCCTTAAGATTAACATGTTGTGTTTCCTCCCCAACTTAGATACGCAACGTGGTGACGCATGAGAAGGAGAATCGCATGGAATCCTTCTTTCTGGCGGAGACAACGAAATACCTTTATCTGCTCTTCGACGAGGACAATTTCCTGCACAACGAGGGCGAGGACAGGCACGGCGAACTGCTCGACACGGAGGAGAATGTGTGCGTTGTCCAAGCTGGCGCCTATATCTTCAACACCGAGGCACATCCCATGGATATGTCAGCGCTGCACTGCTGTCACAACATGAAGGAGGATATCTTTACCATGCTGGATCTGCCGAGCTTTAGTGCCAAGGCGATCTTCGAGAGAAGCAGCCAGCAGCGTGTCACAGCCCAGGAGAAGTGGAAGCCACAGTGTCAGCCAAACAAAGGTAGCTCCAACTATGACATATCATCAATGGATAGGAATAGTGATAGAGATCGGGATAGGGAGACTCCAAGCACCACAATGGCCGTGGACATCGAAGTATTCGATGAGTATCAACAGCCAGCTGCCGATGTCCTTGTGGGTAACTTTGAACGCATTCGGGAGGAACGGGAATTGAATCGTTCGCTGCTGGATAGCAAAGTGCCTCGCAATCAGTTGACGGTCAGCGATCTGGATGAGTTCTATCAGCAGACTCGAGAGAATTTCGCCAGTGCCGAGGACACGCTTAGCTATGTCCTCAATTTCATGAGTAATTTCACCATGGACGTGGCCTTCATACGCGGCCTCCAATTGTACGATGCGAACATTAGCAGTGTCCTTGGCACTGGTGCCCAGAAGGAATATGAGGGACGCATGCGTTCCCTGTGGCAACTCTTCGAGCTGGAGCAACAGTTTGCCATTAACATACGGCTAATAGAACGTTTAGGCCTGCATGATAATCAGGCCGACAGCGATGTGATGCGTCGCTATTTGTCCGACATCCTCCATAGCCTCGACAGTCTTAATCATCCGTATAATGCGGTCAACGAGACTGTTAATCCGTATACAGATACAGACGGTGATGTGGGCCAAAATCAAAGCGATGTTGCCACAATACAAAAGGCCATCTTTGAAGCACTTTTGGACTACGAATTTGCGATGCTGAATACAACGGCAATGCAGGAGTTTGTCCATCGCGTCTACAGTATGGGCACCACAGAGACGCAGACACAGTTGCAATTGAAGCCGCTGCTTAGTGCCGCTGAGCTGGACACCCTCGAAATGGTCGAACTGGAGCCACTGGAGCAGCGGGAACTCTTCAAGTATACTCGACGCATTGTCGAGTTCCGGAAGCGTATGTCGGAGACAGTCGATCGCCTGCAGACAATTATGCAGGATCTCAACACGGCTAAAGCAACCGAGTCCAAAGTGTTGCCGTTGCCAATGCCAGAGTTAACAGTCAACGAGCCGGGCCTAAGTCCAGATAAAACGGCGTCAACGACACAACAACAACAACAGCAACAGTTGCAGTCACAACAACCACAGCTGCAGGATCAGGAACAGCATCAGGAGGGATCCGTCTGGTCACAGTTTGTGCAAAATATATTGCGTAAAACAACTGTGCATCGGGTGAAATTTGATGAGGCCGCGTTATTGGAGAAGACGCGCAAATCTCTCGAGAAGCACGCCCACAAGCATTTGACCTATGAACTGTTTAGCTGCCGACGGCCGGAATATATTGAAGCATTCGCCTATCGAGATTATTATCCAGAGGCGATGTAAATGTATATAAATATATACCCAATCCTCAGCAGAACTCAACTCGACTCGACTTGACCTCATCCTCAGTGGGCCACATGACTGATCTGTAGATACTATTTATATTATATACACATATAGTTAAGTGGATTTTGAATTGATTTGTTGGCCAGCAAAAAATTTTGTTTTTCCTATTATGTAATTTATTATTAATTCTTAACTATATATGTATAAAACTATATGTATATATATAAAACTCTATCCTGACTGGTGACTTGCTCGCTGACGATCATGAACGTAGAGTCCAAAAGGCAAGTAATCACATTTCAGTGGTCGGCACCAACACATTCATATGTTTGCATTGCGTTAGTGTGCATTTTTGTTCGCCTAACAGCGGAATAACAGCGACGTAACAGAAACAAATCGCAGCAGCGACGCATACGTGAGCGGGCCGTGCCGATAGCTGATGTGCATATATCTATCTACTTATGGTTACAATCAGGTTATCAAATCGAAACGAATATCGGCATTAGTTACTGTTTCGGTTAAGTTGAAATTTTTTGTTATCGGTTACGCAAAATTTTAGGATACCGGTTTCATCACGGTTGCCGGTGATTTGTTTGTTTCGGTTTTGAAATACCTCAATGATATTGGTTCACAAAAAAAATGTTCTTGTAATTTTTACAGGAATGTGTTAATACTATACATAAACCAATATTCTTTGACTTCAAAAAAGATTTTTCGCTTCAATAGGATTTAGATTCAAATTAAATATAAAAATCCAAAAGTAAGTTATTTCGGTTTACCTGTTTAAGTATAATAAGAAGTGTTTGTTTGGGTTGCGGTTTCAGTTACGGTTACCAATCTCAATCGGTTAATATCGCTTAACGGCTATGCTTTCGGTTACGGGTTTAATGTCTACACTTAACATAATGAACTATTTTTTTAACGTGATTGTGTGTTGGAGTGTGTGTGTTCGTAACCCAGCAAACATTTTTAATCGCCAGAGAGTCTCAGACGACTCGCCTAGAAGTTTCAGGCGACATCACCTTTTCATCGCTTTTTGACCTCTTTTTGTTAGAGAGTGAGCCACTTCCGCGACACTTCGGAAAGACTCTTTTGCGAGTCTTCTAAAAGACTCTTCCGCGACTATTCTAAGAAGGGCCGCGGAAGTGGCTCACTTTCTAAAAAAAAATAAAAATAAAATTTTAATTTTTTTTTTTTTTAATGACGTGCTGTGCGCGCTCGCCAAAGAAGCACAACAGGGGAATCGAACCTCAGATTTTAAAGTTCGGAGTCGGCAACTCTAACTATTGAGCTACGGGATCGACAATTTAGACTACTAGAAAAAATCTGAATTAAATTGCTCTAGACGTGGAGCTCATTTTTGTTTTTTGGTCTCGCTAAACAATCGCCTGCAAGATTCATCTTCCAAAAGACTCGTGCGCGACTCGCAGAAGACTCTCCCACATTACTTTTTTTTTTTATTTATAGCTTTCTATCGCTAAACAATCGCCTGGAAGATTCATCTTCTATTAATCTCCTGCGCGATTCGCAGAAGACTCTTTTCGGCGATGGGCGATTGTACAATCGCCCAAATGTTTGCTGGGAAGCGGAGTAATTAATTTCATTGACTGTTTGATTGTATTTCTGATTTAATTGTGTGTATTTAATGATATTGGATAAAAAAGGATTGCACAACTCGACTCCTCCGACGCTAAATCGACGCGAGCGGCACGCAATGGCATTCATTTCAATACTTATATTTATTTTCGGAAATTGCTGCATACTTGAAGGGTTCTTCTTCGGTTCGGTTTTGCTTGCTTTTGAAACGAAACGGAAGGGAAGGAAACGTAACGACAACAAATGACGTGAAATAGGGGCAGCTAAAGGGAACAACTTTTTGCAGTCATGGATAACGATAATGATGGTAATGATGATGATCAGCTCTCTGCCCCCATTGCAAAAATAATAAATGGCAACGTCGCTGCTGACGTTGGCATTATATGATTGTATGTTTGTATGTATGTAGGTCACGCCGCAGTTGCCGGTTGCCTTTTGTATGCGTTTGTTTGTATAACTGTATGTGTGTGTGGAAATGTATAGGTGGATGCGTGTGTACATACAATGGCGAAATTGCCTGTCATGGGTTGCAGTAATAACAAAAGTACAATAATAACAATGGCAAAAGTTTAATGAGTTCAAGTTTTATAAATGAAAAGACAGGTGTCCTTGCAGCACAAATCCCAATCAGACGTAAACAGCACGCTACGCGCCACAGACGTCCGTTCATTTTTTGCCTGGAATGAAGCTAAATGCAGCACTGGCAAACGGCGACAATGACGTCGACGGCGACGGCGATAATGATAACGATCATTTCGAGGGTGATCCACGTCCACTGCCCTACGCATTTGAAAAGGAGCTAATCGAGAATTCGAATAAGCATATACGCATTTGTGAAGTGTTCGTGCCCTCTAACAAAGGTACATACTAACCTAACCCACTGTGACTGTGTAAGAAAATTAAAATTTCAAATATCCCTGCTTAAATAGATCCCTTCCGAATTTTCAATCCTTAGACATTGCTACATTTTAAAAGTGTTCGTTGACAAATCCGTGATATTAATGTACTAATAAACATTTCAAATATTTACCTTTATAAAATGTGTTAAATATTCCTGTTTTAAAGAAATGTAAAGAAATGCCTTGTAAAGGGAGTTTTCGACTTTCCAAGCGCGAGACGTTGTAATATTTTAAAATTGTTCTGTCTCTGTCTAATGTATGTAAGCCTTTAGTGAATCCAATACACTTTATTCCATTTTTGTTCATTGTTGTTTGCAGTATATCCAATCACTTCCAAATTTTACGCCAAGTACGAGCCACATCCAATCGCGTTGCAGCAGCGAAACAGGCAAAACAATAATAAACTCTCTTCCGAGCATCCGTTACTGGAGTCACAGATGTACGGCTGGTTACCGTTCCAGTGCCAAGATGCAGCCACCTATTTAAATTGTATACATGCGCCCAAACGACGCTGCCGGATGACAATACACGGCGAACAAATAATAGCGGGTCGAATAACTGAACGACCTCCGTTTAACGGTCTAAAATTCATACTTCATTAGCTGAAACATATAATGTAACATATGATCCTCCAATATAATATAAAAAATAATATAAATATATAAAAACAATGTCAATGTAATGGAATAATGTACTGAACGAAATGTAGTTAGAAATAGCTAAAATTATGATCTTGCTAAAGAAACAGAAATTATAAGAATTCAAGTCTAGACTATAAAAAAAGCTCAGATGGCAGCACTAGTTGTTTATGCCGCTTGAACCATGATGAAATTATATAAAGGTGATGTATTCGTTTGATGTTTCGGGATGACGATTGCTCAGTACAAAAGCAAACGTCGTAGCAAGCGGTTGTATTAAATTCTGTGAAAAATGTGTAAAATATGTCACTTAAACTCGAGTCGTTTGGTTCGTGTTCCCAGTGACATAAAGAAGAGACAAATGTGGATAAATGCAACAGGAACAATAAGACAAACATGCCGTTGCTTTTTGTTTTAATTTAATAATGCATGTACATATACTATATATGTAAATATTTCACAGCGCACAAAACGAAAATGAGTGAAGAGTATAGAAAACCAAAACAAACTTTCTATTTATCTATCTCTTTCATCTCTCTCACGTCAGACTCTCTCAGAGCTGACAGCAAAGACGGCGCCCCGAGAGAGAGCAAATACATCCCCTTTAAATAATTTCATCTTGGCTTGAGCTTTGATAATTGTTTGTTTACTACTTGCCCAGAAAGTGCACAATAGATTTCACATAATGAGGTATCGTGTGGCAACGCCAGACTTTTCAACAAGTTGGCAGCTCAGTCGGTGCCGATAGTAAACACTTTGTATTGTTTTTGTCACAAATTCATTTTTAATAATTATTATATTATTATATAGAAACATAAAGTGTTCAAATTGTAATTTGAGTAATAAAATGGGCATAAGTGTGATAAGAGATTAAAATCGAAATACGGCTTAACGTCAAAAAATGGTAGGCAAAAACGGAGAACATAATATTTAACTGCTAGGTGGAAAAGTCGAAGTTCATGTTTTAATGGCGTTTGTTGCCCATTTTGCTTAATTACTGACGATTTCAATATATTAACTTATTAACAGGTGCAGTCAAACAAACCCAATAATGGTCGTGCTAAAGACACGGAGGCTCGAACACACGCAAGCAGCAACAACAGCAACAAGAACAGCGACTCCGAAAACAACTTTGATAAAAGTTCCAAGTCCTTGAATGCGGAACAATTGTTGGATGGATTATTTCATGTGCTGCACAAACTTTGTATGCTGAATATTCCACGTTGATATACAAACATACTAATTATATATACCCTTGTAGAGACAATTTTAATACTGTCACGAAATATGTTAAGTATATATAATGCCCATTTACTATATTTTTAATGTCCTGTTCATGTTTTGTGTTTGTATCCTTTGTACTCTTCATGTCAGAGTCAAAGACATTTTTTTTTAAATTTTGTTCACTATCACTGGTTTAAATTGGACTGCTATAACACATAGCTGCCATTAGAAGGATCGATAGAGGATTGAAGACAGGACTTCGCAAGGGTATTTAATCTTCGGTGTGCCGAAGATAATGTTCTTTCTAGTTATTTACAATAGGTATGTTTTATATTCACTCCTTTTTTCGATTTTTATAGGGCTGCAGGGACGTCGAGTCGTCAACCTGATTATGTCCGAGCTGGGAGGAAATGAATTGCTCGATGCTGTGACTACTTGGTGTGTGCAACATCCAGACGTTGCCATATGTATTTTGGCCGCCAGTTTAGTGTTCCTACTGCCGTTGCTAATTATTTTCGGCTTTGGCATTGCAACTATGGTTATAACATTTACTGGCATCCTCGTGCTCGAAGGTATCTGCAACTATAATTATCCTTATCCAATTATCCAAGTTCAAGAATTGATTTAATTACAGGAACTCTCTTAACTGTTGTCGTCATGATATTTCTCGCGTGCATAGGAAGTTTGGCTGTCGCAGTCGTTGTTTTTGCTGTTGTTGCCTACTTTGGATTCTCGCAAATCTCCGGATTCCTTGGCATGGATCGCCACAGAGATTCATTCATAAAGTTCATGCAGCAAAATAGGACAACACAAAATACCGAATCGTCTCAGGATACAAATAAGTAATTTAGATTTCTAATATTATATATAATATGTAAATACAATAGAATTCCCAGTAATAAAAAGACTGTAACATGAACTATATGGTCATCGAAGTGTGAATTCAAAAGAAGATCCAATAAATCATTCAAAGATATACCATTTAAATTTATAATAATGAATAAATTAAAACGACGCATTTTTAGTTAATATGTAATTCTATTGCAAACATTCGTTTATTTTCCATATTGATAACAATGTTGTTGTCATCCATCGTCTGTCATCTGTGCTCAACAGTCGGTATCGTACCAGGCAGCCAAGTTATTGTTGTCATTGGGTGGTGTCGGCATGGCATCCAAGTCAAAGTTCAAAGCGCCAGCATCAATCTCGCCGACATCCATGTCCATGGAGTAGGGCGATGTGGGTGCCCCACCCGGTGGTGCCGCATTGCTAGCAGGACCAGCACCACCTCCTACTGGACTGCTGATTTCGAGACCTTGCATTGAATCTATTGGTAGAGTATCATATCCTGTTCAATGAAGAATCAAGTAAATGGATTAGTTAAATATTTACAATACCTTTTGGCAACAATTGATTTAAAAATATTAAAAATTTTAATAAAAATCTATTATATAATTTATTAATCCACAGACTTAGACAAATACAAAAACTCTGCTTTTTAAGGTTGTTTTTTCAGCACATGCATTCAATAATAAGACATAAATACATAAATGACTTTGCATATGAACTACAGATTATTGAGGAACATGCTGAAATTCACTAAACATAACGATTTAATAAATAATATATGTAATCAAATATTGTGATATAATATAAATTAAATTTTTTTTGGAAATAAGTCAGAAAAGAAGGACAAAAAAATATGCGGGATTTGAGGCTTCAAATTGTTTGGGTGTATTTGCTTTGTAAGTGTAAAAGTACGCTGTGAATTTACGTATGCATAGATTTAAACTTGAATTGCAGCGTTGATTATGAAAATTTAAGTTTTCCTATCTCTAGTCCGGTAGAAAGAATATCATTCACTTCAATAACTGAAGGCTTACAGCTTAACAATAGTAATAAATTATCTAAACGCAAAACCTTGTGATCCTATTTAAATGAATTATAAATAATACTTTAGAATAAATGTATTTCGTTTTAGACGAGGGGATTTAAAAGAGATTTGATAACACTATAATTTTTGGAATTAATTAACAAATAATTTTTTCAACATTATATGGGGACACACTTTGCATGCACGATTGTTTATGGGTAGTAGCCCTGGTAACACAGATCTGTTGCGAGGTTGGGGAATCGGGCAGAGACTTAGAGTTATCGAATAAATAGATACCGATATTATCGAAACAGTAATTATTGATAACGGGAATCCAGGGCTGGGTGAGGTACGCCAGGGCTGTGAACTACAGAGGGTGGAGTGGTGAATAAAGTTAGTTGGATTAAACCCAGAAAATATGACAATTTGCATTGTTCCGGTTAATCAGATGAACAAACACACACATTTATATACTTGTATTATATTTTGAGGGGAGGGGCATGTTGGGTAGTTGGGGGTTATGTTTTATATTGGATTGCTGTTGGTTGTAGATGTAGTAGATCCTTACACTCGTACAAGGAGAACCAAGCATACATACCTTGCTGATGGAATGCTCGACCTCCGTGCGAACTGTGCACACTGGGCGGACCTTGTCCGTAAAGGCCCTCATATGCTTCTTCGGGTCCAAGCATATCCTGTGATCGCGATCGTGTACGTGTTCGTATTTGTATTCGTGATGTCAATTGGTGAGTGTATGTGTGTGTGTGTGTGTGTGTGTGATTGAATTGTGGGTTGATTCGTGTTGTGATTTTATCATTATTATTTGTTTGGAATGGATCAGAAGTGAAAAGTTGTTAGGAAAGAAGAGATACACAGCCACAGGACACGAGATTTTGTGTTGCGTATTTTTAAAAGAGGATATGCAGTAGGAAGGAGTTGTTGTTGTTATGTGTCGATATTTGTGCGTCGGTGTTGATGGTGTTTGGTTTGTTCGATTTTGCACACAAAGAAAACATAATGAAAGAAAAAGAAACAAAATAAATCAAAATATAAATTAATAACAAAATCAAAACTAATCATTAATTGGTTAAGCAACATTTAACGAAAACAAAGATTTAAAAATATACATACATATAATTTTATGAATAAACAAGACAACGATGTGTCTCTCTCTCTCTCATTCTCTCTAACCCAGAGGGGTTATCGAGATTTCAGTATTTTAGAAACCGATTATTGCAATTTACAATCGATTACCAACTACGGCCAAATGCTTGCAATTTCTACTTAAAACTAACGTTTAAAATGAAAAATTTTCGAAATACAAATAAATTAATCAATTGCAATAAATTGATTATTTTGAATTACAATAATTGTTGATTATAAGCTGATAATTTTGAAATACAGTATATACAGTCTAATAAGTAAATATGCTTAAACTAGTTCATATATTGCTACAACTTTGTATGTACAAACTTTATTAATTGAAAGGGCAAATTAAAATAAAATATTGTATTTACATGAATCAATCAATCAAGGCATTGTCTGCATATATGCAGATGTATTACACACCTGTAAGTCGGGACCCATGCCCAGGTCAGCGTTGGCCCAGATGTTGTTCTCCTCGCGCAACAGCGAGTTGGTCAGCTCGATGGAGAGACGCTTCTTGTAGTCCTGCGGCTTGTCCTCGCTCATGCGGAATAGCACAGCTGCTGCGTAAGTTGCCACGCCCTCGTTGCGCGAATGCAGCAAATCAGTGAGCGGCCCGGTGGCCCCTTCCTGTTCAATAATCTCGGCGCCCTCCTTATCGGCGGCCAACTCACAGAGCACTCCGGCAGCGACACGCTGCAATACGAATACGACGGCGAAAAGGGAATTAGAAGTGATCCTTTATTACCATCGGATCTATTGCACCCCTTCTGATCCTCTCCCTACAGCTCCTTGATCAGACCCTTCGACTGCGATCCTTCCCCTACACTCACCTGTATGTTCTCGATTTCGTTGAAGAGCAAACGCACAAAGATCGGAATGACCGATTGTTGGCGTATGAGAGCACGATTGTGCGATTCGCGAGCAAGGATATGCAAGGCGCCGACAGTGCCCTCAACGATCTCCTCCATTCGCACACCATCGGCGTACGCGGATGGCTGCTGTGACCCAGTAGTGGCAATTGAAGAACGTTGCTGCATCAGAAATAATATACATATAGTCGCAAACATGAATCACATGTCCTGAGAGGCTACTTACGCGTTCTGTGTCCTGGAATGCACGCATCAAGAGACGCACCAGGTGGTGGATGGCGCCGTGTTCACGCAGCGGGGCATGATTGGCCGGGCAGAGGGCCAAGTTGCGAATGAGCCCGATGACGGCCTTGATTAGGGGCCAGCGAGATGGTGGGTGCAAGAGCTTTACTATTACGGAGAGGCCGTAATTGAGACGCACTGCATTCTGGGCCAGCTCCGAGTCGACGTGGCGCGAGGTCAGATGACGAAGGGCGCACACGGCCGGCTCGGTAATTTCCTCGCGATCGCCGGCATTGATGATAGTGCGAACGAGGGCATCGACGCCGCCCACTTGGCAAACAGTCGCCTTGTTGCGCTGATTGTTGCATGTCAAGTTTGAGAGGATGCCGGCGGCACAGGTGACCACATTGACATCCGTGGAGGCCAGAACCTGAACGAGCGACTGGAGCAGTGCCTCGAGCCCCTCCACCTTGGTGGCCGCGTCCGACAGATTGCGCAATGTCCAGAGGCAGTTCTGGACCAAACGTGGCGACATGTTGCCCAAATGCATGGCTAGTGCCTGCATGCCACCGGCATCCACAATTGCCGGCTTGTTGCTGGAGCATACTGACAGAACCTTCAGGACACGCGATGTGGTCCACAATAGCTTCTCGTAGTCGTAGGAGCGCATGATACGCACCAACTCATTGGGACCGCCCGAGGCGAGAATGATGAGCTTGCTCTCCTGATTGCCATAGGCCAAGATCTGCAGGCAATCGGTTACGATGGCCAAGAACTTGACATTGTTGCGCTGCAGCAGCGTGACCATCTTCTGGAGGCCACCAGCCAAGCGTACGGCCATCTTGGAGCCATCCTGATGCAGCAGGAGATTGTGGAGAGTGGTGATCGCATAGAAGAGCACGCTCTCGACGGGCGAGGAGAGCAGCTTCACGAGAGCCGGTATGCCGCCGCTCTTGAAGATGGCCAAGAGGCCCTGGCGATGATGCGACAAATTGTGGAGCGTGCCCACGGCGGCCTTGGTGCTCTCCAGATCGTTGCTATTCGAAATGGCGCGCACCAAGGCGGCCACCATCTGGGGGCTGTTCATGATGGCGTGGCGCGAGGCCTCCTTCTTGGACAGCTGGTGTACCATCATGGCTGCTTGGGAGACAACCACCTGATCCTCATCGTTGAGTAGCTTGATCAGCTCCGGAATGGCACGTGTGGCCAGCTCAGCGTCGTCCTGGTAGTTGATCAAGTTGACCACCGCATGCTTCAGCATCTGCGATGGCTCCGATAGACGCTGCACAGCGGTTGGCTGCTGTGGATCAAATTGTGTTGATGGTATCTCAATGCCCTCCTCAAGGGTCTCTGGGAACATGGCGGCGCGCACGCGCTGCGACCGCGTCTGGCTCAGCTGTTGGTTCATATCGTCCACCTGATCCTGTGTAAAGTTCTGCGGAAACCCGGTGTCCAAATCGAACATCAGCGGATCACTCTCCATCTCCTCATCCTCCTTGCCCGACAACGACGGCACTTGGGTAACGGCGCCCGAGTGGATGCCGGAGTCGCCCATGTACGAGTTCTGCTGCCACAACAGCGTCTGCTCCTTGGCCGACACCATTGGCGGCAAGTCCGGCGGATTATATTGATTGTTATGGGACACTGCAAGCAACATAAACTTTATTATAGCCTCAATGCGAAAGAAACTTTCTAATTGAAATCATCTCCTGGTGTCCCCCATTTGAAACCAATGCAATCCCATTATTCCTCTTACCAACTCTTCTTTCCACCTCATTTTTGTCAAGTATTCCTCATTTCAGGATTAAAGAGAACATTAGACGGAAGCAGACTCTAATGGATTAAAGAACTGCCTCAAATGCGACGGTTGAAATGCGACACGACGACAGCAAAATGACAGCAAAAACAGAAACAGAAGCAGAAACAGACGAAGGAAAAGCAGAAACAGAAACTGAAATAGGAACATGACAGATTAAGCGCTGCAGGACATTTTTGCATATTGTAAAAACGATTCCCCCAAATGATGGAACATGTGCATTACCACATACATATGGATACGAGTCTATATGTGCCTCGATGTGTCTCAACGAGCAATCAAAGCCAAACACGAGAACCGAACGATGCCAGGACGAACGACGCCCTGCAAGGGGTGGCTCCCAGCTGTGTGGGAGTGTGTGTGTCAGCCAATGGGTGTGTTTGTGTGTGTGCGTGTAGCTGGCCGGGAATCAAGCTTGAGCTCCAAATGCTTTTCGTTGGGCGTTTTGTTTGCCACTTTGCCTTAATTATGCCTACTCAGCGATTCGCTTTGTTTCTCATTTCATCAGCTTCCTCTTCATCCTCATCTGGTTATGCACTGCCGCAACCATAAACTGCAAACTGCCAGTCCCTGATCGATTAAACTCTTTGTGCCCCATTCTTAAGCGGAATCAAACAACTTCAATCCCTCGAAGATGCCGCTGCTGCCTATGCGACGCTCTAATTAAATTTTTGAGTAAAAATACAAGTTTAAACGTGTGCTGCCAGTTGAAATAGCGAGGACTTAATAGGAGCGAGTGGGATAGAGAGATTAACATTAAGAGAGTGCACGCACCCCACACCCAACACACGCCCTTCATAAAAGGATTGCAAATGAAGCAACTGCCGTTACAAAGCACAGCTTGCAAGGAACCATAAAATGTTGAAAAGCAAAGGGGGACGAGGAGAACAAAATGAACAAGCTCGCGTTGACGGGGATGGACGGTCTGATGAGAATGGGGGAGGAGGAGGATGATGCATTTCAGCTTGAAAGCAGACAAAAGAACACAAACAACAACACAGAAGGACGATAGATTCAGTTGTTACGTCGTATTGTTATTCCATTCACAGTGGCAAAATGGAGCCAGCAACACGATTTGTAATCGATTACAGAAAGTGCGCTCTGCAAATAATCGTTTGTCGATGGGCATTGAAGCGCATTTGAGCCTCAGTGTTGCCCCGCCTCCTCCTTACACTGGTGCAATGCACTTTACAGAAGAAATTCATAGAGCTCAACTTAAAGAGGAATACTAACATCAAAATCTATCTTGACTTTATTCATTCGTTTATATTATTTAAGACCAAGTGACTAAGGAAATATGTTATATACTTACTTGTACGATTCTGTGCTGGCATGTAACTCATCTTGGTGATTTAGGCGCTGTACACCACACCTGGAAATACATAGAAATAATAATTAGGTTAATATTAATTTTAGATTAACACTCATTTATAGCATAAATAAACTTGTGTTTTAATGGTCATATCGGGCCGGGTTTCTGTTAATCCAAGTTTATGCTCGAAAAAAAAGATTATTTTTTTTTAATTCTAGTTTCATTACTCTCTTAAACTAAAAAAAAATTATATGTACATTTGTCTGAGTATATTTACATAAAAACCAAAAAAAAAATACAAAAACAAAGTTGAAAACTCAACGTGAGTAAACTATAAACTGTAAGTAGACCTTTCAGACTCTCCACTCAAGCCGCGAAGGCAGGTAACTATCGTTACTCACAAATTTGTAGCAATTCTGCACACACACATACGTCATGTATTTCCGTTCCAAGACGATGTTGCACAGTAAACAAAATATGTTACGAAGCATACTTAAGATAGATTGTATGTATGTGTATATATGTACATACGTAGTGTAACAAAAGTAGTTTTGACATATTACCTGCAGAGGGAGCGACAGAGATAGAAATAAATACAAACCTGTAGTAATTTAAATCACACAAGTGATTAAAAAAAACAAAAAACACTAATTTGACACAACTTCTATTTACTTGTATATTTGATGCTCAAAAAAAAAATATTTGTATGCAGTCGAGTTTTCTCTTCACAAGACTTGCATTGGTTATTAACAAACGCAGGCAAAAACCGAACGACCAGCACCAAACGAAACAGACAAGTGACTGGAAATAAAGGAGAACGCTGCCGTAGCGGCCGCGTTGCACGTACTCTCATGCATACATACATAGTGCAGCGAGAGTTAGAAGGAGCGAGAAAGATAGAGTTTATTCATACGCACATGTATGTGTTCGTACATGAGAGCCAGAAACTCCAATGCAGCTTGACAGGGTTGCCAGATGCTACAAAGGCAAACAATAATAAAAGTTAACATTTTATTATATTTACGGAAACGATTCCGACTTTAGATAAAACCCCCAATGCTTAATGCAGAAGCATTATTAATTATATATTCATAAATATTGCATTAATTTTTAAATAACATATTTATTCAAGCTTACATATGTAACTTTGCTTTATGCTGCGCAGAAGGCTGGCTGCTCAATTCTGCCAATACATACATATGTACGTACAAAACTAAGTACGAAAATGTAGATACAAATGAGGAGTTGATACTAATGATGAAAAAACAAGACACAGAAAAACTTTGGTATTGTGCCTTTCCGATTTGCGCGGCGAAACACTTGTATTGCCAGCGTTGTTTATGTTTATATCAGATGAATTCAACATTAAACACACACACACAGGTATACATACATATGTACATACATTCATATGAATATGCTGTGTGAAAATACCACACCCCCGCTTCTTGGCTTGTATCTCTTGCTTTCTTGCTTTCTGTAATGCTACTTTTCCCGATTTCCATTAGATAAAATTTTGATCACACACTTTGAGAGAAAAAAAAATGAAAGCTTCAACTACTCACCGCGTCAACAATAATTTTATCTGCTTTACAGCAGTTTTTATTTATTTTCACGCACTTAAATATACGAGTTTAACAACAAATTCTCCAGCGAAACGAAGTATGTGTGTGTGTATTGGGCGAAGACCTGCAAAACATTCGATATCGGGCTATCTACTTCCTATACGTGTACTCGGTATCGATTTATTTATTTGCATATTCGATAACATTTTCTAGCAACACATACATTTAATTCACGAATTTTAAATTCTTTTACTGGGGGTCGTACAGGCACAAATTTTACTTTTCTATGAGCAATTTTAATTATATGATTTCGAAGTGTGTGGCACAAAATATCGATATATCGTTAATATAGTGAGTGCAATTGTGAGTCACATCTCAAAATTATCGATTAGTGTCGATTGCAAATGAGCCAAGTATCGATTGCTAACAGTTATTCAGTGTTTTTTTTACAACCCCAATACATACACACGCATACTAAATTTTCGCTGGAGAATTTTGTTGTAAAATTTGTGTATTTAAGTGCGAGAAAATAAATAAAACCTGCTGTAAAGCAGATAAAATTATTGTCGACGCGGTAAGTAGTTGAAGTTTTAAATTCTTGACACGTTCATATTAAACTCAGTGATGAAAGGATGCTCAATCTAAATCATAAAGACACATAAGATAGCTTGGAAAGCGTTTCAAGCCAAGCAGCGGGGGTGTGGTAATTTCACACATACAACTGCATTGTGTATTGCGTACGAATATACATGTCTGTGCGTTCAATGTTGAGTTAATCTGTTATAAACATAAACAACGCCAGCGATTTAGGCAAATCTGAAGTAAAATTTTTATATGTATTTATTACGGCGATTATGTTTCTACCGCAAGGTGTAAATATTATGGAATATATGTAGATATCTCCCCACACTCGTACTTATGTTTCTATACATGTTCAGAATGTATGTATGTACGTGCATACACTGCCGAACATATTTATTGGCACAGCAAACATTTTGAGATTTGGGGGCTTAATTTTTCCCTGATCGTTAACATGTTGGTATCAATGGAAAGGTCATATAAATTCCTTTTGAATGATATAAAACATTTCTTAACCCATTAAGTACCCTTCGAAAATTTCGAGTTTATGTAAAAGTCATTTTTCGAAACTTTTTTCCTCGATTTTTTACAAAAAATATTTTGATGCAAAAAAATTATTCAAACAATTTAAGGAGTAACTGCAAAACAAATTTTTCAAAAATATTTTTGCTAGTATTTTTTATAATTTTTTGAAAATTGCTAAAAAGGCACTTTTTGTGTAAAAAGTAGGAAAAAGGGGTTAAAATGGTCATTTTTAGGATTTTCAAAAAATTATAAAAAATACTAGCAAAAATATTTTTGAAAAATTTGTTTTGCAGTTACTCCTTAAATTGTTTGAATAATTTTTTTGCATCAAAATATTTTTTGTAAAAAATCGAGGAAAAAAGTTTCGAAAAATGACTTTTACATAAACTCGAAATTTTCGAAGGGTACTTAATGGGTTAAGAAATGTTTTATATCATTCAAAAGGAATTTATATGACCTTTCCATTGATACCAACATGTTAACGATCAGGGAACAATTAAGCCCCCAAATCTCAAAATGTTTGCTGTGCCAATAAATATGTTCGGCAGTGTATGTAGTATGGAGTTGCCAGCTTTCTGCGCAACATAAAACTGAAGTGGGTACATAATTTACATATGGTACGTATGAATGCACTAATAAATGCATGCGGTATGGTGTTTGTCATTTTAAATACGACTGATTATTACAACGTTGGTAATAATAGTAATGTCTGAAACTGGCATCTGGCAACATCGACAAGCTGCATTGGAGTTTCCGACTCTCATACTTACACACACACAAATGAATGAACACAGATTCTCTATCTTTCTCTCTCCTTACTCTGCTGCACTATTAAGTGTGTAAATATGTGTGTTCGTGCAATGCGACGGCAACGTTCTCGTTTATTTCCAGTCACTTGTCTGTTCCGTTCGGTGCAGGTCGTTTGCCAGGAACCAGTGCATGAAAAACTCGACTGTATGCAAATATTTCGTTTTAATATTAATGCAATTAAAGAAAAACAGAAGTTGTATTAAATTATAAGTGTGGTATTGTTTTCCATCACTTGTGTGATTTAAATTACTTAAGGTAACCCTATAAATACAAAAAGTTTTACCCTTTATTCACACATTCATACATACAATCTTAAGTACATATGCTTGCAGAACATTTTTTGTTTCGCATAGCGACGTCTTGATGCGGAAATACTTGTTTGTATGTCAATGTGTACATAATTGCTACAATACTGTTGTGTGAGTAGCTCGAGTTACCTGATCTCTGTGCTAGAGTGAGGGATCACTCTTCCCTCTTCTCATTTTGCCTTCTTTTGAAATTTGACTCTGCAGTTCGCTTTAAACTTAAACAGTGTCAATGTTAATTTACTTACATATGTACACACACGCATAGATAAAATACTTTAACGAATGTATGGATGTGTTAACGAAGGGTATTTTATTTGGTTTAGTTTCTTTGGGATTGCAACGGTTTGATGGTTGCAACAGTTGTTGTTGAGAATAAAAGAGTATTTTTTTAAAAGTATAAATAAACCAAAATAATTTTTTAATTCTTATTTTAGGTGTGGTGTAAAGCGCCTAAATCACCAAGATGAGTTACATGCCAGCACAGAATCGTACAAGTAAGTATATAACATATTTCCTTAGTCACTTGGTCTTAAATAATATAAACGAATGAATAAAGTCAAGATAGATTTTGATGTTAGTATTCCTCTTTAAGTTGAGCTCTATGAATTTCTTCTGTAAAGTGCATTGCACCAGTGTAAGGAGGAGGCGGGGCAACACTGAGGCTCAAATGCGCTTCAATGCCCATCGACAAACGATTATTTGCAGAGCGCACTTTCTGTAATCGATTACAAATCGTGTGGCTGGCTCCATTTTGCCACTGTGAATGGAATAACAATACGACGTAACAACTGAATCTATCGTCCTTCTGTGTTGTTGTTTGTGTTCTTTTGTCTGCTTTCAAGCTGAAATGCATCATCCTCCTCCTCCCCCATTCTCATCAGACCGTCCATCCCCGTCAACGCGAGCTTGTTCATTTTGTTCTCCTCGTCCCCCTTTGCTTTTCAACATTTTATGGTTCCTTGCAAGCTGTGCTTTGTAACGGCAGTTGCTTCATTTGCAATCCTTTTATGAAGGGCGTGTGTTGGGTGTGGGGTGCGTGCACTCTCTTAATGTTAATCTCTCTATCCCACTCGCTCCTATTAAGACCTCGCTATTTCAACTAGCAGCACACGTTTAAACTTGTATTTTTACTCAAAAATTTAATTAGAGCGTCGCATAGGCAGCAGCGGCATCTTCGAGGGATTGAAGTTGTTTGATTCCGCTTAAGAATGGGGCACAAAGAGTTTAATCGATCAGGGACTGGCAGTTTGCAGTTTATGGTTGCGGCAGTGCATAACCAGATGAGGATGAAGAGGAAGCTGATGAAATGAGAAACAAAGCGAATCGCTGAGTAGGCATAATTAAGGCAAAGTGGCAAACAAAACGCCCAACGAAAAGCATTTGGAGCTCAAGCTTGATTCCCGGCCAGCTACACGCACACACACAAACACACCCATTGGCTGACACACACACTCCCACACAGCTGGGAGCCACCCCTTGCAGGGCGTCGTTCGTCCTGGCATCGTTCGGTTCTCGTGTTTGGCTTTGATTGCTCGTTGAGACACATCGAGGCACATATAGACTCGTATCCATATGTATGTGGTAATGCACATGTTTCCTTCATTTGGGGGGAATCGTTTTTACAATATGCAAAAATGTCCTGCAGCGCTCAATCTGTCATGTTCCTATTTCAGTTTCTGTTTCTGCTTTTCCTTCGTCTGTTTCTGCTTCTGTTTCTGTTTTTGCTGTCATTTTGCTGTCGTCGTGTCGCATTTCAACCGTCGCATTTGAGGCAGTTCTTTAATCCATTAGAGTCTGCTTCCGTCTAATGTTCTCTTTAATCCTGAAATGAGGAATACTTGACAAAAATGAGGTGGAAAGAAGAGTTGGTAAGAGGAATAATGGGATTGCATTGGTTTCAAATGGGGGACACCAGGAGATGATTTCAATTAGAAAGTTTCTTTCGCATTGAGGCTATAATAAAGTTTATGTTGCTTGCAGTGTCCCATAACAATCAATATAATCCGCCGGACTTGCCGCCAATGGTGTCGGCCAAGGAGCAGACGCTGTTGTGGCAGCAGAACTCGTACATGGGCGACTCCGGCATCCACTCGGGCGCCGTTACCCAAGTGCCGTCGTTGTCGGGCAAGGAGGATGAGGAGATGGAGGGTGATCCGCTGATGTTCGATTTGGACACCGGGTTTCCGCAGAACTTTACACAGGATCAGGTGGACGATATGAACCAACAGCTGAGCCAGACGCGGTCGCAGCGCGTGCGCGCCGCCATGTTCCCAGAGACCCTTGAGGAGGGCATTGAGATACCATCAACACAATTTGATCCACAGCAGCCAACCGCTGTGCAGCGTCTATCGGAGCCATCGCAGATGCTGAAGCATGCGGTGGTCAACTTGATCAACTACCAGGACGACGCTGAGCTGGCCACACGTGCCATTCCGGAGCTGATCAAGCTACTCAACGATGAGGATCAGGTGGTTGTCTCCCAAGCAGCCATGATGGTACACCAGCTGTCCAAGAAGGAGGCCTCGCGCCACGCCATCATGAACAGCCCCCAGATGGTGGCCGCCTTGGTGCGCGCCATTTCGAATAGCAACGATCTGGAGAGCACCAAGGCCGCCGTGGGCACGCTCCACAATTTGTCGCATCATCGCCAGGGCCTCTTGGCCATCTTCAAGAGCGGCGGCATACCGGCTCTCGTGAAGCTGCTCTCCTCGCCCGTCGAGAGCGTGCTCTTCTATGCGATCACCACTCTCCACAATCTCCTGCTGCATCAGGATGGCTCCAAGATGGCCGTACGCTTGGCTGGTGGCCTCCAGAAGATGGTCACGCTGCTGCAGCGCAACAATGTCAAGTTCTTGGCCATCGTAACCGATTGCCTGCAGATCTTGGCCTATGGCAATCAGGAGAGCAAGCTCATCATTCTCGCCTCGGGCGGTCCCAATGAGTTGGTGCGTATCATGCGCTCCTACGACTACGAGAAGCTATTGTGGACCACATCGCGTGTCCTGAAGGTTCTGTCAGTATGCTCCAGCAACAAGCCGGCAATTGTGGATGCCGGTGGCATGCAGGCACTAGCCATGCATTTGGGCAACATGTCGCCACGTTTGGTCCAGAACTGCCTCTGGACATTGCGCAATCTGTCGGACGCGGCCACCAAGGTGGAGGGGCTCGAGGCACTGCTCCAGTCGCTCGTTCAGGTTCTGGCCTCCACGGATGTCAATGTGGTCACCTGTGCCGCCGGCATCCTCTCAAACTTGACATGCAACAATCAGCGCAACAAGGCGACTGTTTGCCAAGTGGGCGGCGTCGATGCCCTCGTTCGCACTATCATCAATGCCGGCGATCGCGAGGAAATTACCGAGCCGGCCGTGTGCGCCCTTCGTCATCTGACCTCGCGCCACGTCGACTCGGAGCTGGCCCAGAATGCAGTGCGTCTCAATTACGGCCTCTCCGTAATAGTAAAGCTCTTGCACCCACCATCTCGCTGGCCCCTAATCAAGGCCGTCATCGGGCTCATTCGCAACTTGGCCCTCTGCCCGGCCAATCATGCCCCGCTGCGTGAACACGGCGCCATCCACCACCTGGTGCGTCTCTTGATGCGTGCATTCCAGGACACAGAACGCGTAAGTAGCCTCTCAGGACATGTGATTCATGTTTGCGACTATATGTATATTATTTCTGATGCAGCAACGTTCTTCAATTGCCACTACTGGGTCACAGCAGCCATCCGCGTACGCCGATGGTGTGCGAATGGAGGAGATCGTTGAGGGCACTGTCGGCGCCTTGCATATCCTTGCTCGCGAATCGCACAATCGTGCTCTCATACGCCAACAATCGGTCATTCCGATCTTTGTGCGTTTGCTCTTCAACGAAATCGAGAACATACAGGTGAGTGTAGGGGAAGGATCGCAGTCGAAGGGTCTGATCAAGGAGCTGTAGGGAGAGGATCAGAAGGGGTGCAATAGATCCGATGGTAATAAAGGATCACTTCTAATTCCCTTTTCGCCGTCGTATTCGTATTGCAGCGTGTCGCAGCCGGAGTGCTCTGTGAGTTGGCCGCCGATAAGGAGGGCGCCGAGATTATTGAACAGGAAGGGGCCACCGGGCCGCTCACTGATTTGCTGCATTCGCGCAACGAGGGCGTGGCAACTTACGCAGCAGCTGTGCTGTTCCGCATGAGCGAGGACAAGCCGCAGGACTACAAGAAGCGTCTCTCCATCGAGCTGACCAACTCGCTGTTGCGCGAGGAGAACAACATCTGGGCCAACGCTGACCTGGGCATGGGTCCCGACTTACAGGTGTGTAATACATCTGCATATATGCAGACAATGCCTTGATTGATTGATTCATGTAAATACAATATTTTATTTTAATTTGCCCTTTCAATTAACCCTCGAGTTTGTATATACAAAGTTGTAGCAATATATGAACTAGTTTAAGCATATTTACTCATTAGACTGTATATCCTGTATTTCAAAATTATCAACTTTTAATCAACAATTATTGTAATTCAAAATAATCAATTTATTGCAATTGATTAATTTATTTGTATTTCGAAAATTTATCATTTTAAATGTTAGTTTTAAGTAGAAATTGCAAGCATTTGGCCGTAGTTGGTAATCGATTGTAAATTGCAATAATCGGTTTCTAAAATACTGAAATCTCGATAACCCCTCTGGGTTAGAGAGAATGAGAGAGAGAGAGACACATCGTTGTCTTGTTTATTCATAAATTTATATGTATGTATATTTTTAAATCTTTGTTTTCGTTAAATGTTGTTTAACCAATTAATTATTAGTTTTGATTTTGTTATTAATTTATATTTTGATTTATTTTGTTTCTTTTTCTTTCATTGTGTTTTCTTTGTGTGCAAAATCGAACAAACCAAACACCATCAACACCGACGCACAAATATCGACACATAACAACAACAACAACAACTCCTTCCTACTGCATATCCTCTTTTAAAAATACGCAACACAAAATCTCGTGTCCTGTGGCTGTGTATCTCTTCTTTCCTAACAACTTTTCACTTCTGATCCATTCCAAACAAATAATAATGATAAAATCACAACACGAATCAACCCACAATTCAATCACACACACACACACATACACTCACCAATTGACATCACGAATACAAATACGAACACGTACACGATCGCGATCACAGGATATGCTTGGACCCGAAGAAGCATATGAGGGCCTTTACGGACAAGGTCCGCCCAGTGTGCACAGTTCGCACGGAGGTCGAGCATTCCATCAGCAAGGTATGTATGCTTGGTTCTCCTTGTACGAGTGTAAGGATCTACTACATCTACAACCAACAGCAATCCAATATAAAACATAACCCCCAACTACCCAACATGCCCCTCCCCTCAAAATATAATACAAGTATATAAATGTGTGTGTTTGTTCATCTGATTAACCGGAACAATGCAAATTGTCATATTTTCTGGGTTTAATCCAACTAACTTTAATCACCACTCCACCCTCTGTAGTTCACAGCCCTGGCGTACCTCACCCAGCCCTGGATTCCCGTTATCAATAATTAATGTTTCGATAATATCGGTATTTATTTATTCGATAACTTTGAAGTCTGCTGGATTCCCCAACCTCGCATATGCCAAGATGTTTTTTTATAAGGTGACGTCTTCGCTGACAGCTGAGGTGGCTAAAAATGAGAGGGACGCTGGATCGACTTTCATAGTCAACCTGTCAAATTAGATACCTCATGAAGGGCAACAGTGTTGTGCACATCACCTTATTATAGAAACGTCTTGGCATATGCAGTCTTTTCTTTGTTTATCCATTAAGTGTGTTTATATCAGGATAACTTAAGTTATAGTTTGCCTTTGTGGATCCTGACCATATTAAGTACGTTAGCACGTTTTACAGGCTTAACTTATTCATTATAAACAGATTCTAATTTAAATTATTCTCTACAACATTAATAGTAATTTATATTGCTCCGAACCATTTTTCGCATCTATTACATTACAAACAATCTCATGTCAGTTAATTGTAATTTATGTTACGTTTTTGCCAAGTTCGTTTATACAACATCATTGAATAACTAAGGAAGAATACGTGCATTGAACTAAAATTACTTGGTACATTTATTGTAACAACTTTCTGCAGTTCATTATGACAGCTTAACAATTAATTGTAAGGACATTTTTCAATTTAAAGAAGTTGTGAAATTTTCAGTGTTATAGCACAAAGGTTTTAAGAGTGATAAAGAGTTGTAAAATAAATTCACAGCCCACACATGAAACCACAACGCGAAGATTATCTTTAAATTTATTCAGTTTAGTCGTTTTACTAAGTTTTGTTTATTTAAAATTGCGTAATTTTTAATAGATTTTCTTTTTTACATTATCTTAAGATTAGATATGTTTGGTTGAGCTTGCATGTGATTTAAAAAGTTTACATACAAAATGTAAAATGCATGAGCAGCATACTGTCCTAAGAAATTTATACCGTACATATGAATAGACTTTATCTTATCTTAATATTTTAAGAATGTTATATATGTATACCATTCGACTTTTTAATTGAATGTTGATTGAATTGTTTTGGCAACAATATTTAATTAATGCGTTTATTTATTTTGTCATTCGGCAGGATATGATACTCTACCAATAGATTCGATGCAAGGTCTCGAAATCAGCAGTCCAGTAGGAGGTGGTGCTGGTGCTGCTAGCAATGCGGCACCACCGGGTGGGGCACCCACATCGCCCTACTCCATGGACATGGATGTCGGCGAGATTGATGCTGGCGCTTTGAACTTTGACTTGGATGCCATGCCGACACCACCCAATGACAACAATAACTTGGCTGCCTGGTACGATACCGACTGTTGAGCACAGATGACATGATGATTTTTAGTGTATATGGAAAATTAAACAAATGTTTGCAATAGAATCATAAATATAAACTTACAAAAATACGCTTTGCTGATTTTTCTATTTTTAAATGGGGAAGTTATTTTGATTGGAAGTGTGGGAATTTGTAGAATTCCATTACGGGGAAATTAGAGTTTTAGATTTAGAGATTCCACTGCTTAGCTGAGGAAATATGAAGTGTATACGACAGCTTAAGTCGGTTTAAATTAAATCGTTTTTATAAGAAATGACATACATACATATATATGCCATTTTCAACTCGAAGAAAAATAGACTTAGCTGCCTTATGAACTTGGTAAATGTTCTCGAGTTAACAAATATATAATAATTAATGCATTTGTGTTTCAGGTAATAACAGATTAAGAACATCCGTTCATTTATTATAACAATTACTAAGTTAAACAAAATTTAACGTCAATGGTCTATAAATGCTTGCCGAACCACTTGTGATCCACGGGCGACAGCCATCGGTGGCAACCATTTAGATTATTCTGTATAACGTATTTGAGTGTGAAGGGATTTTGGTTTTCACGCGCTTGACGGTCCTCGGCCTCTTTCATTTCGTCCAGCATCTGTTGGGAGACCACAGTTGCCTGGAATGGCAGCTGGTTGGCCACTTGTTGGAGGAATCCTTTGCATTCGATAAATTCACATTTGCCAGCGATTTCAACAATGACGCGTCCTGCTTTTATAGGTGTCACATAATGATCGATTGCACCCTTGCCGCCACCCATGCGCTGTCCCTGTCCCTTCTTGGTAATCGGTTGCCATGGTGCGGGTACACGCCAGGTAGCAAACATTGTATTCACGTTCATCTTACGGCCAATGGTCAGACGCATCATTTCGTAGTGGCCCCAACGCAAACGACCACCGCCGGTCGCAATAATCGCATATTGTTTGTGGAGCAGTTGATTGTGTACCAACTCCGGACCACGCATATAACGGAGACGCTTCTGCATTTTGGGCGGACGCAGATTGGGAGGATGCTGTGGCATGCGCTCCATGATACGCAGCTTGGGCCGTTCTACCTTCTCAATATCTGAAAATTCAAATGCAATAATATGTGTTTGCTCAATGGGATTTGAACAATTCAAGACTTACTTTCATATTTGATTGGCGGAGGAAAATACTTAAGGCCGGCTACGAAATTGTAGCTCACATTGGCAGCTACAAATTGAATGATATTGAATTAAATATTTATGTAGTGCTTAAATACAACAATAAACTTACATATTAGGCTGTTTTTAGCTAGCTGTGTGACCGTTTTGAAACACCACATGTTGTTTTAATTACTATTTTTAATTGAGTATCCAATCCATGTATTTTTGGTCTACTGCTGGTTGCATCAGCGCAGTGTTGCCAGACTGCAAACATACCCATTAAATATTGCCTTCAAAATGTTTATTAATTTAAAGAAAACGTTTTTTTATAATACGAAATTTTGTATAATATAGCGAGTCAGAATATGAGTATAATTAATTAAAGGCATTCATAAATAATTTTATTTCGATTATTATTAATCTATTTTCTATAATTGTGGACACACTGTTTTAGTTTTCATTTCGATAGCGTATTGACCATTCATCGAAACAATCCGATCAACAAGAATGCATTGTTTGAGTCGAATCAAATATATAATATTTGTTGATTTCTTATTGACAACCAAAAGCAAAAGCTTAATTACACATGAATAGTTGGTAAATAATATTAATAACAATTGACAAATGAACGCGTCATATTGTATAGACATTCGTTGGTGAAGTGTTTTAGTGTGGGTGTGTGTACTTGTTGTTATCGAAAAATGCAACGCTGCCAAAGTGTGGTATTTTTCTTCATATATTATCACTGGTTAAAGTTTAGGATACACTGCTGCATACACGAAAATAATTTTTTGTCTAAATAGTGTATGTTTTGAAACATTCTCTATATGTACATACAAATAAAACGAATTCTAATATCTAAGTGCATTGCGCATCAATTGCTAGCGATTAAATGTGTTTAGAGCCGTTCAGTTTGTTGTTATGAATATATCGAAAGTGACACCATCGCTTGCTGCTGCGGCTGCTGCCGCCGAAAAAGCGAAACCCGAACGTGTAACATCTGCAAGCGCAGCACTCAATTTTAATACAATATCGATACAAAAGCGCAGCAGCGTCGACGACAACGATGATCCAAATCGAAAGAAACTAAAACGGGACATTGTTATATGCACGCCCACGACCAGTTTACCCGCCAAACAACGTGCAGCAACAGCTACAGTTTCAGCTACAGCAACAACGACATCAGCAGTAGCCACAACAACAACAGTAACATCAATCGCATCCACAACAATCCAAGCTGGTGCTGCTGCAACAAAATCAACAACTTACACGGATCCACAACAAACGACAACAACAACAAACATTTTAACTACAGCCTCCAATCTCAGTGGCAATTTTGTCACGCACTCGAATGCCAAGCCAGAAACTTCAGCTCTTGATGTCTGCTGGGAGCAACGTGATGAGCAAATTATTGTCTGTGAAATGAGCGCCCTTAAGCCCGATGATACGTCCGCCACCAGCAGCAGCAGCAACAGCAACCCTACCAATAGCAGCAACAATAGCCAAAAGCAAAGTAAGTTAAATACTACTATTTAATTTATATTTTCAACAATTACATTTATGTTGTATAGGCTTTGCCAGCTTTACCAAAAAAGATTCAGCTTTATCATCGGCCTCCTCATCATCGTCCATTGCCTCGATAATATCAATTGAGCCGAGCTCAGAGCAGCACAACAACAGCAGCAGTGAACAACAATTGCATCTTCAGCAGGGCAAGGCAACAATTGCTGTCGAGGAGCTTGATTATGTGTTGCTGCCAGCAACAACAACAACAACAACGGCTGCCGAGATGAAGTCTGCGCTGCAGCACGACGCCACACAAGTTACAAACAACAGCAGCAGCAGCACGAATCATGTTGCCAGCAGCAGTAACATAACAACAACGACAACAACACAAAAGGCAACACCAGCAACGTCACAGTCACAGGGCAACTACAACATGTTCAATAGTGGCACAGGAACAGCGACAACAACGCTCTTAAATCGAGTCAATTTGCATACGAAACTCAAGGGACAACAATTGGTTGTGAATGCCAAGAAATTGGCCGAAGTGACACAGACAACGGCCAAAGTGTCCATTGGCAATAAGACGATATCGGTGCCGTTGCTGAAACCGTTGGCCAGCACACAGATATTGCAGGCGGGTCAGCTAATGAGTGGTGCAACGACAACAGCTGGTGGTGCCACAATTGTTGAAAGTAAACAGCTGCAGGGCGCCCAAGTGACAACGACAACAACAGCAACGGCAACAAGCACACAGCACCAACAGCAACAACAACAACAGCAGCAGCAACATTTGAACCTCACCAGGCTGTTGAAGGGAACACGCAAGAATCCAACAACAATTGTTTCATTTGCCGGTGTGCAAATTAAACCTGCCAATACCAAAATTGTAACCGCCAAAGTGGTTAGCAAAAAGATGTCGCTGCAATTTCAGCAGCAGCAACAACAACAGCTCCAACTGCAGCTGCAGCAGCAGCAACAGCAACCGACCACGGGCAGCATTGTGACAATAACGCCAACAAATGCAAACCAAACGTTTACTATGGTGCAACAACAACAACAGCAGCAACAACAGTCCGATAAGCAGCTCGATGGCGAGCAAACAGATCAGACAGAGTCTACAACTGTTGCTAGCCGTTTGACAGCAGTTGCTCAGCAGCAGCAACAACAACAGCCCAAGACAATCACGTATACCGAGAATATACAAAAGATATTGTTGAACAAAAGTAAATCTCTGGATGGCAGTGATACGAATGAGATTGGTAAAATAAATAACGTTGTCATCAAAACACTCGACAGCAATCAATTGCACTGTACGCCCAGCATCAATATATTCAAGCAACAGCAACAAACAGGTGCAACAGGTGCAGCAACAAATGTCACATCGATCAGTGAATTGACAACGGGCGATTCATTGACGAAATCCACAACAACTGGCGCCACAATTTGTTCACGTCCGATTATCTCGATACAGAAGAACATCTCATTGGTGGTATCGAAGACAACGATTGCACAGCAGAAGCCCAAAATGATAACAACATCGGCAAATAGCACAGCAGCAATACAAATGCAACAACAGCAACAACAACAACAACAACAACATGCGTTCAATCCACAACAACAGGATGCGGAAAACAACATTAACAAGCTGCCACTGAAGGCCAAGCTGAATGAACCAAAGGCAGCGGATGGCAGCGACAATGAGCCGAAATGCAAGTTGAGGCCAACCGAGCTGTTGCTGGTAAAGCAAGCAACAATTGTTGATAACAACAAGCTGGAATTGCCAACGGAACAAACGCAAATGAATGAGGAGCAGCTGGTCACTGAGAAGCGTCTAGCGACACCAAGTCGTGTCGATGATTCCAACAATGCACTGCTCAAGCAATTGCTACAAAACAACAGCAGCAGCAGCAGCAGTAGCAACAGCAACAGCAACAATAGCCACAATCTGCAACAGATATCAATAACATCGGCTCCTTTGTCGGCACGCAAAGTGATCAATGTGCGTGCACCGAGCATGGGATTGGTCAGCTCGTTGGAGGCGCAATTGGCACGCCCAGTTATACCGCCCGTGCCGGCGGCTGTCAGCAGCAGCAGCACCAGTTGCAATACGACAACAACAACAACAACGGCCACAATGGTGGCGATTAGTCAAACGCCCACGGCAACAGTTGCTACAACAGCCACGCCCAGTGAGCCACAAAAGTTGTTGGAATTGCAGCAGCAACAGCAGCAGCAGCAGCAACAGCAGCAGCAGCAGCAAAAACAGGAGGCAGCAGCAACACTTGCAACAACAACAGCAGCAGCGGCAGCAGCGACAGCAGCATCTGTTGCACCAGTTGCAGCCGTTGCAGTGCCAACAGCAGCACCACCAGTAACAGCAACAACAGCAGCAGCAACAGCTAAAGCAACAACAACCACAAATGTGCCACAGGCATCTACACCACAAGTTAAACAATCCGTGCAAATTGTGTCCAAGGAAACATCGTTTATATCAACGCCAGTGGCTGCCTCAGCCGTGCCAGCAACTGTTGCTGCTGTCATGCCAGCAACAGTTGTCAGCAAATTGCCGACAATTATTGTGGAATCCAATATCAAAACGGAGCCACTGCCGCCACCGCCGTCTTATGAGCTAAGCACCGCCAATGTATCAAATGTCACCATCTCCATAACAACCAAGCCTAGCAAGGATCAGGTCAAGCTGACCAAACTGGAGCCGCTGGATGAGGCAGCAGTTGCCACAGGTGAGCCAGATAGC
This sequence comes from Drosophila limbata, assembly GCA_963924055.1. Classification (NCBI taxonomy): domain Eukaryota; kingdom Metazoa; phylum Arthropoda; class Insecta; order Diptera; family Drosophilidae; genus Drosophila; species Drosophila limbata. The sequence continues at coordinate 22,441,253 of OZ001351.1, forward strand.
AAACAGTTGTCACAGCAGCAGCAGCAGCAGCAGCAACAAACAACGCACCACGACAGCTGGAAAATGCAACAAGAAAATGAGACGCAAAAACGCAAGTTGCCAATGCAATTGCAACTGCAACAACAGCAGCAGCAACAACAACAGCAGCAGCAGCAACCACATCAACAATTGGAGGAGAAGCCTTTGTTGGAGCTTAAAAACGAAATTGCTTTGGTTAACAGCAACAGCAGCAGCAACATTAATAGCAACACCAACAATGTGGCTCATGAGCTGTTGCCATTGATGAAAGCGACGCCAGCAAATGTTGCTGTTGCCGGCTATGATAAGTTGCAGCTGATAACGACTGGTTATGCCAAAAAATCAGCTCCGACAGCAACAGTGGAAATGCAGCAACAACAGCTCCAACATCAACAGCAGCAGCAGCAGCAACACTTGCCACAGCAGCAACATTTGCAACAGCAGCAGCAACAACAGCAGCAGCAGCAGCAACACTTGCAACAGCAGCAGCAACCACACTTGCAGCAACAACAGCAGCAGCAACACTTGCCACAACAGCAACACATGCAGCAACAACAGCAGCAGTTACAGCTTCAACAACAACAACAGCAACAACATCTGCAGCTGCAACAACAACAACAACACCAACAGCATCAACATCTGCATCAACAGCAGCAGCAGCAGCAGCAGCAGCAGCTACAGTTGCAGCAACAGCACCTGCAGCATCAACAACACCAGCAGCAACACCAGCAGCTACAGCTACAACAACAGCAGCAGCAGCAGCAGCAACAACAACAATTGCAAGCACCCGCAGCAACAGCTGCTGCTATACCAGAGCCAAAGGCTGTGGAACAACGCAAACGTCGCAAGCGTGAGGCACAAAAGCCGCGTCGCACAAATGCAAATGCAGCTGGAGCAGCAGCAAATAGCACTAAGGAACTTACTGGAGCATTGCCAGCGGGGGCCGTGGTGCAATTGGCAACAATGTCGGCAACAAATTCAACAGCAATGGGCGGTCAAATGACAACAACGGGCGGACATTTGGCAACAAGTGGAAGTCCTGGCATGTCAACCGGTTCCCCAATGTTGAAGAAGCGTGTGCGCAAGTTCTCCAAAGTCGAAGAGGATCACGATGCATTTACCGAGAAGCTAATGACGCACATACGTCAAATGCAACCGTTGCAGGTGCTCGAGCCGTTGCTCAATCGCAACTCGTTGATTGGACAAGGCAACAACAATAGCAATCTACCTGGTGGCGGCAAACTGAAAGCCATTTCGCGTGCTCTGCAACTGCAGCGGCAACTGGATGAAAGTGGTGCTGGAGCCACTGTGGATTGCGATCAGTTGCTGGGACGCTTTGGCAATGTGCGACATCCGAGCATCAAGTCGTTGTACGACAGCGAACGTTTTGGCGGCAGCGGTGAAACAACAACAACAACAACAGCGACATCAGCACTGTCAACCGCAAGTGGTGCAACAGCTGGTGGTGCAACGCTTTCCTCTATACAAAATGATTTTTATGATCAGGAATTCTCGACGCATATACAACGCAATTCGCGTGAGCGTTTGCAGCGTTTAATAAGCGCTGTGCGGGATTGCAATGTGGAGACCACGGAGCTGGTGGAGAGTCAACAACAGTTGCAGTTGCAACAGCAGCAACAACTACAACAACAACAACGCTTGGATGGTCCATTGGCCTGGTCACGTCTGAGTCGCTATCCGGGTCTTGTGCTGCTCAACAGCAACAGCAATCAACGCTGCGCACCTGGACGCATGTCACCAGTGGCATTGGCCATGGATGCGTCCAGCATGAGGATGCCGGTGTCGCCCATATTACGCAGCTGTGGCGATGAGTTGCGCAGGGCGCAGCAGTTGGAAATGGGCAGCAACAATAACAATAACAACAACACGAGTAATAATAACAACATTAACAACAACAACTATCAACAGAAGAACCAAAATGTGATACTCTCGCTGCACACATCGGCAACCGATAATATTGCCGGCGTGCTGCGAGATTTGGCAAATCTGTTGCATTTGACGCCCGCATTAACCTGCAAACTCATAGACGCCACCACATTGGATAAGCTCGACAAGGAGCAGGGTGAGCCGGCTGGGGATCAGCAGGGATCAGCATCTGGCCAGGCACAGGGACAGGGACAGCTGCCAACAGCTGTGACAAGTCACGGCAATCTGCGCAAGATACTCACCGGTCAGCGTAAGCTGTGTCGATGTTGTGGCAGCGCTATTGCCGCCTTTGGTCTGCGTGTGCCGCACCAGAATGTGCCCGAGGAGACGCTGTCGCCAACGTTGGCCATGTTGCAATCGCTGTTGCCACGCAAAACGCCGCCGCCTGCATTCATTTACTTTTGCAATCGCAGCTGCTTTGGCCAATACAAATGGCGTGGCAAGGAGGAGCCAGGAGCTAGCCAGGAGGATGTTGCCGCCGCCACCAATCAACAGCAACAGTTGGCAACAACAACTGGCGATTTATCGTGCAGCACCTCAACGCCGACAATTGTCAAGTTGGAGCCAGAAGATGTTGACATGGAACAACAACATCAGTCCAACAACAACAGCAACAACAACAACAGTAATAATAATAATAATAGCAACAGCAACAGCAGCGAATTGACGAGCACATCGCAAACATCATCATCACAGCAGCAGCAGCAACAACAACAGCATCAGCCGCGCAAGTGCATCATTAAATGCTTCAGCGCCGATTGCTTTGCCTCGGACTCCTCCTCCTCCTCCACATCGTCGTCTGCACTGCGTAATGCCATCAAAACGGAGAATGGCGAAACGCAAGCGGCGGCGAATAATACCGTCTGGGAAACGGAGTGCAGCGGAGCAGCGGAGCCACTGGAGGATTCCCGGCAGTGCGTCTTCTGCAATCAACGCGGCGACGGCCTGGCGGATGGACCATCGCGTCTCCTCAACTTTGATGTGGACAAATGGGTGAGTTTAACCACAAATCGTTATTAAATTAATTTAAGAACTGAATCTTTTAAATAACTATGCTTTTAACAATAATGCAAATCTAAACAAATTGTAAACTTGAACTTGAACAAGTTAAAATCTAGCTGGATTTGTTTTCTGTAAGGATACATAGATAGATATTTCCTTTCAACTTTAAAGTCTAGAATTTCTCTAAAACAATACCCAAAGTAAAGATATATGTATATTTACCACCTGAAAAAGTTCATGTTTCTCTATAAAAAAAAAAGTTCTGTGAGATAAGCAATTTCTAGAGACTTTCAAAAACAACAATTTTCAAAAAAATATATATATTTTACAAATCGGACAAGTCGGGAATAGGCATTACATGCATTTATATGCCTTTCAGATTTATATTTTAGCAGACATCATTTTATTTTAGTTTGATTTTGAAACACTACAAAATTAATAATGAATCATTATCCCAAGTTAGATCCCTTAAAGAATGAAAAGTACAAAATCAAGAAAAATAAGTTTCTTAAGTTTTAAACTTGAGTACAGGAGTTTCCGAAACCGAAACGAATCAGCTCAAAACTGTGGAAGTTTGCAGCCATTTTTAATTTAATTTAATTCTAATATGTATTAAGCAAAAAAGTAAAGTAAATATAATAATAACGATTCCTCTAATTGCAGGTTCATCTGAACTGTGCCTTATGGTCGAACGATGTGTACGAGACGGTGTCGGGTGCACTCATGAATTTCCAGACGGCGCTGCAGTCGGGACTGAATCAGGCGTGCAGTGCCTGCCATCAGCTGGGTGCCACCATCAAGTGCTTCAAGTCGCGCTGCAGCAATCTCTACCATCTGCCGTGCGCCATCAAGGAGGAGTGCGTCTTCTACAAGAACAAATCGGTGCATTGCAGTGCCCATGCCGCGACCAGTTCCACGGGCGTCACTGAAAACGAGCTCAGCTCGTTTGTCGTCCACCGGCGGGTGTTTGTCGATCGCGATGAGAATCGACAGGTGGCCACAGTGATGCACTATTCGGAGCTCAGCAATTTGCTGCGAGTGGGCAACATGACGTTTCTCAATGTTGGCCAACTCTTGCCGCATCAATTGGAGGCGTTCCATACGCCGCATTATATCTATCCCATTGGTTACAAGGTGGTAAGTATCTACTAGTGACGTCATTCCAAATTATGAAGCCAGTTTCAAGTTGACAGTGCTAAAATCGTCAAAACAAATATCGCATTGTCTATATATCATTTTCAAGAAATGCTAAAATACTAGAATCTCTTGAGATATCTTAACCAATTCCACAGCTGCTGTCAATAGTATTCTCCTACAAATCGGACTAGCCTATCATAAAGCTGCAATAGAAACGATCGTTCGAAAATCAACCTTTAGTATGAAAAATTGCGTTGTTTCTTCACATATGGACTAATCCTGAGTTGTGGACGTTACATTTGCACGCAAATTTTCATGATTAATTTTGCTGGAAAATGCATTTCATTGGGAATACTCTTAAACCTATTTTAAGATAAAAGCTTTACTGTTTTTGAAAAAAAATTAGGCTTGCTGAAAGCTCCGTTGCGCTTTACAAAGAATGGAAGTCGATTTGAGGTTTACGTGCATTCTCACATAAATTAGCGAATTTTGCATATAAAACAAAAAATATCCAAATACAAAAAATTAAGTGGAACTTATGACCATATCAATCCAACATTAAAAATAATGATAAGTAGTCTCGTTAATTAAAAATCTTAGTTTTTGTCTGTTGCGGACGTTACACTTTTTACACACACACTTTTTTCAAATTATTAATATATATTAAATATCTTTTGGATGCAGTTTTTATCTTAAATAAAAGAATATGAAACGAAGTTTAAGATAAGCTAAGCGCTAAACACTCAGATGACTGTTTTGACCAGTTTTTTGACCATTGAAAATACCCTTTTTTTTACAAGAATTATTGAATTATTGGCCACGAACTACCAAACCACCGTAAAACCTTTTTGATTTTGAATTTGAAGCCTGAAAATGTATTCTATTATAACAAAAAAAATAACTATTATTAAAAAACATGCAGTTTTTTGACAACTTTAAGTTTTCGCCCTTGTTTTAAAAATTTTCGGATTAGCCCACATCTCAACCATTCTCACAGAATATACATTTGGTACTGTTTTAACAAACCTTTGCTCACAAAATTTACTTTTACTATTTATAGAGCCGTTATTACTGGTGCGTGCGACAGCCAAACAAACGCTGTCGTTATGTTTGCAGCATTGCGGAGGTCGGATGCCGTCCGGAGTTTCGCATTCAGGTGCACGATGCTGGCGATAAGGAGCCGGATCGTGAGTTTCGTGATAGCACGCCGTCGGCTGTTTGGCAACAGATATTGCAGCCGATTCAACGGATGCGCAAGGTTTACAAATGGCTGCAACTCTTTCCGCAACACATCAGTGGCGAAGATCTCTTTGGTCTGACGGAGCCGGCAATTGTGCGCATTTTGGAGAGTTTGCCGGGCATTGAGACACTCACCGATTATCGCTTCAAATATGGACGCAATCCGTTGCTGGAATTCCCGCTGGCCATCAATCCATCGGGTGCTGCCCGGACCGAGCCAAAGCAGCGACAGCTTCTCGTGTGGCGCAAACCGCACACGCAACGCACCGCCGGTAGTTGCAGCACACAGCGTATGGCCAATTCGGCGTCCATTGCCGGTGAGGTGGCGTGTCCGTATAGTAAACAGTTTGTTCACTCCAAGAGTTCGCAGTACAAAAAGATGAAGCAGGAATGGCGCAACAACGTCTACCTGGCACGGTATGAAATCAATCTCAATTACTCAACTTATCTATAATACCTATAGATTTTTAAAATAAAAGTTACTGAATAACTCTTATTTGTAACTTTTAAAATAAAAATCAAAAATAACTCTTATTTATTATTTTAATTGAAAAAATCTGAAATAAGCGTTTTCTCTCAACTTTTAACGTTTATTTTTGACTTTTTAAATAAGAATAAAAAATAAGAATTAAATCTGATTTATATCTAATAAATTGAAAATAGAAGTTGTTGGCTGATATCGATAGTCCCGACTGAAATAGGAATTCTAGTTTACTGTAGCATATTTCCTTCACAATGTTTTTTTTTAGTTGAAATTAGCATTTCTAACTCTCATTTTTGCAGTCCCTGGTATATATATATTCTTCTACTCTTTTATAGATCCAAAATTCAGGGATTGGGCTTGTATGCGGCACGCGACATTGAGAAGCACACGATGATTATTGAATATATTGGCGAGGTGATACGAACGGAGGTATCAGAGATACGTGAAAAGCAATACGAATCTAAGGTGATTATATTTTATTCGACATATGTATGTATATATCAAGTAAATTTGTCTATCTTCGCTGCAGAATCGTGGTATTTATATGTTCCGCTTGGATGAGGATCGCGTTGTTGATGCAACGCTAAGCGGTGGCCTGGCACGTTACATTAATCACTCCTGCAATCCAAATTGTGTGACGGAGATCGTTGAGGTTGATCGGGATGTACGCATCATTATATTTGCCAAGCGTAAAATCTATCGGGGCGAAGAGGTTTGTATTTATATTATTAGCTAAGCTGTTAAGCAATCAATTTGATTGTTATTATGTATATACAGCTCTGTGTCTTATTTATTTTCTTGATGGGTTCATATTTTAAATGCCTTGTTCTTTTTCTATTCAAGCTCTCGTATGACTACAAGTTTGACATTGAGGATGAATCCCATAAAATACCCTGCGCATGTGGTGCGCCCAACTGTCGAAAATGGATGAACTAAAGACCAGTAAAAGCATCTGCATCCGTATCAACATCTATATATACACACACACACACACACACCAGCATCACAACAATCAGGAGCAGTTCACATTGATGTGACACCCAGTGAACAGAGGAATTGTTGTTATTCATCATTAAACAAATTGTTGTAGCAAGTCACATATTATCATCAAAATAGTATATTCTCTTTAAGCAGTATATATATGTACATATATTTATTATTATATCTATATGCATATACATACATCTATGTACATATGTATGTATCTATATCCAATATCTATATGCACGAGTTGAAATGGCATATAATCATGTAAGTTATCTCTGTATGTACCCACGAATGCGCCCTCTCGTGCATATATTGTAGCTAATTTGTATCCTATTATTGCTCATAAGCCAAAAGTGTTTTGTAGTATAAATTAAACAAAAAAAAACAAAAAAAGCAAAGAAAACAAATTTATGAAACTTGATACATAAAATATTTATAGATAAAACTTAAGCATGTATTTTATGTTACTTGATGATCCACTCGTGTTTGTATGTACATTTTTCTATCTAACTTCACTTTTCAATTGTACGCAGAGAGACAGAGAGCGGGAGAGAGCTAGAATTAGTGCAGACCTGGGTGTGCCTTCGTTTTTTATTTTTATTATCTTTTTTTTTTTTAGTTATTACGAGACTGTATAGGAAGAGTAATATTATCGAGCACTAAATGAAAAGAAAAACAAAAACAATCTGTTTCCAAGTGATGTAGTAATTTATTTACATACATCAAAATTGAATGTATTTTTTTACTTAATTTCATCTCTATTTTTTAAAATACAATTATCAATCAAGTGTATCTTTAAATTTTAAGTAAATGTAAACACTTTAAACCTTACAAACGAATATGTTTTTTACAATTGATTTGCGTTTAATATGATACATCCATCATTTGTTTGCTAGATAAACAATTTAACTAAAATTCAACAATTTTTATTTTGTTTTTAAAGTTAACATATGTACGTATACTATGATCCCATACATACACATATGTATGTTAATGTATCTGTATCTATTGCTATGGCTTTCTTCGGAATCGACTTAAGGTCTTTTGGACGTTCACAGCAAATGCTAATGTCAGCATGTCAAAATTTTTCAGATACCATGAAATGTTGTACATCATATGCATGCGTCGATTTTTGTCTAAAAATGATTTATAAAACACACTCATTTGATCGGCCGTTATTTCGTCGGATCCACTCAATTTGTGCAAGCGGATAAAGTCGTCTTTTTCCTGCAAATGAAGAAAATAAACAAATTTTGTCATGAATAGAAATGAGAGGGAGAATGACAACAAGCGAGAGAGAGAGAGAGAGAACCTCTTGCCAACAAGTGTTAAAAATACTTCAACGATACGGAACACACACACACACACACAGCAAATACGAACCTCATAAAATCGTTTGTTATGCTTTGTCCAGAAATCCATATTCCATTTTTCAACTTCAATGCGTAACAATCTCAATTTCTTGGCCATCTCCGTTTCATTCTCATCATAATGCCGTATGTACGGTCGCAGATTGGACTTGGTATCTGGGGGACCAATGTAATCGCTATTCACCGATTCCGGATTTGGCGGTTGTGTAAGACCAACGTACACAGGACTTTTTTTAGGCCGCGCCTGTGTTTTGGTTTGTGTTTGTTCTGTTGCATAGCGTCGGGACCAATGCTGGATATTAACAAATATTAATTGGTTGCAAATCAAAGATTGTTTGTTTACAGCACTTACTTTTATATAGCTACCTAACTTACGAGCCGTCACACTTTTATTCATTTTTATTTGTTGTCATGTGTATGTACTAAATAAATATTGTAAAGCAGAGTTGTATCGAAAAGAATAGAATTGAATGAACGAACTAAATCAGTCGTTCAGTTTCTTGTTCGTTCATTTTGTTCGTGTTATTCCCAATTTAAGTGAATTTTTTAAAAAGGAAATTTTTATTAAAAATTTTAAATTAAGTAATTACTTTAGTCAGCAAAAACCGTTTTATTTACTTGTATTGATATGATATACGTTTATTTCAGTTGACTTTTATTCATACTATTAGGCCCGTTTTTCAAAGTTCAGTATTTTTTATCTGAGATATTTTTAATTTGACATAAATTTCAATACATTTTACGTTAAATAATAATGTGTAACCTTAACTAGACATTTGAGAAAATGGGCCTTAAACTTACAAATTAACATCAGACTTTTAAAAACCGAAAAAGAAACTTACAAGCTATTTGGTTTGTATTTACATCCTTAATATAGTTTCTAAAATTATTGGGATTGTACGTAATGAATATTTGTATTCAAGTATTCAAATAATATACGAGTCTTTTGTTTATATCGAGTCTTTCAGCTGATAACTTTTGAACCGCAACTGTGTTGTGCAGATAATACATGAAAATTTGTAACAAACAATGAGTAAATACAAATAAATTAAATAATTAAATAAAAAAGAAAACAAAGCATATGAGATAAGAAATAATTTCAAAATAGTGCTGCTGCTGTGAAGTGCAAATTCGAATTAGAAACTGAAAAAAAGAACAAGGGTACAATAATCGAGTATTTAAATTCGTTAATATTCTGTATGCGTATTTCATAATGATTTGTCAAATAAAGTCCTTCCAGTGACTTACGTTGCCCAGCGAGACTTTTGCAATTCGATTTGTCCTTCCAAAGTTTTGGCTAAGTATATGACCAACAATTGTATAAGGGCGATTCCTAGAGCAATTCCGGCAATGGTGTAAAGATTTCGCTCGGCCCAGACTCGAACGATCTCAATGCAGCCGCTGGTCCAGATAAGTTTACTGGCAGCTGCCACAGAATGTTGCTGCACCTCATAGCCGCACATAATGTTCACCAGTCCCGAGCTAATATCTGTTGCATTGATGCAACAGCTGTATGGCACGCCACACTTCTCCACCGATGGCGATGAGCAGTTAAAGTATTCGTTTTTGGCCCAATCCTGATAGCCAGCGTTGCTCAGGCCGCAGCACTTGAACTCTTGTTGTGCAAAATCAATAAAATTCTGTAGATCGGGGTCATCGCGATACGAGTGTATGATCTTATCAGTAAACTGATATTCCACAAATGAGTTCATATGTTGTGGAAAGACAAAGCAGATGATTGCTGTAAAATAATAAAATAATTAATATTATTTTTAATGCTTACTTATCAATAACCTCTGAGGGCGTGTTGATTTATTATATTTATTAACAGGAAGTAAAACCGTAACCGCTAACCGTTAACCGGTAGTAACCGATCGAAACTGAAAACCGTAACTTAAATCGTAACTTATTATACTAAAACCGTAACTGAAACCGATATTTCCTTCGGTTTAATAATATCAATACCTTTATTATCTTACATTAATATTAATATTGGTATTATCGTCAGTAAAAATATAGCAAAATAATTTTAGAATTGAAAATTTGAAATCTCTGTTTACCTATGACCATTTCCATGAGGAAGAAAATCAGAAGACACCTCGAGTAGAACTTAAGCAGAAATGTATTTTCTCGCAGGGCACCCAGGCAGCCAGCAAAGCTGACCACAAATATGACAATGCCCGCGATGATCATGACCAGAGAAATGTTGAGTACAACATCGTAAATGTTTTCCAGCTTCACCCAGCCATTGGCATCGTTCCATTTGTCCATGAAGGCATATATACCGATACCCAAGAGCAGTCCACCAAATAGCCAGAATATGAAGTTCAGCATGAATATCATGTACTTAACGCAGGAGCTAACGAATGTGAATTGATGTGGATACGATATACGCTGATGCATGTCACGCACTTCAATGCCATAGTATCCTCCGCCTCCGCCCCCACCATGGTATCTGTAGTTACTCATGGCCTCGTCTTTTTCTCTCTCTCTCTCTGTCTGTCTGGTTTTTACTTCACTTTTATGGCCGTCACAATGTTACGCACACTTTTAACGTATGCTCATGTTTCTCACTAAGCGCAGTTTAACTTAAACGACTTAATCGTTTTTTGACTCAAACGAATCTGATGTTAACTGCATTGAATATTTATTTAAATGTTTGTCAGATGTGTTTAGTTTACACTAGAGTTGTATCGCATCGTTCACATTAAGTTCAGTTAAGCTATTCACTCAAGTGAACGAATGAACTAAATCCCTAATTGTAGTTCAGTCGCTCGTTTCGTCCAGTTGAGTTCCATTTATTTTATATGCTGTTGGTATTTTTAGGTATTTTTTTCAAACAGGTCTTTGTTTTTGAATCTTTTTAAATTTTGTAGCTAGTGACTTGAAATGCTGTATGAATTTTGTCGAATTTATCATTTTTAATTTACCCCTGGATAGGTGACGAGTACTGAACATTCAACAAAAGTGATCACTTTTATTTGATCTCATTATAATTATTATCATTCAAGCGGCTTAATTATTTATAATCTTATTACAAAATTAAACATTTGCTCGGGCGATAATATGCATTTGCACCAAATCGGATCAAATTGGATCAGGATTTTTATATTGGTGCAAAATATTTTCATAAAGTGGCGATAGTGATTGCAGTATTGCATTTCACTAAATGCAAATTTTATTGTTTAAAAACACAAATTTATTATTAATACTTGAGAAATAAATTTTTTCTCAGATCGAATTGATAAATTTTTCGATAAGCGATAACTAAGCTAATCAAATACTGATCAGTTTGCCAAAAGAACTAGATCAGTTGAATACCAACAATTACACAGGCAGAGGTGCAAGTGAGTGAATCAGCGCAGCTCCAAATTGATTAGACCTGCAAGTTGTTAACTGATAATGATAGCTTCGGCCGTTCAAAGTTTGAACTTCATACGATGCAAATCCGTTAATAGCCATCATCGCCGATAAGCAATCCAATTATATCAGTATTAGTAGTGTGCTACAATCGATGTATTTAATAGCCGCCGCTCAGTTTGTGAGCAGACACAGCCGCTGATACGGTCGCGAAGCCGCAACATGAATTTCATTTTGCGCTTTATCATTTTCTGTTTCGATCCACTTGGTCTGGGTCGCCGCTTTTTCGTGCGTCCGGCTGTGAATCTAACGCTTAATGTCTACGATCGTTTTCGAAGCAAGGCCGATGAAAAGGTGGACACAGTGCGGGAGCTCGTCTTACGTTTGGGATTAATTGCATTTGCCGTTGTGCTGATCATTTGGCTGGCCGTATTCATATATGCCGCCTTCTACTATGTCTACATGCCGCCAATATCGCACACGCGACCCGTCCACATGCAGTTCAAGTGAGTACTTTGACCCGGTATTTAATAGTTACTAGAAGACTAACAATTTTGTGGCCATGTATGTATGTATGTAACAGGCGTACATTGTGTATATGTAAATGTTTTTAATCAGCTGAGTCTGTCTGTCTGCCGTTGTAAGCCTCAGATCTCAGAGATATAGGTGTTTCCGCAACTCTCCAGACCAGTTCGGATCGTCAATCACGAAATAAAAAGCCAAGTGCTGCTGGCTCTGACCGAGCCGGTCAGCTTGGTAGTATATGTGTATGAGCGCTGTTTACATTCCATTACAGCTACATAAATCGGTTATGCTATTACCATAACAGTTTTAAATTAACATTTCATTTGATATCTATCATTTAATTTACGGCCCTGGCGTAATTTAAATTGGCCTTATTTCAGCGCCAACAATAGGTATAGCTATTGCGACCAAATTTGGGACAAAACTCCGCAAATCATAAACAAACGAACTAAATAATTACACAATTTTAAATATTAAGATTCTGGGCTTGATAACTAATCCAAATTCGAGTATGTTCTGAAACATTCATCAAAATTGTATATCGTTATTCAAGAGAACAATTGCACATACAGTAAACCAAAAAAGTTTTTGCATAATAATAATCTAATATTTTAAACTGTTGATTAAGAGAATAAATCAAATACTATCAGATGGTCTACAGACACCCAAGCCAACCAAAAAATCATATCTTTTTTTAAAAAATTTGTCTGGGATTTCTGTGGTAGCCCTGAATATGAAATTCCAAAAGTTTGGCACTAGTCCTTTGGTGCTAACAATTGTATGTTCCATTGCATTCCAATTATCAAAAATATAGCTCTAAATAAAATAAAAAGTTTGGTGTGTATTTTGTAATACCTTCAATAATTTTCGGACGTGCCAATACTTTTTTTGGTGATCGAATACATGTTAGGGGCTCTAATGATCTGGCTACTGGGTCTCAAACAGTCGAGCACACTCGACTGTAACAATTTGGTTGAAATGTGCCACCTGATGTCATAAGAGCTAATTGTGTTTTTTTTTATTTACAGAACATGTTTGGAGACTAGTACTCCGTGCACCTTTCCCCACGCTCACGTGTCGTTGACGAAGAAGCAACAATTGCTGATGGTGGGACAGGCGTACAAGGTCATTGTCAATATTGATATGCCCGAATCACCGCAAAATCTTGAGCTGGGCATGTTTATGGTCTGTGCCGAGATGCGTGACTATGATTCCATGCTCCGTGGACACTCGTGTCGATCGGCAATGATGCGCTACCGTTCGCCATTGATACGCATGATCTCAACGTGGGCGCTGAGTCCGCTCTATGTGCTCGGCTGGAAGGAGGAGTTTCAAAAGGTGCCGGTGGAAATATTCTCCCGCTATTTGGAGGAACGACAACATCCAATAACCGATGTCTATGTCGAAATACAATCACAAAAGATACAATTCTATACGGTAACATTGCATATCGAAGCTGATTTTACTGGACTGCGTTATATCATGTTCAACTGGCCCGTGGTCTCAGCCATTGTGGGTAAGTTCTGCCTTAACTGATTCAATAGTTGATCATTATACCATTGCAGAGTGTATTATAAGCCTCTTGATAACGAATCTCTGGATATAGTTCAACAATCTCACAGATTGTGTATTTAGTATTGTCAAATACTTTCTGACCCAATTTGGTTCAAATCGAACTACTTTATCATATAGCTCCCACTGAAAGATTCGATTTTATTTCATTATATAAAAGAACTTTGATGTTTTTTTGAGATATTTTAGCCATCTCTAACATTGTGAATTTAGTATTACCTACAATTCCTGCCCCATTTTTGTTCAAATCGAACTACTCTAATCGATCATAAAAATATCATGGGCTCAATCAGTCGAATATTAAATAGAGGACATCATATCATCGGCTTGTGCCAAATAAAATTCTCTCTCTTGCTTTTATAGACAATCTGAACTAAATTGGTATTTATTGTGTGTACTCCCTTTTCAGCCATTAGCACCAATCTATTCTTTATATTGGTCGTTTTTCTGCTCAGCTGGTACCACTGGTCCGATGCCACCTGGCTCCACAGTTTGCAAATCCGATACGCCCGCTTCACGAACCAGTTGCAGAGCAAAGCCAGCAGTGTGATACTCTCCAGCACGAGCAGTTTGCGCGATGAGGAGGAGTCCAGCTTCCTGGATGAAAAGTTCGACATTGCCGATGTTGGGGATAATGCTGATGATCTAATGCTGGACAAGTCCATTGACAAGGCATTGAGCACCTCAGATGACGTCCAGACACTGCGTCAGCGGAAAGTTAAAGAGAAAGCGTAATGCACTGTAAAAAAAATGCAGTTCAACGACATCACAACTATAAACGCTATCGCAATCGCATCCGATCGCCCAATCGCCACCGACAGGCTTGTGCCAAAGACTAATAGGTTTAGGATTATTGTAGTTACCTGCTGCAAAGCGGTGTATGCATTTCTATGAAGTATTTGCTCTACTTTGGCAATTTATACAATAAACTTGAAAGGTACTTAATTGTGAATGAATAATGTTTGTAATTACGATCATCATCTCATGCACGAAAATATCTCTATATTGTTGAGTATAGGGTAACTACTAGTCGATGAGCACAATACTTGACTGCGGAGTGTTACTATTTAAAGACTAACAATTTGTGTAATTCGTGAATTCGTTACGATCTTTAATATGGAAATAATTATAAATATAATTAAATAATTGTAATTTAAACATTACATTACTCGGAGGATTTCTCATCTTCTGGATCCGACTCAGAGGGCCAAATCGAATCAGTTGGTTCTGGAGAATCCGACTTACGATCAGTGCTATCCTCATTGGATGGATTTTCAGCTGCACTATCCTTAATGTTTGGCAGCAGAGGATCGCTAAAGTTGAAATCAAGTATCAACAGTCCAATCTCTCGTGCGGGAAAGTCAATTAGGAAAGCTACGATAATTGCGACAATCACAATACATCCAACTTCCTGAAGGTTTATCTGTGGAAAGACGGACAGTTCATAAAGCTCTTGAAGGAAACCATGTAAATAGATTTACCAAATCGGATATAAGAAATTGATGTGGCTCTTTCACACTTGCTGTATTCCATAGAACAACCATATAGCTGGCCAATTGCAGTGGAATTTCAATGCGTGATAGGAGAAGTACTGGTCGGGCAATATTCGGAAAGCGTTGCACCGTACTCTTATCCAATGGAGCCATAAGAATGGACCAACAAATGCCCAGACCAAGTATCAAGGGACTCCATGCCAAGTAGTCAGCTGCATCGCTCGACTTGTAGACGTATTTGCTCCGTAAACCCGACGCTGGTGACCAAAAGCACCAGGCTATAGCCAGCATGGCGAGCGCCCAGCCCGCTCGCCTGAAACGTGGTGCTATCCGAAAGATTCCCGACTCGCTGCGAAACAACAATCCAGCTCCGATGCCCAGCAGATAAGTGGTGGCCCGAGTGATCGGTGATGTGTAGATCAGATTCGCAGTACGATAGAATTTGCTGACACTGCGGGAAATGGGTAAGAGCTCATTAGCATTAAGTTTTTAAAGGGTTCTGTTGGTTACACACTGAATGCCATGGAAAAGGGACGGTGCCAGGTGATCGCGCTGGGTGCGTGAATAACGTGCCGCGACGGATATAGCATGAAAGGCGCCGCAAAGGAAAAATCCAGCTTCCGGATCGGTGAAATAGAGCCACACGACGAGTGCACCCAGGAAATATAGTTGCATGTCCAATGAAAGTTGTACTGTGAGTGGTGAGCACTGAAATGGAAGGACTACTAATATGAGGATTACCTTTTTTCGCATACTTTTTACTACGGGTAGGGTATCATAAGTCTGTCAGGACATGTGTTATATACATATGTAACTATATAGAAAAGTATTGTGAAAAGTCTGCTCCATTTGGCAGGGAGAATTTTCTATATATACTTAGAAAGTCTTTTCGAAAATGTGTTACTTGAGGGATGGTGTCATCTTTATAAAAAAAATTGATAAAAAAGTTTCCGATAAATAGAAAAGACTTTCTGTATAAATATTCCACATAAGAGGGAATGTTTCCGATGCATTTTTTACAGAGAAAAGTCAGTTAAATCTTGTACTTTTTTCCATTCCAAATAAAAAAGTCATTGATTTATTTGTCTTGGAGAAATCACATTCTCAGGAATCGTTGACTACGTCTTCGACAGTCCGAAGATAATTCTTACCATCTCTTCCAGATCGGCAGTATTTTGAATACTCAGAGCACTACGCCACATATTCTCCTCGCAGAGACGCGCATTCTCGCCCACCAGCAGATTCCAGAGGGGACCGGCGCCCAGGTGAGGTAGTATCCATGTCTGGAAGCCGAGTACGGCCAGAATGCTGGGCACGTAACGACACGCTTTGGTTGCGACATTCTTAAGGAAACTCAGACGGCAGGTGGTCTCCATTTCGTGGGATAGTTTGTGGGCAACCAGAAACCCGCTCAGTAGGAGCAACAAATCGCCGTAGAGCAAGGGAACACGGTACGCGAGGCTCCAATATCGATTGACGGTACCGACAAATGCGTCCCGGTTTGTGATGGGCAAATGTCCGGCCATGATGAACTTGAGATTCACATAGATCATGAACGTGGCCAATATCTTGAGCAGGTGAATAAGTGGAAAGTCGATATCGGGACCCTCTAGAGACACCAGTGATTGCCAGGTGCGTTGCGGCGAGAATGCGTTCAGAATTCTCAAATGTAAGGCCGGAGAGGTTTCCTCCTCCTGAACCTTTTCAGTTGGTGAACTTTCGTTCTCATTCACTTGCTCCGTTCGGTCTGTTTCATCAGTCTCCGAAGAGTCTGCCTGTGTCGACTCCGGATTGTCGGACGCGCTCAGACGCAATAGCTTGCTGCTGATCCAATCCCAGTGCTCCCAGATGCTGGACAAGATGCAGGCGAATCCAAGGCTAGCAATGCCAAATCTGTGGAGTTGGAATTCAATTTATATGTTTAGACGAATACTCTTAAAAAATGGGTCGGGTAAAGAAAAGTCCATGAAAATAGAAAAACATCTTTATTGTAAGATCATTTATCTTTATCTTTTTGTTTTTTATATTTTTTTATTATTTAATTTTATTGCAAGTTGATTTAAAATTTTTAAATCGATATTATCCTAATGAAATTAATTGAAGGAGAAAAAAGAGGAAGCCATGATCATTGCGCTTAGAAGTCGGATCATTTTTGGCAAAGCTATGAAAGCTTCAAGTTGGTCTGATTAACGACCTAGCAACTTTACAAGTCAGTTTGTATTTAAAATTTCATGTTATACATTTTTTTTTATACCTCGATAAATGTATGTATGTATCTGAAGATTTGTACATACCTAGCAAGCATTCTCAATCACATTAGAGTCTTAAAAGAGTCTTTTGACTGATTAAAATGAGCTCCTTTTTTGATCACAAATGATAGTTTTCTGGGAGAAAAGGTACCCTAGCAAAGACTCCTTTGGAATAGTCATTTATGTCTCTTTTTTTTTATCAGTTTGGACTCAGTTTGGAGTCTTATTTCTGAGCAAATTTTGGTAATATTCCAGTAGCCGTTAACACTTAAAAAAAAAAAAATAATCAAATGGAGGGCGATTTATGATGAATTTTTGGTGGGAAACATTTTAGGGGGTCTCCGCTAGTTTTTTTAATTGAAATTTTAAATTTTGTATGCAAAATGAGCTTTTGCATGGTTGCTTTGTGCATTTTGCATTACAAATTTCAAATTTCAAAATTCAATTAAAAAAAAAACTAGCAGAAACCCCCTAAAAATTTTTTTCACAAAAAAGTTATTATAAATCGCTCCCTTTCTGGGTTTTTTTTTTTGAGAGTGGTAACGGCTACTGGACTTTTACCCAAATTTTTTTTTTGAGGGTCATTTGGGCATTATTTACAAGTCATATTTGAATCAGAAATTAAAGTTATATTTGATTCTTTTTCTAGTCACAATTAAGAGTCAATTGGTCCGTCTCCGCCTATTTTCCCAATGAATATAATATACTATATATACTATATTAATATAGCAAATACGATTCTGCGAACATCTAAAAGACTTGCGTTACCATCAGACTTAAGATTTGACGAAATGCAAAAGAAGTAAAGAGATTAAACAGATACATTTCCAGTTGGATCGTCAAACACAAAAAAAAAATCAAAATATTTTAGTAAAAACTCCCACGAAGCGAGCAAATCTGTTCGAAAAATGCGTGCATAGAAAGAATGAAAGCAATCACATTTCGGTCAGCTACATGTTCAGTTTGAGATCGCTGTATATTTTGTTATTGAGAGATATGTTAAGCATACGCATGAGTCATTTTTGAATCTTTCTTAAATCACTCAGGATACTAATCTTTTTTTATCATTAAAAAGAGTCAAAAAAGACTCTCCAAGAAGATAGCGATCAGTAAAGATCTTACAATTGCTGGCTGGGTATATCGACACTCGCTTCATTCTTCATCGACTTTTAGTTAACAATTAGTTTGCTACGGCTTACTCACATGCCCATGGCCAAGTTGTTGTCCTTGGAGAGTAGCTTCATGAAGCTCTTCCGCCGCTTTGTGGTGCAGTGCTCGTCCCGCACTTCGATGTGGAACTCAATGCCCGTGTCGTTATAAGGACGCAGACTCGTCTCTATTATGGTGTGCACCACGTGGGCCGAACAGGCGTGTGGCAGGCAGATGCCCCAGTTGGCAATGCTATAGCGCGGCGCCAAGTGCTTTGGCTGGCAATGAATTACCGATTAGATGGAACTTCTGCTCCAGCGAGTTCATATGCTTACGTTCTTTAAGTGTGCGTGCCAGAGGCCGCGTCCATGTAGCAAGTGTAATGGATCCTTAAGCTCGTTTGTCGTCGAACGCATCTCAATCTGGGCCAGACAATATTTGCCGAGCAGACGCGTCGCCTTTCCCGACTTTGGCCCCTTCATGGATGCGGACACCTGGGTGCACTGATCAAAGTCACCAAACTGGTTAATGTTGCCACGCAGAAGTCCCGCGCCAATTTTACCCGTCGCATCGAGCACTACAATAAATAAAGGCAAATATCTGATGGTAAACAGAATTACTGCATATATTCAGGAGCACGTCTCAAAACAGTCATAACTGCCGGCTTATTCATCCGATCGCATTGCGATTTAGTGTTATGATTGCTAATGATAAAAGGGTTTGTTTACAACAAAAAACAAGTGGGAAGGGCTTGAGCTCGAGCTCCCGACTATAGGATACCCGTTTCTTACTATAATAATCTTCAAATATTTTTATTGCATGCTTTTAGGCACTTACATTGCTTAAAAGCTGTAATCAGCCATTACAACCTTTCTTTTTGTCCGATCTTGTTGGGATTTAGTAGGATGATAGGTAATAACAGGAGCTAACGGTTATTAGTAAAAATCCTAATATCTTGAAAACTGTGAGTGTGGTGGCTTTTCGCGATTTACGGAGGCGGAAAGGGGCGTGGCAAACATTTTAAGCAAACTTGACCTGCGTGGGGCTTATAGAAGTTTGTGTGCCAAATTTGGTTGCTCTAGCTCTTATAGTCTCTGAGATCTAGGCCCTCACACAGACGGACAGACCGACGGACGGAAAGACGGACATGGCTATATCGACTCGGCTGTTGATGCTGATCAAGAATATATACTTTAAAGGGTAGGATATGCTTCCTTCTACCTGTTACATACATTGCAACGAATTCAATATACCCTTTTACTTATTTTTTAAGTAACGGGTATAATAAATTCTATCGTTTTTTGCAATTTGCGGGAGGCGGATTTTTGATTTTTCAATTTTTGAAAAACAGAATGAACTTAGGGGCCAAATCATGATCAAAATAACATTCCGCATGAAGATCTGTTCAGCAATGGTGTGTTAAGACCCAAGAGCCTCTTACTCTGTAACGTCCACAGTTTGTGGGATCTCAACTGTTGGTGCAGCAGCTCCAGCTGCTGGTGACACTCGCCGCTCTTCACTTGCGCCACATTCCCAATGAACGCCGGCAGTGAGTGGATTAGCAGCTCCATGTACTCCTCGCTCTTCGACTGCTGATGCCCCGACGCTGCTCTCTCCGTATCCTGCTGTCGCTGTTGTTGTTGCTGCTGCTGTTTATCCTTGGCCCGCTGCCGGTTACGATCTTTGTGATCTGGCGTCTCTGGGAAAATGCTGTTGAACGGCCAACGTTTTAAATATGTGAGCCAATCAGTGTCGCTTTTGGTAACACTTTTGTGCTTCTCTTTTTTTTTGGCTACTTGAGCGGCCTCGTCGTCGCCAGTTTGATCGATCAGCCAGTGGAACCAATTGATAATATTCGGATATTGCGACTGACTCTCTTTTGCTTTTGCTTTCTCTTTTTCTTTAAAGCGCTCTGTCTCTGTCTCATTTTCGGCAACGCTTGTGAATATGGTCAAAATGCGACTGAATAAAGAGGGTTTATCTTCCGCCTCTTCAGCATCGTCTTCAGTTTCCGTTTCCGCTTCCGCTTCGTTATCATCGTTATCATCATCGTTGTCATCGTTATCATCCTCATCCTCACCCCCCTGGTCGTCGTCGTCTTCCTCTTTGCCAGCTGAATTTGGTTCATCATTTTGCTCCGATTGCCCATCATCGTTAACCACATTCTCTGAATTATTATCATCGTCATTCATATCCTCACCATTGTCCTCGTCCATGCGCTCAATTTTATGGAATTTAAATTTCGTTTTTGCAGCACGTCGTGGCTTAATCTTTCGTACGGGCGCTGACAAAGCTTCAGGGGATGTGGCACAATCAGATGCATCATCATCTGACCCCTTGCACAGGTCGCGACTCACCTCGTGTGTGCTCAATGGGAACAACAATATGACAAATAATATTGCTAAGCAAATGATGCGTTTTGTTGTCGTTGTTGTTGCTGTTGTTGGTTGTTTGCCGAGTGCCATATTAATCCTTTAGAGCCCAGAGGAGAATGGGCGCAGTGTAGGCCTAACAAATAGTTTATTCAACCTTTTCGCACAGACTAATTGTGCTCATAAGAAAAAATCCCAGATGAAAATATTTTATATGCCATCCATATGCAATTCACATAGACCCCGAGTTCTCTCTCTCTCTGAGATCTGAGCAGCTCTCTGGGCCTCAAACCTATTTATAAATCTTTCACAAAAATGAAGCATTCGCCTGCTCAAATACTCGCATATTGCATTTTTTATGCATCTTCTAAAGAGGCCCTATCAGTATTCATATACCACAAAAAAATAAAAGAAAACTTGCACAACGAAATTGAAAAGAAAAAGTTAAAAATGCGAGACAAGTTTTTTATTTAGCGCCGAAGCAAATATACCCTGGCAATGATATTGAAGAAGTGATTAATTTTTTTTCCAAATTATATAACTTAATTTAAAATGACAAAGTGACAAATCGTAAATACAGTTCATGAAATATTATATGTTTGCCAAAGGTATGTACAAATCCAACTAAAATTAAATATTTTGAAATATTTTTAAACTAAGGCTTGTGTGATAAACTTTCCAAATTAACTGAAGAATGGACATGTGCCTTAAATATTCATATTCAAATCATGGCTTAATTTTTGCTAAATCGAAGCAACAGGTGTTGGCTGATTTTGGGCAAATGAATTTCTATATTCAGCAAATTACATGAGCACTACAAATACATACTCATACTCGTACTTGTATTTTATATATTTAGATTACTTTAAATATTACACATAAATAGTATTTATGCGGTCCAATTGCTTTGTTGCAAACACAACTTGTTGTTGTTTGCTGCTTGTTGTTGTTGTTGTTCTCGTTGTTTCGCATTGTGCCCTGCACAAGAGGGGAGGTTGGGGGGTTGGGTATATTATTTTTAACTTGATTACTTGTAGGGTGAGTTTTGCTCTCATTGATGGCCAATTGTACGGTCTGTCAGTTTTGATGCCGACATGAATCGTTCGTTGTTCTCTGTTGTTGTTCACGTTGTTTCTTTCAGTTAGGTACGAGTACGAAATTTGTCATAAATTCCCCAGATAAATTGGAGGCGTCTTTCAAATACGAATCAGCACGCGATTTGTTCTCTTTGTACTTTTTCTTTTGTTTCATCAACATATTACTGGGATGGCAATCATTTTTCACATTATTCATCAGTTACATTATGGGATAATTGTTATTTATATTTACATATACTATACTATACTATATATAGATTATGGCTCGGCTGTTTTTTGTTGGAGTCAAGAAAAGTGCTGTAATTAATAGTTTTTTGGTTCAAAAATATTTCGTTTAATTTTTAACACAGATTAGTAAAATAATTTGAATCTAAGCACTTTCGGCACTTCAAAATATATATAAATATTATCAAATTTTTTTTTTAACTTGAAAAAATTAAGTCGAACCCAAATATATTTACTTACATTGAGCAAGTTAGTTGAAATAAAAAACATGTGCGGTTCACATATAAAATCAAGAGTACTTTATACGGACCACGCCCAGACTTAAGCTAGCCTTAGTTTAAAAGTTTAACAAGGAAATGATACAATGTAAATGAATGCGCTAGGAACTGTCAATATCATTGAACGGATGTACATTCAATTTGCCAATAAGAGTTCACTATCTTCATCCTCTGATATTTGCACAAATCGATTCTGTCCCTCGACCATGTTACCAAATATGGATTTAATGGACGGCGTTTGAATTGAATATGCATAGAAGGTATTCGTATTCTTGTGGAGCGTCTCCAAGATGTGCGACATGGAATAGGTTTTGCTTGAGAGCCAAAAGGCCACCATATGTCTGTTTCTGGATCTAAGCGGATACAAAGTAAGGAATAAGTAATTATATGATATCAAGATAAAAACTTGAAGCAACTTTCAAGTACTTTAATTCGATCATTTTTTTTTGGCTATCAATCGAGTTAATTATATCGATTTTCATGATAATTTTACAAGTTTCATAATTTCAGCTAATTATGACAGGAGTTGATTAAATATTAAAATTTGAATTTTGAATTTTTTGAAAAACTTAAAAAAATTGAATTGAACAAAATTAATAATATTTGAATGCAGAATAAGTTTAGGGCCAAACTATGATCAAAATAGTATTCCGCTTGGAAATATGAAAGTTTGAAGTTGGTCTGATTTTTGAAATAGCAACTTTACAATACAAAATTTACCTAAAATTACGAGTATATTTTTTGTTTTTACAACTACGTTTTCTATTAAAATTATTATTATTATTTTTTTAAATGGATACATCGACAATTCGATTTTTTTTTTGACGATGTATACCTTTTGATCACTACACGAATACATACTTGATGATCGCATGCGGAAAGATGTGCTCAACTATTGAGCATATCTGCATGTGATTCCACTTGTCCTCACTGGGAAAATTCTCCATCGGCTCCGATTTGTTTTGCTTCAACTTGTGAATTTTAATGTGAGCCTCGACGACAAGGTACGTCGCAAAGTGCTCCAGCTGAAGCTCCTGTCTGTCCCCGATGATGGCCACACTCGGGGACTGGAGAATGGCAGTGCGGTTGGACATGTCGGAGTATCGGGGATCCGAGCTGGTATAGAGCACCGCCTGGCCGTGCTGGCATTGCGATTCGAGAATCGAATACATTTTTCGCCAACTGCACGCGTCGAGGTACGAGAAGGGGTCATCCATCAAAATGAGGCCAGCATAGCCAATCAATGCCATCGCAATATTCAGTCGCTTCAGCACTCCTCGACTGCAGGCCGACAACAAATGGAAGCGACTGTTGTACAGGCCAAACATTCGCAACAGATTATTTGTCTCAAAGAATACATTTTCCTTATTTAGCCCTCGTATTATGAGTACAAATTGAACAACCTCCGTCACAGTAAGTTCATCCCCGATGTCATCGTCCTGTGGACAATACGCCAGATGCATACAATTGGCTTCCTCCTCGCGTCGATAGAATGGATTACAATAGCTGTGGATCGTTCCCGTACTGTGGGCCACTGTTCCCAAAAGAGATTTGATCAGCACCGTTTTACCCGATCCATTAACTCCGATCACACACAGGGCTTGATGACTAAAATATTGTATAATATAAAAATTTCAGAAATGTCATATTTTTAAAAATGCAATATTAATTACGTTTCATTTTTTTTTTTAGTAATTATACTATTCTTACATAGCAAAAAGTAGAATTTAAAATAAAAATTAACAATAAATTAATTTACAACATACACCTATTATCTAATATGTATCCTATAAAAGTAAAAATCTAAAAATGCAAATGCAAGCCGTTGATGTATTTATCAATAGTACTATGTCAAGACACATACCGTTCCAATATAAAGTTGATCCGGTGTAGGACCACATTTGTGCCAAAGAATACGCCCAGATTCTCAACATTTAACGCCTTGTTCCTTATATCAGGACGCTCCAGTGTACGGGCACGTATTTTCTCTCTGATCCATGTCTTGTCCCGATCACTCCGGTTACTGAAGTGAATCACGTTTTGGTCATAGCAACTGTCAGGGCTATAAGGATGATACCAGTTTAGTTTTTTTATCTACAAATTGTTGTATTTCATACATAATTCCACAACTCTTATATTTGTTATCATTTTTTAATTTTTTTGATATTAAAAACAATTTACTTACTTGCTATCCCTGTCGTCTTTGCCCATCCTTTTCTGTGTCTTCAATTTCGACCTACTCATAAAGTTTAATACGTAGAAAAAGGCCCAGATCAGGACAATACAAAGATATGTGGACCACAAAAGCTCCCAAGCGAAAAAGTCCTTCTGTGGACTCACTAAAAAATGAAAATATCACAATTCCAAACATAAACTAAATATTTAAAGTCTACAGTTTGAAGCAGGGACCGCAAATAAGAGTTATGAGAAACTGGATAAACTTTTATTTTCAATTATAATTATAGAATAAAAGTTATTTTTAAATCTTTTTTATAAAAACTGAAAATAAAAATTACTTTTAAATTTTTGTTATAAAAAGCTGAAAAATAAAAGTTGAATACAAATATCTTTTGAATCGGGTGGTATTTTTATAATGAAAATTTAAAAATAACTTTTATTTTAAATTGATAAAATAAAAATTGAAAATAAGAGTTAAATTATAATTTTTAAATAAAAATTGATATTAAATTATTATTTTACAATTTTTTTATTTAGATTGAAAAATAAGAGTTTTCTTTTAATTTTATTAAAAAAACCTCTACGAGGTAAAAGTCTAGTGACGAAAAAATTTTAATGCGCCAAAATTTCTGATATCCAATTTTGTGACGAATAATATTAAGTTTTACTTATAAATTACTAAAAAAAAAATTTTTGTCACAGACGCTCACCGATGGAACGTGTTCTATTTCCATCGGTGAGCGTCGGTTTTTCACCGACACTTTTTGTCGCTTGAGATCGGCTTAGTAGTTCAGAAGCTAGCGACTTTTAAAAGTTCCAAAGTCCGGTGTTTTTGTGATTTTTTGAGCTCGAGAGCTCACAAATCGCCCAAAAAAAAAAAGTTGTTTTAAGTATTTAGCGTAAAGCTAACAATGTTGCAAAGAAAATAGGCTATTGTTTATGAGAATCCATGGATATATGGCGGAGTAATACGCTTTTCAGTGAAAGAATATAAATCATCTTTATAACGATTTTCTAGTTTAGTTTGTATGACATCTATATGATACAGTGGTCCGATTTAGTCCAAACTTGGTCAGGATGTATGGGACCATAAAATATGCTGATTATGTCAGATTTGTTAAGATATCTCAAACAACAAAGAAGTTTTTGGAAATAGAACACGTTCCATCGGTGAGCGTCTGTTTTTCACCGACACTTTTGTCAAAAAACTGTCGGAACACACCGGAACGTGTTTTATTTCCATCGGTGAGCGTCGGTTTTTCACCGACACTTTAAAATTTTGTGTATTTACACGACACCGACATTTTTTTGATAAAAAGTGTCGGTGGAAAAATCCTCGTCATTTAAGCTTCGGTCAAACGAGCGTATTTTTACCAACACTTATTCACCGTCATCATACCCTTATTTGATAGGGTCCTTACATCTTCTTGCTGTAAATCAATTTATAAGGTCACTCACCACAGCAATTTGGTGTTCTCTGGCACTGCTCCAAATAAACGCTCGTTTCAAAGCTCTGCTCATCGGCACATATATGGGATGTTTCCGATAGATTGTCAGCCTGCATTAGATTTTGTATTAAATTATAGAACGGATGTATTCTGAAGATATCATCAAAATCGTCTACACGAATATTGGGCAGTTCGGAAAGTGTGAGATAAAGTAAAATGCCCATTGTATGAAAGATCATAACTATCACATAGCCAACTCGCATTTCTGATATCCAATAGGAGACCAAAATATCTATAGATAATACATATAGGCCGGTAATCAGCACTATGTAGATGTACTTATCTGCAATAGGTAAGATAAGAATCGGTTCTGTAATCGAAGGGGGTTCTGTAGTTACTCACAGTTATCATACG
This sequence comes from Drosophila limbata, assembly GCA_963924055.1. NCBI lineage: Eukaryota > Metazoa > Arthropoda > Insecta > Diptera > Drosophilidae > Drosophila > Drosophila limbata. The sequence continues at coordinate 22,467,797 of OZ001351.1, forward strand.
TATCAAAAAACAGGGCATTGTTAAACATGAGCATGACTGCATTGAGGGTTATCAGACTGAGGACCAGCTTGGTCATGCCGTAGATAAAGCTGCCTATGCTTAGGGTGCTGAAGCGCATACCAGCAATCAGTTCAACTCGACCATATGGCTGACCACGCCCCAAGCCAAAGTTGAGCATTGGCAGCGCCCAAACGAAACAGAAACAGAAACTTGACATCACTTTAAAGACCCAGTCGAGACGCTCGAGCGAATCTTCCAAATGTGCTGTGTGCAGGGTGGAGAAGGGCAACAGCTCCAGTTTCACGTTGATTCCCGAGCTGGGATTAACAAAGCCGCTGTAAATAATGTGCAAATTAATAATGCAATTAACAAGTAAGAAGAAACTAAAGGCGAGTGTGCTCGACTGTGAGAGACCCATTCCTCTTGGACCGACACTGCATTACAATTTTTCTCGAATTACTTACGGGTTTATTATCAGTCCTTGTTAAAAGGGACTATGCATTTTATTATGTGTGCTTAAACTTGTACATATATTAATATATATTAGAGATGGGCAATAAAATTAATTAAGTAAAAAAAATAAATTACAGTCGAACTTCCCTAACTCGAATCAATCGACTTATACAGGTGTGCTACGGAAATCACTTCCACTTGAATTTCACTTCAATTTCATTTCACATTTTTTGTCCGAATTTTAGAATTTAGAGTTGCCGAGTAACTTTTATTGTTTTTCGCGCCAATAACTTTTGAATTTTTTTAGGCTATACAAAATCAATTACTATGTAAATAAATAAATTTAATTATATAAATGAAAAAAGAAAAAGAATAAAAACCTATTATTCTGTAATGATAAACTTAAAAAAGTTGCTGAACAAGCTCTGGAAAAAAATTAAATCACTCTAAGTTCTGTGGCACTTTGAAAGTTTTCGAGCGGAATTTCTTTTCTCTGAATTCGATTTCCCCTGTGATTTCCGTAGCACAACTTATAGAGTTCTTTTTCTTAAGTTTATTAATTTTACTGCCACTCATTTAGCTGAAGTTAGAGAGAAATTCGAGTTATAGAATTGCGAGTTATGGAAGTTCAACTGTAAATAAATAAAATAAAACAAAAGCGACTCACACGGCCAATGCATTCATTACAAGAGTGAGACTGACGGGGGCGGAATTAACGAGATTGCTGTTGTATAAGGCCTCGACGTAATCATCACTGAAAGTGGCCGCTAGAACGAAGTCCAGATCGGTAATTAGATATTTGTTGGTCATGAATAGCCTTATAGAATCCAAGATATCATCATTACTGTCCAAATCGATAAGAGTCTGACCAGCTGAGGCATGATCGTGATAATGCTTGCCGGCAGCTAGCACAGGATCCAATGAAGCCATCTGTTTAAGCAACATGACTGAATTCTCGAAACGATTCATTGTAAATGATGTGCTTTGGAGAACTTTGCGATCCTGTATAAAGTGTGGCAGCGACAAAATGATGGCACAGATTACACCAGGGAAAAGGATCTGCATTAATGGCATACAATAATTGCGCATGTCCATGAGACAACGCTTGCGGAGCACAACATCCAAGTGCCTGAGGAACATGCTAATATTCGGCAAAAAGAAGAATCTCTTCTTCGAACGCTGCAACTCCTCGACGTGACGGATTCGGCTGGCCAAATTAAAAAGCGTGTAATTGACAAAAGTATTCTTATGCTTGTGCATCATGGCCTTAAGTAGAACATGCTCCACATTGGGCGTCATCAGTTGATAGCCCTCCACATGAAGATTCTTCTTGTTTCTCGTCAGCAAATTCATCAGTTTCATCAATCGGTCCAAGTCAAAGTGCTCGACCAGAAAAACAGCTGAATCGCCCCTCTTTAATTCGATCTCGATGCTCGGTATATGATAGGCACAAAAATTGAAAAGCTTGGAAAAATCACATTGTGGCTCAAGATAGCACATCTGCAAGGATGGACAGAAATTCTCTTTTTTATTTTAATTTGATTTTCATAATAAGTTAATCTAAGCGAAATAACAACATCAGATCTCTTCAGAACACAAAAATCACCAAAATGAATATGCACTGATCAATTAAAATTTGTGGATACCTGCTTAATCCACCAAAAATCAAATAAAAAAAGAATAAACTTCCGGAACAGTCTAGGGCACTCGACATTAATATACCCTGGGAATAGTCCCAGGCACTCTGTAGATTCGATGAAAAAAAACAAAAAAATCTTTGTAAATATAAAATGAATTAATTGACCATTAATTCTATTCTATTTATAGAATTTATAGAATTGTTAACATCTTCACTATGTATGGCCCAATCGTGATAAAAGTTGGTGATTAGATTGTTCTTACACAAGTTGCTAAAAAAAAAATTTTAATTTTAACTTAAGACCTAGAAATAAAGGTGATGTCAGTTTTTTTATGAATTACGCCCCCCACAAATTTTAACATAAACTTGTTCTGCCTGACATAATAGGGAGTCTTCATTCCAAATTTGGTGTTCCTAGCTCTTACCATCTCTGAGATCCTTTCGCTTATACGGACCGACGGACAGACGGACATGGCCATATCGACTCGGCTGTTGATGCTGATCAAGAATATATATACTTTATGGTGTCGGAGTTGCTTCCTTTTTCCTGTTACATAGTTTTGAACAAACTTAATATACCTCCAGGGTATAAAAATGCAATTTTAAATCAAATGACTTGACTTTTTAAACAGATCACAAAGACGACAAGAGGTAGAAGCACCAACATTGACATGTAGTTTCCTAATATGTGCACGCAATCATCAATTTAAGAAAAATTTTGATACTTTGCCACATTCGTTCCAAAAAAAAAATGAATTAATAGATACATTTTAAAGCAATTAACTTCTGTTTTTGTACGTGTGTTACTCAACAGAGACTGTTCTTTTTAGGTTTCTCTTACCAAGCGATATACATTCTTGTCCAGCTTTAGAAGAGCCCTCTCAGTGCCGCAGGCATGCAAAGTTCCGTTGATCAAGATGCCAATGCGATCAGCCAAATTTCTAGCCACATACGGAAAGTTTGTCGTTAAAAAGATAGTTCGATTCTGTCTCTCGCGCTGGGCAAAGTTGTAGAAGAGTCTGCGTTTCTCAGCGTCAACGCCTTCCATGGGTTTGTCAAGCAGGACGATTTTGGTGCGTCCCGCAAAGGCGCAAAGCATTTGGAGGAGTCGCTTCTGGCCAGTTGTGAGCATGTTGACATGTGTGGCCGTTAAATGTTGCACATTCAATGACTGCATGTAGGATGCGGCATCACTCTGGGATTGGGCTAGCGACATGCCACGTAGACGGCACAGGTAAACGATGTGTTCGAAAAAGGTAAACTCGCTGAATAGAATCAGATTGTGTAGGGATAATCCAACATTTTTGTATGCACGCGAGGACTGCTTGACCACATCATGACCGGCAATATAAATGCTACCGAGAGTTGGTACTGTAACGCCACAAATCATATTCAATATTGAAGTCTTGCCAGAGGCATTGTGACCCAATAAAACCATCGTTTCATGCTGATACACTTTCAGTGAAAAGTTACGCACCTCAAAGGTTTTCGAGTACTTCTTCCACACATTTTTAAACTCGATGACAACAGGAGTGGATTCATCAACTTGCGACTCATCCATGTGCTCCTCACTGCTCTCAGGTGGCTTATCCAAAATGCTCGATTGTTGCGGGTCATATGTGGTCGATTTATCGCTTTGATTATCCTCTCTCAGCTCGTAGTCGCTCCGCCAAATTAAAAGCTCACTTTCGGGCAGACTTGCGGACATCGAGGGTTGAGTGTCATTTGATTCGTCGCTGGAATCGATATGACTACTACTAGTGTTGTCCTTACTCGGTGTTTCGTTGTTGGTTTCTCGAGTGGATCGACGGGACAGTTCACTGTTATTCAGCCTCTTTTCACTCGTTCTTATTTCTTGTCTATAAAGTTGCACCGTATTGGTGAATTCTTCGCTTTGTTCTGTCAAATCTGATATACGCTGGGAAAGATTCTCCTTGAGCTCCGCTTCAGACTCTAACTTCTGTTGTCTCCGTCGGGCTCGTCGTTTATACCATCTTCGAAGCCGGACGAACAACAGACGACACCGCGTGCACTTGATCAATCTCAGCACACAGGGGCAGATATTACCATCTAGAATTAAGGCCAGTAGCACATATAGACAGGTCTGCATGTAGAACACACATATAAACATAAGGAGTGTCGAGTCTCCAGCTATGATCTTGGACCTGAAGTATTGTTTCACATTCATTCTTTCGACGTACTCTAGGCACAGGATTCGTCGCAGTCCCCGACTCATGGTCACATTGCACAGGAGGAGGGAGGCGACAATTAAAATAAAATAACCCCAGGTGGAATCAATCGTTTGGCCCGACAGTAACGGTAGCGATGCCAATATCCAGTAAATTGGAACAACAGCGACCACCATTTTGGTGGAGCCCATTATAACGCCCAGGAGTATCGCAAATGCGACGGCGGATAAAACGTACGACACGAAAAAGATGAGCATTAATGACCATGGACACTTGCTGAAGAACGATGCGTGTCCACCCCAATTAATCTGCAAACAGTTAACTTATTCGTGCACAACACAACAACACAACAACAGCAACAATCTGTTTACCTTCAGCATCAACGTGAACACCATACACGTCACCAGCAACAGGCAAAGTCCGTTCAAATACCACACGGCGAATTGTATTCGTGTCGCCTGATGGTTCGTGTTTAACGCGAAGTGGATGCCGAGCGCACGTTCCTCTACGATTTCCTATATAAGTCAAGGATACATTTCAATTTGAGTTCAAAATAAAAATCAAATCAGAATTCATTTTAAAATTAAGATACAAATTAAAATCAAAATCAAAATATACAGGTGTGCTACGAAAATCACATTAATTTCATTTCACTGCGCCACAGTCAACTCCCCTGAAAATGTTTGAGGGAAACGAAATCAGTGCTCAATCCGCTTGTCGAGTAACTTTTATTGTTTGTCGCGCTAATAACTTTTGAATTTTTTTAAGCTATACAAAATCAATAACTATGTAATTAAATAAAATCATATTAATTAAAAAAGAAAAAGAATAAAAACCTATTATTCTGCAATGATAAACTTAAAAAAGTTGCTAAACAAACCCTGGAAAAAAATTAAATCACTCTAAGTTCTGTGGCACTGTGAAAGTTATCGAGCGGAATTTCTTTTCTCTGAATTCGATTTCCCCTTTGATTTCCGTAAAACACCTGATAATCAATTTCAAAACAAAATCAAATCAAAATTTAATCATAATAAAATAAAATGCATATCAAAATAAAATCAATTTCAAGTTAAATGGACTTCAAATCCAAATAAAAATAAAAAAATTAAAATCAATATCAAAATCAAATCAAAATTAAAATCAAATTAAATTTTAAAAAAATCAAATCAATATCAAAATAAATATTAAATCAAAATAAATTTCCAAACAAAATCAAATCGAAATCAAATCATGATCAAATCAATTTCAAATCGAAACCAAATTAAAATGAAATCTATTTAATATCAAAACCAAAGCAAATTCAATTATGACAAAATCTAAATTAATTAAATTTTAAATCAAATTCAAATCATGGTCAATACCAAAGTCAAATTCAAATCAAAGCAAATAAAAACAAAATCCAATCAATATCAAATCATGATTCAAATCAAGATCATATTATGATCAAATCAAAATCAAATTAATCCTAAATCAAAATTAAAAATCAAACCAAATCAAAAACCGTTAATGTAATACCCATAGTGTGTCTGAAAATGAGTACTTTTATACTGACCTTTGTAAAGATGGTGACTGGAAACATGAATCCAAGCAATAGCACTAATACAGGTGTATTAACACCCAAGGATAGCATATTAAAAATATTATCATTTAAAGAATAGCCGCGGAGAATGACTTCCGGTAGTTTGTCGTTACCGGATGCAATCAGCAGGTACTCAATGCTAATATAGTACTGCAGTGATATGAATCCCTCCCGAACATAGTTGGAGTTAGAGCTATTGACAGTGTCGATATTGCCCCCGTTTCGAGAATGATATACAGAATCGACGATCCAGTTATTGCCGATCCAACTGTCCTCGTAGTGCCTCAGTTCGGATGGCATTAAGATCGAAAAGTGCAGTTTTAGGGGAAGTCCACGCTGTGACTCGTCGACATTGTCAAAACAGATGCTGGCAATAAACTGCTCCGAATATGCTCGAATTCGCAATTCCTCGCAGTCAGCGAAGCTGGAAACCTGGGACGGGGTCATAGACATGCTACGGATGACGCCTTCGATCAGTTTACGGATGCCGGCCGTCGAGTTTGGAGCGTAGCCCAGTGTTATCTTCGGCACAAAGACGTTGCTCTGGAAACTATATATTGTATGGCTCAACAAGATGGATTTCTTTTTCCGCCTTTTATGCGATGTTCGATTCAAAACTTACTCGGCACGCTCCTGAGTCATCTGATCTCGCCGGTTATTGATCTTATTTACAAGTCTTTGCCACCAAAGTTCATAATGAATGATCCTCATTGTGTTGTTGGGCTCTTCCTCCGTCTCAATTTCGGCCGCAGACCGCAGGACGAGTATAAAAATGGAAAATAGCAGTGGTATAAGGGCAGCTAGAAAAAATGATAATTTGTGCTCTTTTTGTTTCTTAAAACTTCTCCATATCATGAGTCTAAGAAGTCGGCATTTCGGAAATCGGCAACGCATCTTTTCACTTTCTCACTTGTACAATATTTTTCTGTTCTTTTGGCAATTTATAAAACTGTTGAAAATTGAAAAATAAAAGCCATAGATTGCTGTGAAAAGTACAGATTAAAAACAAATTTTAATATATCGAATACAATATTTAATTCTTGAATTTATTTTTATTTTTGTAACATAAACTAATTGAATGAATTTATTGGTAGTTAAAATTTCAGCATAAAGTGCATTCAATGAAGCGCATCCTCTTCATTCTGATGTAAGCCTACGGGGCTGGGGATTTTGGGTTGGGTTGGGCAATCCATTCAAAAGAAGCTTTTCGCCGTTTTTCTTTTTTTTTTTGATGCCATTGACAGAATTGAATTTAAAAACTGGTGCATATCGATTGGCTTCCTTTCATGGCGCTGGCCAAAGTTGAGTGCTCGGTGAGGTCAGCATATTTCGATATAATGTATAATGGTATCATTTACTGTTCCTCTTCAGCTGACAAGCTCGTCGTTTAGTTAAATAAATAAACTAACTTTCATTCGGTGTCCTCTTCTGCTTCCTGTTTCACTTCCCGTTCCTCTTCCGGCTTATGAGTTTCATGTCAAATTTGCTGCATACTTTTCAGCGCTGTAAAATGTTTTTTCCTTCAGATACATTTGACTAATTAGTCAAATTATGTACACAGTCTAAAAGCATGTACAGTTAGTCATGTAATGCTTTTGACAAAATTAAAAATTCACATAATTTAATTTGACTTGATCTAAGAGTCAAAAGGAGCTGTAATAAAAAAGTTTCATTTGATGTATTATAAACAAAGGCTAAAGCATATATGTATGTACATATGTATGTACAGTTCGTCAGCTAAATGTTTTGACAAAGAACAAGAATTCACATAATTTTTTTTTTAATTTGATGAAAAATTTAAGCTAATGGGTCTTATTGTAAGTATCTGCTTATTTAATTTGTGCCGACAACTAAGAATAAAAGTTTTAAAATATATAAATTATTTTGTATTGTCAAAACAATTACACGACTTACTGTATATCAAATCAAATGTGTTGTTTTTTTCTTCGTTTTTTTGCATCTTTGTTATGCTTATTATTTAAACAAATGAGCGTGTGCAACATCATATTTGTGCCTGGGAATACCCTTATGAGCTTTGTCAAGACATGTGTCATGTCAAGGCCTCAAAAGAAAGCAAAAAAAAAAAAAATAAAACAACGACAAAAAACACAGCAAATAAAAAACAACTAAAAAGCAAAACAGAAAAGGCAACGGCATCAACTTGAAGATGACAACGCAAGCGCATCTTTGGGCCCTCTATGAGTTTTACGAGTGCTCGGTTGAGTTGTGCCAAAGTGTGTAGGCATTTGTTCTACGGCTACAAGGACCAAGGACCATGGACCGTGGACCGTGGACTGTGGACCGTGGACCGTGGACGGAGAGACATACGAGTAGAACCATGGACCCAGGGCTATGACAACGGCTGTGTGTGTGTGTGTGTGTGTCCTTGAATATTGGTATAAAATTCTTCTAGGCTTCTGGGCGTTATTAAAAGCAACGCTGATTGATACATTTACTACATTTACTATTTACAACACAAAAACTAGCATTAAAATAGTCGAGATATCCAAATGCGACTACACAGAACAAAAATTTCATTCTAAAATTCAAGTCTAAATGTATTTTTTTAGTATGTATTCAGGATATTATTGTTAAATTAACACAATATGCGGATAAAATGGCAACCACTCAGCATTAAAATAGTCAAAAAAAAACCAAAAGCATACGAGTGCACAGAACGAAATTTCTTGCTAAAATTAAAAATTAAAAATTCTTGATTTTAGCATGTATTTTTTTTTAAGCATGTACTCAGGATATTATTGTTAAATTAACACAATATGCACATAAAAATGGCAAAAAAAAATAAGTACACAGAAAAAAAATATACGGGATTGTGGCATAACATCAAACCGATGTGCGATGTCAGAAGTTCAGCATTAGAATAGTCAGAAAACATTTGATTTCACTGTAACCCAAATATTGGTGGAGATGTATTTGAAAAATTGTACTTGAATCAATTATTTCGTGCTTGGTTTAAGAATATCCGGGATTACAGAGCTCCTGACATCGCTTTGCATTCATTTTATGCCGATATCCCGTATATTTTTCCGTGTACTTATTTACATGCGTACATACATATATATTTCAGTCTGTCTGACTGTCTGTCTGTGTGTGTGTGTGCGCTTTTGGATCTCGTGACAGCGTTGGGGACTCCACATCTTAATTATATTTGTGCGCGACTTTGTATGTAAGTATTTCAGAAACAGATGTCTGCTTGTGTGACAAAACACTAAAAATATCTCAAGCATGTGGCATGGTATGCCAGCCAGCCAGCAGTAGTTGCCAGCAACAACCCAACGGCAGTGAGAGCGCAGTCAGGCACTCAGTCAGTCACACTACCTTCCCTGCCAGTCCCCCTTCCCCATCCCCTTTCGCTGCCCCTGCCTACTTTACGCACTCACACACACAGACAATGCACAACAACAATTCACGCACACACAATCTTCAAACCAAAAAATTCCCCAATGCCCCTTATCAACTCTCATTTCGGTCGCACAAATAACAAATGTCAATGCAGAGCAAGAGAGAGAGAGAGAGAGAGAGAGAGAGAGAGAGAGAGAGAGAGAAAGAGAGAGAGAGGGCGAGTAAGCAAGAGAGAGAGACTGAGAGAAAATACTCATCTATTTGGATGCTCAGCGTATGCATAAAAATTTCCCAACTTGTAGCAAACTCAATAGCAATAATAACAAGAACAACAATATATATTTAACAAAATATCCTTTAAGCACTCACAGAGACAGAGAGAGAGAGAAAGAAAGCGAAAGAAAGAAAGAGGGAGAGAGATGTGGTTTGAAAGAGATAGCTAGAAATAAACAGGAGCGGCCGCTCATCCTGATCCTGCGCAAATGCTCGGACGCATCTCATTTTATTCTTGGTCTCGTGAATCCATCCAACGTATCCAACGGTACTTCATCGTATTCACTGATGGATGCTGCTGTTGGCTTCAGTTAGAGTTTCAGCTCCGGCTCCAGCTCCAGCTTCAGCTTCAGCTCCAGCTCCAGCTGCTGGCCTAGTTATTCAGCGAGGAATAAGGTGTGTGTGTTTACTTAGCGCTCGCGCTCTTTTGGCACAACAAAAAAATAACCACAGCAGCCGCCCAGATGCCAAGTCGTCGTCAAATGCATGTGTGTCTGTGTGGGTGCCGCTCTCTTTATATGTATAGATATGTGTGTGTGCATGCGTGTGTGTGTGTGTGTATGTGTGTGTAAGAGCTGTTTGTGTGGTCTGATTGTGTCACTATGTCAATAGTTGGCGTTGGTCTTCTTGGCAGGTACTCCACAGCCACTTGCTGAGAGCAGTAGTGAGCACGACGCTGTGGCGGCCATCGTGTGCTCTTTGCAGCTCACCTCCCCCCACCCCCCAGCCCATCTTCTACCCACCCCACCGTTTTGGACCGTACCATGGCATGTAACAACAGGAGCAACGTGAGGCGCCTCGTTATTATGTTTACAATGTTGTGTAAAGTTGTAAATGAAGCACAAAGACAACGCACACACTCACATACATATGTAATAGTGATGTAAATACAATATCGATTCATCGCCAAAATTACTATTTCATTATATTTTTCTTTTGTTTTATTAATTTTTTTTATGATTCAAAAATATATATGTATTCTTAATGTTAACGTTTCGCCAAGCCTGAAGGCGAGACAAGTCGAATATCTCCATAACTCGAACCTTTTCTTTGGATAATGGTGATTCGAGTTAGGGAATTTAGACTGTATTTCTATTGCTTTCCTATTCCAAGTTCGTCTTATGATCTCGATTTACTGACAGGAAGCTTGGCTTTTTTATGGTCAAAATCTGGCATTTTATTGAATTTTTCCAGTGATCTTCACAACAACATCTGTAGTCATAAATTTGAGCAAAATAACGGCCTGACGTCTAGTTGCAAAGCTGACGGAGCACAGTGAGTGAACATATGTATGTACACATAAGATGCCGTAGACCAAATATTTAAGCATAAGAAGAACCTAAAAATATGTGCAATAATTCTGAAATTAAAATGATTAAATATATTTAAATTAATATTAAATTTTTGTCATTATCAATATCGGTGTTTTCAAAGCGATTTACATCACTAACATGGACAAGTTGTATGTGTCCCCTCACTATGTACGGGTGTGTGTGTGTGTGTCTGTCTGTTTGTGTGCGTGTGTGTGTTTGTGTGCATTGTGTACACATACAGGTGTGGAGATGCGTGTGTGGGAATAACAAAAGGCAATGAACGGGCAATAGTGACGCCAAGTGGGCGGCAGAGGGCGAAGTTCAGTCCGTCTATTGGTGTTCAGGCGTGTGTGAGTGTATGGTGAGTGTGTGCCTTTTGATTTCACATTTGATTGTCCACCTATTTCAGTCCCTGTCCAGTTACAATGGATATTAATTATGTATGCCTCAAAGGTTTACCCACAGTTACAACTACAACAGCAGCCATAACAACAACAACAACAACCACAACTACTATAAAATTGGTCCGCCAACTAAACACAGCAAAAACACGCAGCCAAAAAGTGTTGCATACTTTTGAGCGCAAACAAAATTGGGTATTCGCTTGGGCTGTGCGCTCTGATGGGATCTATTGAGAGGGATGGGGGGAGGGGGTGTGGATTGTGGGCGGTAAGGAAGTGGGCGGTGGGCGGTGGGTCAATTGTGGAGTATGGATGTTTGATGCCATGATTAGATTGGCAAATCGTACACCATTCAATTTGACAGAATTCAATTTATGGAGATATTCAATTTGTCAGTAATTTTTTTTTTATTTATTTTCTCTACATTTTGTAGACGGAATTCCGCAATTTATGTATGTACCCAACATACTTATGCATGTGCATATGCTATATAGACACACAAACATATGTATGTGCATATGTACATTACTTAAATATATATTCACACTAAGTGGAGTTAAGCACGCGAAAAATACTCGTACTCGTACTTGTGCTGAAATTATTTATTACTATTGCCGAGGTCAGGGATCTTTTTATTTTTTTCCTTTTTTTTTTGGCTGGCAACAACATACCCGTCAGCCAAAGCATTTTGGCCAGCTGCAGCGACCATCAAATAAAATGGCCATAAAAAAAAAAAACGATTACTCGTACTTATGCTAAGAACGGTCTACGAAAATATTGTGCGAGCACTCGTAGTTATTATAATTTGAGATTAGTCGAATGAGAGTGAGAGAGAGAGAGCGAGAGAGAGAGATTTTCATAAAAATGGCTGAGCTTAATCAGTTGAGCTATTGTTGGATGAGTTGAACAACAACAACAGCGTCGTAAAGCATTGTAGCCCAGTGTTAAGTGATGCTTAACCTGAAGAAGCTGATGCAACCGACACTGGGAACAATAAGAAAAACCAACAAGCGAAACACGACTACAACTACGAGTACAGCAACCAACACCTAACCAATTAAAAGTTTTTCAAAAACTTTTCGAATTAACTCTAAAACAACTTAATTTTTTGCCAGAATATATTTCAGCCCCGTTGAGTGCTCCAAAATTGTGTTCCCAATGTTTAAACCGGTGGAGGGGAGGGCGGGGGTGTTGTTGAGGGGGATGGAAGGTGATGGGGTGTCAAGGTGAGGATGGGGTGTCTTGAAGTTGAAAAACTTTACTCTACTCATAAGTATGGCCTCTCTCTTTCGCTCTCTTTGTCGCTCTCTCTCTCTGTTTGTTTGGTCTTTCGTATCTAAAAAATATCCCACTTTTCCTAGATAAGTCCATTTCATGGTGTAAAATAGGGGCGTTGATGCTACCGCCCCATCACTACGTATTTTTTGGCCTACATCGGAATCGTAAAATACGCCGAGAGAAGCAGATGCAGAGCGGGAGAAGAGAAGAGAGAGGGGTGAGGAAAGGGCAGGGGAGGGAGAGTCAGCAACACGCTTAATGAGAGACACTTGTGTCTCTGAAAGCGCCTTTAATTTTTATAGCTGAATGAGAGCTGAGAAATAAATTGGGAGAGAGGTAAAGAGAGTAAGAAAGAGAGAGAAGGAGCGCGAGAGAAGGAGAGAGAGAGAGATTTGTGATGCTGCTCAGACTCCCAATCACCGGCTCCAGCAGTGCTCCAATGCTCCATTGCCCCATTGCTGCTGTTGCTGAGCGTAATTGTTGTCGTTGTCGTTGTTGTTGTCGTTGTCGTGCATCTGCGACTGCGTCGTCGTTGTTGACGCGATGTTTGCTGGGCTTTGGACTCGGGATTTGGGCCGCGTGCGGTGACCACGTCGCGTGCTCATGTCCTGCAGACTGCAGACGTATGCGAGCGCTTTAGAACGTTGTTTGCAATCGCGGAAAGTGGCAACGGGAAATCAGCAAACGGTGACGACAGCAACAGCAACAGCAGCAACAGCGACAGCGACAGCACCGACAACATTCAAGCATAACATAACGGTGCCAGTTCAGTATTGTCAGTACAACAAAACAAAACTGTCAACGGCCGTATTCAAAGCTATAGCCGGAGTCGAAGTCAGAAGCGGAAACGTAAACGTAAACGAAGTCGGAGTCCGGAGTTAGTAAAAGCAAACGCATAATAATAATAATAAAAAAAAAACAAAAAAATTGCGAAATAAGCAAAAGCACACACAGATGGAGGCATACTGAAAGAAAAAGTCAGCATGCAAAAGCACACGAAATTAAATTAACAGCCAACACACAGGATGGTTCTTGGATAATGCAAAACTAAAAGCAAACACACACACAACAAACACACAAAGTCAAATAAACAAAAAAAACCTAAAATAAATAAAAAAAACTATAAAAAATGACAAGCAGACAGAGATAAAGATTGCGATTACACATAATTGCGATTCGGTGAGCAGGCGCATTCAATCAAGCAACCAACCCACAAACGAGGCGAACGGGGAAAGCTGCACCTTTAATACAAAAAAAAAATACCCAAAAATACGACAGCCACAACAGCAACAACAACAAAAAGAAAAAAAAGAATACACGTAAAGGAATATAGTAATATTTTATAAAGATTTTTTGCCATTTTTTTTACGGTTTGCTCAAACAATGACAAACAAAAAGTGTTCATGTAGTTAAGTGTGCTATCATATAAAAAGAAATCAGAGATCTGAGAAATTGTGCGGCTAGTTGATAGTCGCAGCTTAAAAAACTCTCTACATGCAATAATTAAATAAAAGTTCAATCTAAAACAACTATTACATCAGATTAATACAGTAGAAGCAGTGGACAAACAGAGAACAGAGGAGAAACGAGGAGCAACAAACGAAAACTGCAACCAATTGCTGCTAACGCATAGGTAACGTCATAATGATACCAACTAATATCTCTAATTACACTACAGAAGCAATTGCTAAAAACACTCACACACACACTCACACACTCGTTCACTCACTCACTCACTCACTCACACATACACTCGCATGAATATGTGTGTAGATACACGCGTGCTTTGCCTTCGTTCGGTTAGTTGTCCGGGTCAACAAACAAATGGGCAAAAAGCGTTGCATGCTTTCAGGCGCCACAGTTCGAGATACAATTGCACACGCATACATGCATACAGATATTTTGTTGTACATATATATATATATATATATATATATATATATATATATATATATATATGTATATACTTATTGTATTGTTTGATTTATCCATGATTCACTTTGGAAATTCCACTGTCTTAATTATAAGCTACTTATTCGTATTTTATTGTACGAGTAGCTAATCATTTAAGAGCTTTCATAATCCGAATAATTTAGCATCGGTAAACAGTCTGCCAACTTTGGATAGATTGCTACTTATGCTAGACAACCGAGTCTGGCAACTTTGCTAAGTTTTCAGTCTAGAAATGCATTCAAGTTGTTTTAGCTTTTCAAGCTATTTTTATGGAGTATTATCTACAGTCTAGAAATAATATGTCTTTTAGGTGAATCTTCATAAAGTGAATCTGAAGGAGTATTCAGAAAAAAAAGATACTATACATATTTATGCGATTTTTTTAAAATGATTCCTCAGTGTGAAAAAAAAAATAATTGAAAAAAATGAGTATTTGGAGTTTTTTATAAATATTTCATAAATTTCTTAAGCTGATAAGAAAAGTATGAAAGAAAAGTTATTGTAAAGGTTCCATGAAGATTTCTGCAAGTTCTTGAGATTGATAAGAAAGAAAAATTCATTTTGATATTTGATCTCAATGTGCTTGAAAAATAAAAATAAAATCATCAGTATATTAATGTGTTTGAAAAATAGGAATTTATATATATTTTAATATGTTTGAAAACATGGAAATATGTTTCAATATGTTATTAAGAGAAGTTAGCCTTTTAGTAGAAAGAGGATTTCAAATAGTTGCCTTAACTTAGCATTATTTCATCAATCGCACTTCAAATACAACTACTAATTTTGTGGGCAAATTAAGCAAACCAATCTTTAATCATTGCAGCATAAGAATTAAACATACATATGCTCTATTTGAATTTATTTCTTGCGCCTGAAGCACTGAGCTTTGTAGGTAAATACAAGGAAAGGAAAGTCTCTTTATTCCCACAATATTTAATAAACGTATTTGAACAGAATATTGGCATACCCTCAATTACTTTTCCATGAATTCCTTTTCAAATTTCAAATTCAAACTAATAATTTATTGGTTAAATCAACCAAAAACTCATTGAAAGCAAAATGCTAGGTAGTGGATCAATTACAAATTTAGTAATTTTTCATTTGTTTCAATGCCTTTTTATGGTCTGTGCCTTGATTATTTTGAAATATTCTTAATTACATTTCCATGAATTCCTTTTACTGTAATATTAGTATTTTTATACCCGTTTCTTAAAAAAATAAATAATGGGTATATTGTATTCGATCTCTATTTGTATCTATTTGATCAGCATCAACAGCCGAGTCGATTTAGCCACGTCAGTCTGTCCGTCCGTTCGTCCACCTGTCCGTCCGCCTGTCCGTCCGCCTGTCCGTCCGCCTGTCCGTCCGCCTGTGTAAGCACCTAGATCTCAGAGACTATAAGTTTGTTTCATCATCCTACTTAATCGCAAGGAGATCGGCCAATCAGAACGGTAGTAATGGCTGATTTAGGTTTCAAGTTGTGTAAGTGCCTAAAAGCATGCAATAAAAAATATTTTAAATTTATTTAAGTTAGAGTAAGATCAGGACATGTATATGTATATGTATATGTATATGTATATGTATATGTATATGTATATGTATATGTATATGTATATGTATATGTATATGTATATGTATATGTATATGTATATGTATATGTATATGTATATGTATATGTATATGTATATGTATATGTATATGTATATGTATATGTATATGTATATGTATATGTATATGTATATGTATATGTATATGTATATGTATATGTATATGTATATGTATATGTATATGTATATGTATATGTATATGTATATGTATATGTATATGTATATGTATATGTATATGTATATGTATATGTATATGTATATGTATATGTATATGTATATGTATATGTATATGTATATGTATATGTATATGTATATGTATATGTATATGTATATGTATATGTATATGTATATGTATATGTATATGTATATGTATATGTATATGTATATGTATATGTATATGTATATGTATATGTATATGTATATGTATATGTATATGTATATGTATATGTATATGTATATGTATATGTATATGTATATGTATATGAATATGTATATGTATATGTATGTAAATAAGTACATATGCTTCTAATTGTACCGTTTCAAATACCCAAAAGATTTTCCCATTTCCTAGCATTTGTCGTCGGCAACTGGGGGCGGGGTCGGAGGCAGCGTCAGCTGCGCATGACTGTCAATCGTGATACGAAAATTGTTTCACCCGTCGGGCCATTCGTTCCTCGTATATTAGATTAGGGGATTTGCCTTGGTCCTTGGTCCTGGGCAAGATGATGATGGAAGGAGGAACGGGGAGCAGTTGGCGTTTTAGTTAATTGGATATTGAATGCAGCCGTCCGGCCCCATTGCCATCATCTCTGGGCAGAGAGAAGACGTAACGCGTAACGGCTTTAATTTTTTTCCTTCGCCTGGCCAGTTTCCAGTTTTCACCAAGGCCTCCGCTCACCCTACCCTGCCCCACCGCTCTGCACGTCGCCGAGTTTGGGCGCGTTTTCGTTGAGTTCGGATTCGGTTTCGGTTTCGGCTTGAGCATGCGTCGGCATCGGCATCGTCATCGGTATCAGCATTTTTGGTCTCCAGCTTTCTAAACGGATGCTGAGAGAGAGCGCTCAATTGTACAGCGGGAGCAACATAATTAGAGAGAGAGACAGAGGAAGTATGGTTGAGTGAGTGAGAGAGAAGGGGAGTATGCGAGAGAATGCTGACGCTCAGTTGTGTCTGGGCTTGTCAGCTGCCTGCTGACTCTGTGTGTGTGTGAGTGTGTGTGTGTGTGTAAGCACATTCGTCGAATATTAGATCAACTGCGTGTGTGCGTATGTATCTATGGGTATATGTGTGTATATGTATACGTGTCTCAAAGTAATCGGCAAGCGGCGGCGGCGCCTGGCGAATGTCCGGACTCTGGACTCCGGACCATGGACTATGGACTACGGACTACGGACTCCGGACCCCGCCAGCAGCTGGGCCCCTCAGGGCAGAGGCGTCGGATTCCACAGGGCAACGTCTGCATGCCAGAGAGAGAGAGAGAGAGAGAGATTTGTTATGTGTCCCGAATAGTGAACTGCTGCCCAGACGATTCTTGAGCTCAGCAGCCCGCGTGTTTTGTTTTGTTCCATTGAGTTTCAGCTTATTTTTTTTTTGTTTCTTCTTTTCATCCTCTTATTCTTCTTCGTCTTCGTCTTTTACTTTGTTTTTCTTTTCTAACAGAAATGCTGAATTTTTTTCGGTTTGTGGTACTGCTCACTCGCTCTTTAAACGCATACATATGTTTGTTTGTTTGTATGTAGTCGCTACAATTTCCAATAGAATTCATATTACTCATACGACCGGTGTTTCAGTCGGTTTTGTTCACGACTTTGTTCACACCTTGATACATGTATAGACTTGTATATATGTACGTAGAATTACTTGTAGGATTTTTCAATATCTCAGTTCCAGCTAAATATATATATGTATATAGTGACTACAATTTTCTATTACTCATACGACCGGTGTTTCCGTCGGGTTTGTTCACCATTTTGTTGACACCCTAATGTATTAAAACAGGTTTGTCTACATATGTACATAATCACTTGTTTAATTTATCCATCCCTAAGGTTCAGCTATAGATTTATGTAGTCGCTACAATTTTCCAATAGAATTAATATTAATCATCCGACCAGTGTTTCAGTGGAATTTGCTCACACACCTAAATGTCTATGTATAGACTTGTTTAAATTAAAAATAACTACTGTAGGACTTTTCTATATCTCTGTTCCACTTTACATCTTCAAATTAAGTGAAAGGATAGCAAAAAAGTGATTGAATTATTGCGATGCTGGCATTCGATACAGTTTTGTAACTGATACTGATTTGATAATCGCAAAAAAATCAGGAATTCAATAAGCCCATAGCTAGAGCTATTCAAAAGATAAAAGGTAACACAGAAAATAGAGGCAGAAATAGCAATTGCAATATCATCTACGGCTTACGTATAAATCTGACATCAGGCCAGACATTAATGTTCCGAAAATCAGCTTGGATGAGCAAAACCCAGAGAAACAGAAACAGAAACTGAAACTAAGCGGAAAAGTTGTAGTACAGTCCGAGGTTGGTATGGAGACACATAGCACACTACATACACTCTACATAACACACACACACACATTCACATACAAAGAGCGACCCCACGAGCTGGAATTCTGTTCTGGTTTTTTGTATTTTTGCTTCTTTGCGGTTTATTGCGCGTTGAGCCTATGCAAAGCAGATAGATCGCCCCTAGCCGAACCCAAAACAATGACCGCTGCAGCACAATGGTTGCCAGCAAAATACAAAAAAAAAAAAAAACAAAATATAGCTAGAGAAAGAAAGCAAGTGAAGAAATGTGGAAAAACGCTGTGTGATTATGCAGCCGCATGATTGGAGCTGTGGCAAGTTGGTGCCCCCATTTCCCATTTTCCCAATGCTGCTGATGCTGAGGCTGCTGAGGCCGCGGCCGTCATTAACAGGGCGGTTATGCGATGCCAAATTCAGATTATGTGTGTGGCCTGTGCTGCTGGCCACAGCCTTACCATGGTCAGACCACGTACCATCGCCATACCAGAGCCGTACCACAATCAAACTCTCCACCGAACCACTTGCCACAGACAGCCAGCAATTTTGCAATTGTTCCGAACCCCGCGGAACGTCAGGAGCCTTTTCAAATCGATCTGTGATAAGAGTGCACGAGTATCGCAGAGCGAGTCAGAATTTATAAAATTTTATGTGCCTATTCAAACACTAATTCTACTACAACAATATTGTAAATTATTTCCAGTAATTACACACTTTACATTTGTGGGAAATTTCACAGGTTGCAAATGTACAAAATCTTTTTTGTGGAAAGAGGATTTCAAATAGTTGCCTTTACTAAGCATGATTTAATCAATCGCACTTCAAACACAACTACGAATTTTGTGGGCAAATTAAGCAAACCAATCTTTAACCATTGCAGCATAAGAATTAAACATACATATGCTCTATTTGAATTTATTTCTTGCGCCTGAAGCACTGAGCTTTGTATGTAAATACAAGGCAAGGAAAGACTCTTTTTACCACAATATTTTAATAAACGTATTTGAACAGAATATTGGCATACCCTCAATTACTTTTCCATGAATTCCTTTTCAAATTTCAAATTCAAACTAATAATTTATTGGTTAAATCAACCAAAAACTCATTGAAAGCAAAATGGTAGGTAGTGGATCCATTACAAATTTAGTAATTTTTCATTTATTTCAATGCCTATTTATGGTCTGTGCTTTGATTATTTTGAAATATTCTCAATTACATTTCCATGAATTCCTTTTACTGTAAAATTAGTATTTTGAAATAATTCAAACTTATAATTTATTAGAAATATTAACTAAAAACTCAATGGAATTAATTGTTGTTAGTGGATCCATTACAAATTTAGGTATTTATCGTTCAATGTCTATTTATGGTCTTCGCTTCAACACTACTAAAATAAGACTGGACTATGAAAATATGGCTATTAGTAGAAAATTTCAAATAAATCTACAGTGGTTTATAAAGTAATTAAGGCTAGATTCAACGGAACCTAGGTATAGTTCAACAATGCAAATTGGGCGATTTGACGATTTTTCTGGCATAAGCTACAATTTTAAAGGTAGAGCTTTCAAATTGGCCATGAACCTTAGTTAGACTAATTTAGAATTTAGAATTTTTTTTTGATTTGGACCACCCAACGTGTAAAATATTTTTAAAAAATCCAAATTTGAAATTTGGCAAGATTCTTAAATAGGCTAAAGTCGAAATCGAAATCATATATTTTTTGTTTTTTAATTGGACTTTTACTTCACGGAACACAATTACATTTGTTATTTTCCTGCTTAAAATACATTACACAAAACAGTAGACAACAATAACAAAACACAAATTTCAATTCTTATCACAGCAAATATCAATTTTACATACCGTGATCATTGTTTTCCATAGTAAACTTGATACTTTTATTTAAACTTTTCTTATTTATTTAAGTTTGAAATACAATGAGGGTGGAGTCAATTTCACAAGCACGTGTTTTGATAAATCACCTGACTTCAGAGAGCTCCCACAAGAGAACAGTTGTCATATTGTTTCTCAAGAAATCATTGGGAATAATTAGTCGAAATCTGTTTCCGAGTTTCCGAGCTTAGAAATTTCTGCGGATAGAAAGGTCCACATCAAATATGGTACCATTGTAGACAGGTAGTTTGTTTTGTCAGTTCGAATGGAAAACATTGTAAACTGAGTTTATTTTGATAAACTGTTAGATGGAGCAATGTTTGTTTTGACTCTCGGTTTGTGTTATTCTTCATTTTGCTGTCATCCGGTCTTCTACTCAGACTACTCAGCAAATATTTGAATACTAAAATAACATGAAAAATATACATTCGTATATATTTGCATCTGCTATTTGCAATTTGTAACATTTATCTGAGATACTTACAGGCTGTTTTCTTTAGTTCGCTTTATGTACTAAATTAAAGATGGTAATGCATATTTATAGAAAATTAAATTTCCAAATAAACAATGTTTTATCCCTATTGCGGAGGCTTCACTTTCATCTTTCACCATATTGAGAGTAAATTAAGCACATTTAAAACAAAATGAGTTAAATTCAAAAGCTGTTCAATATTATTTAGCTGATAAAGTTAATAGTTAGTAATTATACAGCTACAGAGTACTGCTTAAGATGATTGCGAAATACACACAAACCAACAAATTGGAAAAGTGAACTTAAAGATTAAAAATACTAGCAGAATAATGAAATGAATTGCGAATTGCGAGTTGCGAGTTGAGAATATCGAAAAGGGACATAGTAAATAGTTAGTTAGTAATTGGCGTGCAGTGAAGCCCATAATAAACGAGCAGCATCCGCAAAGGTGACGCTGTTCAGGGACATTCGCGTTTGTTTATACTCGAATGTATATGTATTTGTACGAGTATCCAACTGTTCACCCTTGACTGGCTAGCCGAGCCGGTTTATCCAACGGTTCGTATGAGGGTCGTCATAATTAATTATTTAAGCAGTTCAGGCATGTCATTGCATTTGCTGCTGTTTGCAATTTAACTACGAGTATGACCCCTTTTGTGGCTGCCCTTGGCTAATTAAAGGGGCTTACAGTGGGAGCATTAAAGCGTTTTAACTAAAAGAGAGTTCGTATTCCATGATTCCCTTCCATCACTGGAACTTCGTCAATCCATTACAAAATTATATCTTGCGAGGGAAATGCTTGCAAACTAAGCAAAAGTATTTCCTTTTAACTACAGTTGAACTTCCATAACTCGAACTTCTATAACTCGAATTTTTTTCTAATTCGTGCTAAATAAGTGGCAGTGAAATTAATAAACTAAAGGAAAATAACTTTATAAGTCGAATATCTCTATAACTCGAACCTTTTCTTTGGATAGTGGTAATTCGAGTTAGGGAAGTTCGACTGTATCATAAAACCTTTTGAAGGAATTCTAGACTAAGTACGTTAAGAATAACTTTTAAATAGTTATCTTAAAATTTATAATTGGGAATATTCGTCGAGAAATATATTTTGCAAAACTATTGATTAGTTTTTCGCTAAAACATTCCACTGTGCGGAAGCTGCCTCTGTTTGTGAATAGAGCTTCATCATGCCTTGGGCGGTAACGATTGCTTAGTCGTGGTCCAGTGATTGGCCAGCGCGTTTTGTCGGGACAAAAACATAGATTACGGGACAGTCTATATACACATATTTATGTGTTGTACTAACCGCGTAGTATGACCGTCTAAGGTCTCGGTTAAATTGTATATTTCATTTTATTGCCGAGCATGCAAATTGTAAGTATGCTCAAATAAAAGTACACATTTATTATACAATTAAACACAAATGAATCAAATTATTACAAATTGAAAATATTCTTTAATGCATTATCTAATCGATGTACTTTTTATGCTTACTTTCAGGTCAATTTCGCATGATAGTTAATTGCTTTAGCTATTCGCATATGGCCTTCACCGGCGGGCGATTGTGAAAAAAAAAACAAAGTTTTAATGAACTGAGAAACGGAATTCTTTTTTTTATATTGTGATTGTGAAAACGAAGTTTTATTGGTGAATTTTTTGAAACTTATACAAAGAAAAAAAAGTGATTGTTAATCAAGTGTTAGCTATAAGTGAGAAAAAAGCGGAAGACGAGGAAAAAGAATCAGAAGAAGAAGTTGTGGAAAAGCGGGGCAGTGTCAGTGCATTGTGTGGAGCGCGAAATGATGCCGCAATCGCGACTCGAACTGCACACTGACGTCAGCCCAGCCACAGCCACAGAAAGTCACGCCTGCCCGCCACTGCCATACAACACAACCTCAGCCTCAGCCTTAGTCTCAGTCTCAGCCTCAGTCTCAGCCTCAGTTTCGGCGTCAGCGTCAGTCACAACATTAGCCACAATCTCAGCATTAGCTTCAGCATCTGCATCAGCATCAAACTCAGCATCAGCCTTAACGTCTGCCATCAACGACTGTGGAGGATCAAGCTAAGAAGAACGAGACGAGCTAAGGAATACAATTGGCAGATTTTTAGAGCCATTAACCCAGGGGAATTTAAGAATTCCCTTATTTGAGCTTGAAAGCAATTGCGACAATCGTACGTGAGTGAGATTAGCAGGTGTGCGTGTGTGCGTGTGTACTGTTTGCATATGCAAATAAGCCAATTAAGTAGCATAGCACAAGGCGCTTGAAGGAGAGCTTCAACTTGGTCTGGAGAGAGTGTCAAGGCCAGACAACGCCCACGTCAGCGCAACCGCCGTCATGTGTATAACACTCGCTTCTCTGATCGTCATCATAGCCCAGCTTTGTGCCTTGGTCCACTCCGCTGGCGGTAAGTACAAAATAATTGCTTACACAAAATGTCATATATCATTCACTCATCCATAACCTATGGAGTAAACAATCTAATAGGAGCTCAGTTTCAAGTGGCAATTGCACAGATACACAAGTTTTCACAAAGTATACAAAAATATCCACTTTTTTATGATGTGCCCAGTGCCCTACGTTGGGCGCCATTCACCAAAAAAATCACATTCGACGACCAATCTGCACGGCAATGTCTTCCAGCTGTGTTGGCACTCAAACTTTACCAGTAACTTTTAGCCCGCTTAAAGGTCAATTGCGTATGTTAAATCTCTGCGAAACATCTGCTAGTAAATCTATTATAACATTTCCAATAATACAATAGAAGGTGCAGTAATGCGTAACGACAAAGTCATCAGCAGGTATCTGGCAGCCGGCACATACCAGCTATTCATCTGTCCGATACATTTATCATATTTAAAGACAATATCCCACCCTTCAATTGTCTTCAACGAACAATTGTTGTCTGGATTCCATTTACGAGTAATCTCTTGCCTTTAGTCCTTCGAATACTCGTACTTGCGACATACTGCATTCAAAAGGGAGGCTGTTCTTCTGATTCCGAAGGCAGCTTCTATAGCTTAAGGCTTGGTGCCAGCGTTTTCAATGTTCTAAGGGTTATTGTTGCACTTGATGGAGCTGTTGGTCAGTTTTCAATAATTGAATTTATGAAACATTACGGTTCGATTAAATAATGAAAAATTATCAGCAAGCTTATTATTGGCACTAAGTAAACTGAGGCAGAGCCACAGGTCAAAACAATGGAAGCTAATTGAATTTAGGAGTAAAGTCTCTAATTTATCATTTTGAAACAAGTTTTTGAGCCAGCCCAATTATTTCCACTACAACATAACCCTTGGGGATCCGAATCTCACAATGCGGATGATACACACACATGATTTCATCATGTTGCAGACGCAATTTGCTTTTGATTGATGCTCATTTTGTTGGATTTGACCCAAATATGTGTTGGGCTGGTTGGGTAGTTGGATGCTTCCTGGGCCACTTGGGCGTGCAACAATGCAGAGCCGCAATATAAACACATTGTGCAAATATAACGCAACATTTTTTGCGTTGCCAGCAAATTTTCGCAATGACAGCACTCATACTCGTAGTGAGAAAAAGTCCCTTTTGGGAACATCTTTAACCTCGAAACCATGGGCAAATCATTGAATTCAGTATCATTTAATTTGCCCTTCTATTCAGTCTCATTGTGCTTGGTGTCAATGGATGAGACAGCAGCACTGACCGTATAAAGGTAGAGTACTCAATATATCGGATGCAGATGACTTAACCTTTTTAACGTGACAGACTCTTCCATTCATTCTCACTGACTCACTGACTCATTGATAGCGATATCATGAGAGGTTATTGTTGTAAACAGGCCATTCAGCTCGTACAATATCAATGAGTTACATGAACTGTAACTGTACTTTCACTTCAAGAGCAATAAAATTATTGTTCAGCTCAGCTAGTTTTTTTTTCTGTAATCTACATAATTGAACAAAACCTACATTTTCCAATTTTTGTATATTTATCGTGTTAATTATGTAAAACCATTGAGTTAACCATACCAAGATTACCTTTAGCATATATAGTCTATGCAGAGACTGCAAATAATGATTATTTGTTTTTTTTTTTCAAATCAAAAAATCATTCACTTATAATAACTTTGAGACAGCGAGAAAGATACAAATATTCATCTTTATTATTTATTACAATTTTTTAAAGTTTTATATATTTGCTCACAAAATAATGATTAAATTCTGAGTTATACTTTACTACTCAACCAATAATCAATTTTTTTGAGAAACAAAATAAAACTTAACGAATAATCATTATTTCATGAGTATTATTTCATACAACTTATAATGAGTACAGTCTCTCTGTATATGTTTTCCATCTTTAAATATATTTTGAAGCTTTTATCCAGGCAATATCATTTTCTTTTCCTGTTGATTAATTATTAACAATTCCATCTTGTTAATAAATGAAATGTCCCAGATCAATATACTCGTAATTAATACTTAAGTAATGAATATAAAAGCAACTGTTTATTAAGTGGCTCTGCTTCCGCCTGCACCTGTTCAACGAATTGAATTGAGTATCTACTTGGCCTCCCTGTGGTTTTGCAATCCATCTTCCATCCCAGCTGTCACTATCTGCCATACACCATCTTTGACTTGTCGCTCGTTGGCCACTTATTCGCTGGCAAGTCGATGCTATTTTTAGGATCCTTTTGCTAGCACTGCGGAATATCCTTTGGAAACGCATTCGCTGAAACTCATTTAGCCCCAGGCAAATCCTTGGTCTTGGTCTTAACACATTTTTAAAGAGAGGTTATTAAACGACAGTCTTTGCCCGTTTGCCTTCCCCTTTTCTCTGAGTGTGTGTGTGTGTTTTTATTAAAGAACTTTGCGTTCGTCTCAGTAACGGCGTTCAAAAGGTTTTTTATTATCTTTGTTTTCTTCTCACACTTCCGTTCTCTGGCATAATTGTAAGAGCATTCGTTTCTCACAAGAATAAGGCGTCGTGTATTTATATTAAACATCGGCAAACGGGGACAGAGTAAGAGGATTGAGCTCGTACTTATTGAAGCTTATGAACTTTAAGGGTTCTGACTATCTATTTATAAATATGTTGTACAACTACTTTCGTTATCATATTTCCGCAAGGGTTCTGCCACAGGCATCAGGCCTGCAGCTCAGTCATAAATATAGAAGTCTGCTTGTTTAAGTGGGATAATTATTGCAGCCTTGCACTGGGGTTACAGGTGGTCGATGGCTTTCGCACTTTGACTGCCTTTTATTGTATTTGTAATTGGCCGGGTCGTTTTTGCCCTAGTGTCTCTTTTAATAGTCGGGCGCACGTTTTTATGGCGAACGTGGTAAATGGCACACAGACTCTCGGTCTGCCCAATGATTATCTCAATACAATGAGCAGAAGTAGCCGACATTTAAAAATATCCTTAGTTTGGCTATTATATGGAATTGTGAGTGTTGAATACTTGGTAGACCGATCTTTGGTCGCTTTAAGGTCTCTACCAAAATGCTACCTGTCCTTAAAGTATTCCTCGCATTGCGGCTACTTTGTCACGTCGTGTCTCACAATTGAAAGCCATTTGGAGTAATGTGTAACACGTCATGCCATCGATATTCTCCAGGCGCCTTAATGCACAACCAGTCCATTTACACAGCATACTAAATGCAAATTCAGCCCACGTTGGGCGCCAGTTTCACTAAAGTGCTTTGGATTTAAGTAAAAAGTATTTTGTGCTAAGCCGTATATCATTTTATACTTTGGTCAAGCTTTCGCACGCTTAACGTTAAGTAAAAAACTTGTTGCTGAAGCTTAATTTGGGTATCGACTTCTCTTTGTTTGTAAATTGAATAGCGTCTGGAGAAAAATGCATTTGAATTGTTCATTTAAGTTGCATGTTTACAAAGGAGGATGCTACATAGCGAACGAATTCCAGTAAATTGTTGCCACTTAATAAGTAAGCTGATTAAGTGGTGCTTTTCAGCAGTATATTTACCAGTCAAGGACTTGATGTGACTAAGACTATGGCTTCTTTTACGAGTTTGAGGCTTTTAAGCTCAAACAAATCAGTAGATAGTTCAGTTATGGATACTACAATAACAATAAATAATTTAACATTTCTAAAATAAATTGTAAAAATTAAACATATTATTTGACAAAAGCAAAAATGTTCAGAAAAGGTTAGTATTTTTTAGAGCTTTTAAATTTTAGGCAACGATAATTGGGAGTCCATTGTAGCGTTTTAGAATTCCTACGCTTTACCGTCGCATATGAAATTTGGCAAAGCGTTTGGATTCTGAAACGTTATATGGTCCAAAGCAACCGCCGGATAGTTGAATAGATAATTGGGAGTGGGAGAACACAACCTAATCCAATTAAAATGAAATTAAATGAAAATGAGTTCTGAACATTTTTCAAATATATAATTTTCCCGAACTGAGGCTAGGTACAAGCTAATCTAGAAATTCTGCTAATAAGGATTATATATTTTCCATAGGTAAACTATTTCCATCTTCATGCCACAGCAAATTAACTAGAGAGCAATTATAAAATTAACAAGGATTTACACTGGAAATCAAGTATGATTTTATAGAAATAATAACATTCAAAAACGTATACGTTTTTCTTTCCCGGAATGGGATTTTAAAATTCGTAGTAAGGATTATATTTAATTGTTTTCATGGCCAATAAATTGTAGAAGTCAGTCAGATACGGGTTTGATTTACCCCCAAAGTAGGTGAATTTGTGTCTTGGGGTGTCTTTTCGCCTAGTGAAAGGTTTCCCCTGTTGACTTTGGAGTCATTGTTTGTCCTATTTAACAGTTAGTTAGTTGTATTCCTTTATATTCTTAGCTTATTAAATATTTACTATCTAATTTGGGGCGAGATAAAACTTGAATATGGTACACGAAAATTAAACATTCAATTAATATTTATAATGTTTTAATTATGTAAATAATTAATTATGTAAATTGCTTACACAAAAATTTCTCTTGGATTATTATTGAGATAATTTGCAGTGAAATGTTTTGTCCCTTAAATCGCATTCATGTTGCCATCATAATATACTTAAATAAATACTAACAAATATTAAAACCGTTTATATTTTGCAGAAGCTGATTATACACTCGATGATTCATTTTGGAACGAAGAAAGTCCTGTTGGTGAGTGCTTTAAGAGTATAATCATTTAGAAACTATATACTATATGTATACTTGTCGCAATTGTAGCTTATTTAATTAAATGGTGAATGTGCTTTACATAATTTCGACATTTGTTTTCAAATCTCGCGCAGGTGAAGTGGAACGCTTACTCAAAGAGTACAGACAAAATCAGGAGCTTGTGCGTCGTATCGGCGGACATTATTATCAGATAATCTATCCGGTACAGCTGCGTCATCACGAAAAGATGGGAATCTCAACGCGTGAAGTCAGTCTCCCAAAGGTACGCAAAGATTTGCATAAGAGAAATACTAGAAAAATCGAAACAGACACAATGGTATGTTCACATTTATTTTCATTCATTCGTGCTATCATTTGTCCCATCATTTATGTCCACACTCATACGCACACACACTCACACACTCGTTCAGTCATACACACATCAGAACAATGTACACTTAAAGCAAAAGAAAGCTAACAAAAACTAATTATTAATTACATTTTATATGATGCAATTTATAATATGTATGTCTGGAATACGCATTTCACTCGAAGACATTTTCATTTGTTTAATATTTTCATTGTTATAACATGAATGGAATCATACTTGCATATCACAGACAAAATATATTACAATCAAATTTCACTTCAAATTGCTATTGGTGTTGATCAGAAGTGTACTTCCTTCTTAGTCTCAGCTGTCCTGCTATGTGTATCTCGATACTATCTCGTATATCCTTGCATGGGTCAACAGCTATTCGAAATATTCCATTTTTGTTTTATGTTCTTCTAGCCGGGACAACGACCACGCCCACATGACGACAGCGGATTTAGCAGAGGCAGAACAAAGGTGAATTATGCTAAGTATATTATAAATTAATTGGATGGTTCAAAAACTTGAGTATGTTTAAGCAAACAAATGTTGATGGTTTTAAGTTTAATGATTAATTAATTATTAATATTACTAATAATAATTATATCAAATTTGTTTTTACAGAAACATTTTCATCGCACCTCACTTCTCATCAAGGCGTTTAATCACAAATTTCGATTGGATTTGGAATTAAACTCGTAAGTAGAAAAGAGTGCATTCTTTGAACTTTAATAATTTCAGTTGCTTCAATTACTTAGTTTGTCGGATGGTCAAAGTATTGATTCTATCATTTTGCTGTCTCTCTTTATAGCCAACTACTTTCACCTAACATACAACAAAAACATTACCACGTTGGTGGCTATCTAGTGGATGGCAACCGACATGTAAGTATCATTTATAAATATGCCACAAATTAAAGTTTATTTGAAAAAAGTAATACAAAGTGAGGCATAGAATATGTATTTGTAAGGTTTTTGGATCAGTGATATAAATTGGATAATTCCGAGTGGAGTAAACTAGTGTAATCGGTCTAGCAGCTCTGAATATTATTTGAAAAACTGTCAGTTTAATAAAAAATACATACAAATACTGAAGCGTTCCATAAATAAAAGATTTCCAAAAAAAATTCCCCTTACAACGAACGAGCGCGTACTGAATAAACCGAGAATAAGAGAAAGTAGAGAAAAAAAAAAGGAAATAAGAACTTCCAGAAACATGACGAATATGGCGGAGGCTCGTATCAAGCGGGAGTTCAAGGAGGCACTGAGCGGCGAGGAGTTCCATCAATGTCTGATCAAGATGGAGCTGGTCAACGACAGCTGGACAGAGCTGCGTGGCGAGATAACTGGACCCCGTGGCACGCCCTATGAGGGCGGTAAATTTGTGCTGGAAATCAAAGTGCCGGATAAATATCCATTCAGTCCACCAGAGGTGCGATTCAAGACACGCATTTGGCATCCCAATATCTCATCGGTCACTGGGGTCATTCGCATGGATATTTTGAAGGACCATTGGGCTGCAGCGATGACGTTGCGCACTGTCTTAATATCGCTGCAAGGACTGCTCATTGCCCCCGAGCCAGATGATTGGCAGGACTTTGTGGTCGCCTATCAGTTTAAGAAACGACAGGATCTCTTTCTGCTTACTGCCAAGCATTGGACTAGTGCGTATGCTGGAGGACCCCGTTCGTTTCCCGATTTGGATCTGAAGATCGAACGTCTCAAGGACATGGGCATCGATGAGCATGATGCCCGCGCCGTTCTTTCCAAGGAGAATTGGGATCTCGAGAGGGCAGCCGAGTGCTTATTCGTTTAGCTCCAGAGCAATGGGACAAATAACATCCAAAAAAACAACGACAACGACAAACAACGACAGCAACTACACTACTACAAAAAATATCAACGAAAATAGCAGCTCCAATCCTTCATCAGCAAAATTCTAGTACAGTCTCAACATAATTCCCCTCAAACATCATCTATCCCACATGCAAAGTGTAATCTATGGAAATAGTCCAACAATTTGCAAAAAATTTCATAATGTAGAACTTTTCCAATTTTAAAAATTTCGAAATCCATTTGCTGTGTAATTTAAGTTTAGCACCATAACATTCAGGCCTCTTCCGGCTATTCGTTTATCCTTCAAATTCCCAAGATTTCTCAATCTGCCATCTTCCATAGTGCAATCGAAATATTGCGAATCCGAATGATAAATGTTAGCCGTAATTCGTCGGTTTGTTCTTCTTATTTTTGAGTATTGAGAGTTGCATTCGATACTACTCAACGAGTTGTAATAGATCCCAGTTTTGTTTTGTTTTTTTATTTTTGTGCTTCTGCACATTTTTTGTGTTGCTCAAAAAGATAATTACTTGTACTTTAATAATCACAAAAAAATGTATTCCATAATTCGTTTAATTTAAGTTCATCAAAAGAAATGCATGCACGGTACACAGGATTACACCCAAAAATAGCTACTACGAATACTGATATATGTACATATATAATTCGATCCTCATGAGAATAAGTTAATAAAAAGCTATGTAAATCCTGTGAATCCAATATAGTAAGACTTTATTTGCCAGCTGAAGTGCATATTTCGAAAATTTAATTTAAGTTAAAGCACTTATTAACTTTTGGTTAATGTTGAAAATTTCGTTTCAGGACATCGAGCACTGCTACTACCACGGCACAGTGAAGGATTATCCCGGTGCCAGTGCCGCCTTCCACACCTGCAATGGAGTCAGCGGGGTCATTCACATTGGCAACGAGACATTCGTCATTCATCCCTTCTACGGTGGAGACCTTTCGGTAAGTTTTCAAGTATATCGTTAATGAATAAACATTTTAGAAAGCATGAGTGGAAAAATTTAGGATTGTTAGTAACAAGTTTCCAACTAATACTCATATACAACAAGTTTTTGTTTTATAAGAATCTTTATAAAACATATCATATTATCTAAAGTTTAAATATTTATTTAAATAGTCAATTTGAACTTTCCCCATGGCAAAGCAAGAATAGATTGCATAATACATAAATTAGTTCAAATTATAAGGCCATCAATTTTTGCTTCCGTCCACTTTCGATGCATTAAAACACTAACTTCGTATTGCAACTTTTTAATTGTGTTTAGAAACATCCGCATGTCATTTTCGAGGCGCGCACAAAGGCCAACAAAGGATGTGCGAACTCTGGCAATTTGGACTCCTGGCGGCTGTCCCGGCGGACCAAGCATCTGTCGGCGGGCGTGGTCGATGAAATCCACCCGAATGGGGCTGGACGCTACAAGCGCGATGTGCGCGAGGCCACAAAGTACATCGAGACGGCCATCATTGTGGATAAGGCCATGTTTGAGAAGCGCAATGGCAGCACGCGTGCCGAAGTGATTCACGATGCCATACAGGTGGCCAATATAGCCGATCTGGTGAGTATACACTACATATATATATATACTACACTGAGGCAAAAATCAAGTATGCTCGGACTTGAATCAAGAATTTTCAGTCAAGGAGTTGCCTTGAAACTCTTACCAGGAATACCAGAAACGTTTGGATTAGTCAAAATGTTTAAAGAACTTTTGTGCTTGATATAATTCCGATTAAGACTAAAATATAGTTCTGTTATTAAGATCTACTATGCTCAAAATTTTAATTGTATTCGTAAATATAAAATTTTCTTGTCAAAATCATCTGTTAGTGTGAAAGTATGCGAAGACTGACTAGAGAAATTATCCTGTGAAATATAGATTTTATTTCTCAGTGCCCGTCGAGGTGCTACTCATAGCAGAAAAGCAAGAGCCGTTTGGGAATTCTAAGCAAATAATCGCAGAAAAGATTAAAGCATTAAAGACCATGATTTAAGATTTTACAAACTTCTTTTCTGAGTCGAACCTAAGTTCCTAACTGTTTTAAACATTTTTTGATCAGTGTTAAGCTTGATTATATTTAAGAACAAAACTGTATTAATTAAATATATATTTTTGCTTGATTTAGGATGTTAACTTTTATTTTTAAATGTTTAAGGAATGTTTATGTTTTCAAGAACAATTTAAGAACTTTTTTTTCTTAGTGTACTAAGTTGCGTACTAGTCACAAAAAAGAACAACAACAACTTGAATCAGTTCAGAACCAGTGTCTAATATCACAACTATCCAACTGTCGCATTGCTTTGCTTTAGTATTTCCGTACGCTCAACACTCGTGTCTCGGTCGTGTACATTGAGACGTGGGGCAAGAACCAGGCGGCCATTGACGGCAGCAAGGACATCAGCAAGGCAATATCCAATTTTAATGATTACACTTCAAGAAATCTATTTCAAATCGAACGCGATACCACACAGCTGCTGACGTAAGTACAATCTTAGGTATTCCCTAGAGTATATTTCGATTATAAATACCTACTGTGATCCGACTTAATTCCGCAGCGGGGAAACATTTGCGGGGGGAGAGGCGGGCATGGCTGTACCGGAGACTGTCTGCACGCCTCGAGCCGTCGGCATCAGTGTCGATGTCAATGTCTACGAGCCGCATCTTTTGGCGGGAACCATGGCCCACATGATTGGACACAATATTGGCATGGGCCACGACGATGGTCGTAAGTATTCCTTCCTATTGGCCGACTACAATCATGCACAATCTATTTTTATTTGTTTATTTATTTTTACTTTTTATATATGTGTACAGGCAATGTTATTTGGATGCCAAAATCGATTCGCCTATAAATCAAAAAATTAAAAAAAAATATTTACAAAAGCACTTTTAACCCTTGATACAACATACTTATCAAATTTTTAATGTGTTTTAAAAATTTAAAAATTAAGTATGAGTATTAGGGCATCTAAAATCCGAGCTGCATAATATCTTGTGCATGTCAGGCTGGTTATTTACGCTCTTTATTAACATAAATTTCAGATAAATGTGAATAAAATACAGTCGAACTTCCCTTACTCCAACTTCTATAACTCGAATTTTCCTTACTCGAACAAAATCGAGTGGCAATAGCGTTAACTGAGCAAATTTCATACAAATCAGCTTCCGTTAGTCCAACTTCCATAAGTCGAATTTCTCCATAACTCGAACAAAAATATGATAGATAGAATATGATAGAATATTGCATCAACAATTAATCAATTACTTATACTTGTGAAATTGCTATAGGAAAGATGTTTGTAATGTACTTCTTTGTCAGCGCATCAGCTCAAGATTATTCACCATGCCATTTACCAAAGAATTCGAAATTCGATTAAAAAAAGGAAGTGCCTGAAAAATATGGTATCTCAGCGAACACAGTTTTCATTATATTAAAAAATAGAAAATTAATTATGATGTCATTTGAATCGGGAACTTCTTCTGGAAACAGCAAAAGAACGAATAATCAAAATTTCGAGAATATCTACAGATGTTGAACAATCTGGAATCTGTTTTTGTTGAAAATATAAAGAAAAGCTTGCAATTTGAAATGTATTTATGAATTAAAAGACTTTAAAAAGGAATTACCTTTAGTGTCGAAAGTCTCCATAAGTCGAACATTTCCATTGGATAATGGTGATTTGAGTTAGGGAAGTTCGTCTGTATATTGATACGAAAAAATGTTACCACTCACACGACTGTGAAATTGCTTTGAACATTGATTTTTTCTAGAGAATTGTGCTCACAAATGTATATGCTGGCTCTTTTTTTATCATTCACGATATCTTATATTTATTCATCTGTCTATTGTACGTGAAACTGTGCATGAAATGGGAACTGTATTATCGCACTTGATTTTGTATTCGCAGGTGAGGAATGTTTCTGCCGAGATTGGCACGGATGCATAATGGCACAGTCAATAGTCGGCCAGGAGAATGTGCAACCATACAAATTTTCGGAATGCAGCAAAAAGGATTACATTGACGCATTGCGCACGGGTCACGGTCTTTGTTTGCTCAACAAGCCCAACGAGGTAAGAGCTAACCCATCCCATCCCATCCTACATTTCACAATGCCACCATTCATCCACCTCCCAACTCGTCCCCCTTCAATCGATACAAAACAAGCTTCAAACTGCCGCTGAGGTTGCTTCTGATGCAGCTTAGCAGTGGCAGAAAACTGCATCCAGCAACGAATGTAACTACAAATGGACTAACAGACACATCATTTAAGAATTATTATTGAAATCCATAAAAAAATATCTTAATATTCAGGCATTTTCTAAAAGTGGGTAACAACCCAGTGCTCCTGAAGCAACTAATGCTTTGAAATTCCATTATTTCCAGCATTTGTTGACAGAATTGATAAAATTTAAAATAAATCAAGTTTTATAAAATGTATTTCTTCATTAAATAATTTACCAGGGACTGTAATCATTATAAGTTATATTATAAAAATTTGGGTTGTTTGACAGCTATATGAAATAGTGGACCGATTTCAACCAAATTTTGGTCAGGATGTATAGGACCATAACAGATGCTGAGTGTGTCAGATTTTTTAAGATATCTCAAACTAAAAAATCGTTAAAAAGATGATTTTTATTCCTTCACTTTCTCCGCCATTTATCTATGGATTCTCAAAAACAATGGCTGTTTTTCTTTGTAACAGTGTCAGCTTTACGTTATACACTTAAAATATATTTTACCTTTGAAAAAACCGGATTTTGGAACTTATTAAAGTCGCTAGCTTGTGAACTACGAAACCGATTTCAAAACTATGTGAGAAAAATTTGTAAAGAGATTGCCTTTAATTTGAGTGTTTTTTTGGCCACGTCGGTTAATTAGATCTCGTGGTATATCTAAAATGTCGGAGCAACTTTGAAAATTCGGAAAAAAAATTAATATTTTGAAAACGCTTCCATGAAAAAAAATTTTAAGTGCGATTTTCGTGTTTAGAATCCCGAGATATACACTCAGACCAACATTTATTCGTACACCCTTTTTTTTACTTTAACAGCTATGTAAGTAAAGTCTTCACAGTTAAAAAAAATATATTTGGAAAGGTCGTTTAAATTCCGTTTTAATGATGCAAAATTTCCTTAACCCATTAAGTACCCATTGAAAAATTCGAATTTTAAAAAAAGTCTACTTTTCAACTTTTTTCCTCGATTTTTTACAAAAAATATTTTGATGCAAAAAAATTCTTCAAACAATTTTAAGAGTAACTGCAAAAAATAATTTTCAAAAATATTTTTGATAGTATTTTTTATAATTTTTTGAAAATTGCTAAAAAGACGAAAAATTACTGTTTTAACCCATTTTTGCTACTTTTCACACAAAAAGTGGCTTTTTAGCAATTTTCAAAAAATTATAAAATATACTTTCAAAAATATTTTTGAAAATGAAACCAATCGTTCCACAAAAAATAAACTTTAAGAGGTAGAAAGTTAAGTAAAAAGGTTTGTGAATACAGCAGGATTAACCAATACCGTATAAATAACAACAGATAAATGAAAAACGTAAAACAATATTTTGAAAGTTAAATTTTGTAACTTTGCACAAGTGTCTGTAAAATATTAAGGTTGTAGTTTTCGAATTATTGTACTACTAGTGGAAAATAGTGCAGTGGAACATTCCCGTTTCGCGTGAAGTGGATTATATTAAACAGTTAAATCTAATTTCATTACTGTCACCTCCAGATCGAGTTGCGCCGAAACTGCGGCAACAAAATCATTGAGGAGGACGAGGAATGCGACTGTGGAACGTTCGAGGAGTGCGCATTGGATCCATGCTGCGATGGCATCACATGTAAACTCAAGTCGGAGGCACAGTGCGCCAGCGGAGCCTGCTGCGACCAATGTCGAGTAAGTATGCAAGTACTACATACATATACGAGTGGAGGGAGACAGAGATAGAAATGGAGATGGAGAGAGCAGAGGAGAAATGCGAAACGCGGAAAATTGTGATTGCCTTTGACTTTAACCCAATTTATTTTAATGCCAGCTGCGACCTAAGGACTACATCTGCCGCGACTCACACAACGAATGCGATTTGCCCGAGTACTGCGATGGCGAGGTGGGCCAATGCCCCGCCGATATCTACAAGAAGAACGGCTCGCCCTGTGGCCAAAGCAAATTGAGTGTTTCGGGTGAGTTCCAGCACACCACACACCACACACAAATTACCAAACACTTTAAATATTCATTTAACATTTATTTCATTGACCATCTTCTCATTTATTTACCACCCTGCCTCTTTTAGGCTATTGCTTCCAGGGCTATTGCCCCACGTTGACCCTGCAATGCGAGGCCATTTGGGGCTATGGCGGATTTGCAGCCGATCGTCAGTGCTACGAGCAGTTCAACTCAAAGGGCTCCATCAACGGTCACTGCGGTCGCGACTCCAACGATCATTATATCAAATGCGAGCCAGAGTGAGTTCTACCTTCCTTTCACGCAGTTTATCAGTGTTTTCCAAACTTGTTTTTTTTTATACCTATTTATTTATTTACACTTTTTTTTATTTAAAATGTGTCCTTCCTAGCTTTCCGGTTTTTGTTTATATTTATTTTATTTGATTATTACAATATAACATTACTGAACATTACTACAATATAACTACTTTAATCTATATATATAAAATTCTTTGTGCTAACTGAGAATCAACGTGTAGCCCAAACGGTAAAAGATACAAAGCTTAAATTTGCACCCAACATAGATGAGATAATTTCATCTTGCAATAAGACGGCGTTTTGTGAAATTCGACCTGTAAGTGGGTCAAATAGGGGTCAAAAGTCACGGAAGTGCTTATTATAAAAAACCTTCTGGTTTCTTAAGATATCTCAACCAAACTCGAAGATTATATGTTTGGTACTGTCTCTAACATACTGACCTAATTTGGTCCAAGTCGGATGACTATATCATATAGCTGCCATAGGAACAATCGGATGCAATCGGAGATATTTTAACAAAACTCTCAGATTAACTCTTCTTGCTAAATTTGGACTAATTCGCTAAATTTAGCTTTTTCCCGCCAAATTTAGATTTTTCCCGCCAAATCACTAAATCCGACTTTTTTGCCAAAGTTCAATGGCAAGGAAAAAACATTAAGGCAGCGGACAACGGAAGTTAAATATTTCCGTTTTTTTAGAAAAAATGTTGTATTATATAAATTTGTTAAACCGGGCAACTAAAGACAATGTTGCGCTCGAAGCGAGCAGAGGGCGGAGCCCCCTAGTAATATATATATTTAAGCTTTTGAATGTTCCATTAAAAGATGTATTTAACTATTTACTTGCAAATCTCCTTCTATCTATTTATTAATAAACTCTTCTCCTTTTTTGAATAGCCACAAATTGAGAGTCTTTTTACGAATAATGGATATTTGTATTTTTGGTTTTCGTTATACAGGAACGTCCAGTGCGGTACGCTGCAGTGCAAGGAGGGGGAGCGCCAGCCAGTTAACGATGGGATCGACCAACTATACTCGCGCACAATAATCTCCATCAAGGGCCAGGAGTACGAATGCAAGTGCGTAGCGAGAGAAGAGTTTACTCTTCAGTTGGGCTTAAGGGGATTTGGGCCTATGAAGTGCTTGGGAGCTGTTCTTGCTTATCTACCATACACATACAAACATATAACGTATATCCAATCTGCATTCTGCATTTTACAATTGCAGGGCAACCAGCGGTCAAGTGGGCTCCAATAGCTATCCGGAGCACGGCCTGGTCAAGGATGGGACGCCATGTGGCGATAATTTGATTTGCCTTAACCAAACGTGCGTCAGTCTCTTTCCCCATGTGGATTCAACCAAGTGCCCAACAAATAAGCAGGGTCAAGAGTGCTCAGAGCATGGTGTAAGTGAATCAAGATACTCGAAATGATGATGCAAATGACTATGAAAAAGAACCTTAGCAACAGTCCTTAAATTTCCAAAATATCTACAAATTTGACATAAGTATTATGTATAAATCTGCGAACTTTTCCTCTTTGCATTTTGGACTTTTTGCAGTTCTGCACGAACGCGAATCGATGCTTTTGCGATATGGGCTGGGGCGGCACGGACTGCAGTTCCGTGGTGCTTTTGACCACACCACTGCCAACGGAGGCATTGCCAACGCCGGAGAATACAATCAAAATGGAGAAGAAAGAAACTCCATATGGTAAGAGAGATTGGTTTGCGGCTCAACAGTTAAAGTAATCGATATATGTACTGTATGCTAGTGATGTAAAAATACATCGTGAAATCGACAATTTAACTTTCCAACTTGATTATTTTTTTTTTTACGATATATCGAGATTATCAAATTGAGTTTGTTCATCGTAGCTCAATTCCAGAATATAGGTTGACACGTTCAATTTTTGAAGACCGACCAAACTAAATGATCTACAATTGAACCTTTTTTGAATGTATTAATCCACTTAAATTACATTAAATATTTAAATATCTTTATAATCGACTCGTTTTGTTCCATTGATTCACAACTTGTATAGGTATGCTGATCCGTTCATTTAGTTGTAAAATTACATAAAGAAAATCGACATCTCGATTTTCAAGTACTTTAAGTCGATAATTTTTTTTGGATTTTTGTTTTGACGATTTTAAAACATCGATTTAAGACTATAACCATAACTTGGACTTACATCACTAGTATATATCGTACATGCCATATGAACATATATCGATTTTAATAGTTTTAGACTTAAAACTAACGTTAACTTAATTAACTTAGCCAATCGGGCGATTTGGAGGGGCAACAGTTAAGCAACGGTACTAACATTGCCACTATTAAACCCAAATAGCGAACTCACACGGTCTCTCGAACAGATTGATAATTGATTTGATTGCAATTCGATACAATCGACTTACATAATTTGTTTCGATTACTCGTATGACAATGGTAATTACACCGATTGCTAGTCGATAGGCGGAAATCAATCGATTAAGCGATTAAGTACAATAGTTCAACTATTTTTAGCTAAACAGATATATAAGAGTATATACTTATATATTTATTTATCATATAGATCTACAACAAATCACTAACTCAATTCATCAAACGATTCGAAAACAATCGACTTCTAAAAAATAAACCCAACTCGATATTTCCAGTATCAGATCCTATATATATACCTACAGATGTATGTACATATACATATGTGTACATTTCCGTTTATTCAGAATCGAATCAGACTCACATGTCGTGCATGCTGATTAATCTTTCAAAATACAAAATTCACATATTAATCGCAATTTTTATGGGTTCTCAAAGCTACAAAATGCAAATCAATGTCAATGTTTTTTTGTGTTCTTTCGGTATTCAAATCTGATTGGCCATAACCCCAAAAAAAATTATAGCATTCATCAGGAATCAGGAACTGTCATAAACTTAATTTTTATTTAAATGTTTTGAGTTTTTTAATGCTTAAATACTGCATGAAAGTTTAGTTGTTACCTTTGCAGAAAATACTATATACACATAATTGTCAAAAACAATATGTTAAGAAATCCGCTTTCGTCATTCTATTTCCCGTTAAAAAGCTTACATGTGTAGCCAAAATTGTTATGTAACCTAAAAATTGTATTTTGATCAGATAATAACTTCAGAAGTTACTTGAATCATAAGTGTTATGAATGTCAATCTATAAGTTTCTAAAAATTCTTCTGCAATGGAAGAGTTTTTCTTCGGTGTATCGAAGTTTTATTTTGTGTCTATTTATTTAATTATTGATAAATTTAGAAATCAGTTTTTAACAGTACTAGCTTAAAGTTATGGCCTAACAGTAATCAGATTTCAGAACAGAAATGCCTATAAACCAATTTATATAATTTGGAAAAAACAATCAATTGAAATAAAAATAACGTAAAATGCAACCACCATTTCCAGACCCCTCTGACCAAGATAGGATCAGCACATTAACCATGGTCATCATTTTAACAGTTATCGTCAAATGTGTCTTCATTAGTTTTGCAACACTGGCCGTTTGCTACAGGTAGAGTACCAAGCAAATTAACAATCGGTCAAATACCGATACTGCGAGCACACTGTCACACACATACATAATCACACGCACACACACACACACGTACACTCACACACACACACACGTACACGCATACAGATACTCACATGCATACATACGCATAGCAGGAGAGCAGACTGTAGGTTGATTGATGAATGATTGGCCGTGTTGAACTTTAGTGATGTATGGTTGATGTCAATCAAACTCTTTCGCTGCATGCACTAAGGTCAAAGATCAGACATAGCATTTTCCAGCTTTATCGATTTCTATGCCTTTCTGTCTTTATCTCTCGATCGCTTTCTCTGTCTCTCTCTCTCTCGATCTCTCAATGGGGAATTCCCCTTTCTAAAGGATCTGTTAATTGTCTGACCTTGAACTTATCTTCACACATGCATATGTATACTTGTGAATGTATGTATGTGTACGTATGTATGTATGTATGTATGTATGTATGTATGTATGTATGTTGTGATTGTATGCATGTGCTCGTTTGTATATAGTTAACTCACTAATATATGTATGTATGTTCACGTGATGGGTGCACATACATACATACGTTAAGAGATAGCTTTACTTTAATTATATCATGTGCCGTTTTGATTTGGTAAGCTTTGTTAACATTGCTGTACATGCTATGTACGTACATACATCACTATACACTGTACATACATATGTTTCCACAACTACATAAATATGAATGTTTGTACGCATAGTCGACTTTATTATTTCGTTGATTGCATTTAAATGTTTGTCCGTATCTACATAGTAGCATACATACATATGTTGTACTTATGTATGTACATGTGTATGTCTGAATGTATCTGAATGTTGTTACTTGATGTACCAATATATCCAAGCTTCTTGCTGGTTCATGCAGTATCCGTATCTGTATTCTCTTTATCATTCCTTTTTCGTGTGTATGTATGTATTAATAGGCAACAGACTCAATATTCATTTCTGAAACATCAGCAATGTAATGTACTAACATATAAGTATACATACATATACACACATACGTATTCATTTGTATTCATCTTCGTACTTTTCGACAATTCAAGCATACACATATGCATACAAATATTCACGATCACTACTCACACCATCATCACATTCCCGATTCCTAAACACACATACACACAAGCGCACGCACGCACGCACACACACACATGCATAGACATCTCCCCATCTTAAGAACTGAGAAAGACAATTACGAAAAAAGCAGCAAGTTACAGTCGAACTTTTGTAAAACGAAACTCGCGTTCAAGAATTTCACTTTCACATTTATTTCACAAGAAATGAAGTATTGTTGAGCATACTTTTGGGAGTTCCATAAGTTCAAATAGAATGCTATCAATAGATGTTGATCAAATTCAAAATTATTTGAAACACCAAAAAAAAAAAAAAAAATTAACTGGTTTGCAGCCCTAGTTTTAACTATCAAATTTACCATTAAAAGATGTCTGTCTAAAAATATTAACTTGCAATTCTGATTTGTTTGAAAAAAAACGAAAAAAAAATAACGATTATTGGTGTTTTTTATTAAATATGTATTCATTGAAAACTATTTTTTTTTTTACTTTTTTTGCAATATAAAAATAAATGGAATTTCATTCAAGAAATGGAATTTTTCAAACCTCGACAAATACTTTGTCACTTGAAAGCATTGGTTGCTTGCGTACAGAAACATTTAAAATTACTTTTGCGTTCGAGATTTTTAGAACATGCCTGATAGATGAACATACATACATACATACATCTTAGGGGTCTATGTGCAAATAATTAAGTTGAGTAGGGTATTCAAAAGAGTTTCATAACCAACAAGTTCGACTGTAGACCTTGAATGGTCTTCTTAAAATGAAAGGGACTAATGCAAAATTTAATATTGTAATATATATGAATACAATATAATCCCCCCGCAAGCAGTCCATTCCCACAAATATACATACATATGAGTAGAGGCAAGCGGATATGGCAGGTGCGCCCTTTGTTATAGAGATTGTCTGCATAGCTTGGATTACCATTGTCATAGCCTGGGTGTTGCCGAAAATTCAAAAAACAAAAATGCAAAAAAAAAAAAGAACGAAAACTGAAAAAACTACAAAGGAAAAAGAAAAATGAAACAAAAAAATAAAACGCTTTGTAGAAAACGCTGACTAAAGTGTCAAGTCGAGGCGCAACTGTGAGAATCGTTTGATTTCGGCTTCATTCGATGCGTTTGTGGCCAGAACCAACAACAGCAACAAGCATAGGAAACACACTCGCACACACATGTACAAGTATGTATGCATGTGTGAGGCGTTGTGTGATAGCGATTGTTGATGCACAAGTTGCCTATTGTTGTGTGCTGAGCTGTACAACTTTTTGTCACACCATTCCCTTAAAAACAAAACAAAAGAAAATGAAAAACAAAACAAAAAAAAAAAAAAAAAAAAACGTCAAATATAGCTAAGAAAAAATCGTACAAAATGTTATTTGTTTGCTTTGTTTTTTTTTCGGCTGACCCCAACCCAACCAACTGCAATAATGATATCGACGACAACAAACGCCTTCAACCTGATCTATATATATCCATATATATATCTACACTATATACCAACTATATTTATGGGTATACATATATATTTGTATATGTGTGTGTGTAAATATTAATAAATAAATCGTTTGCAACTACAACAACATCAACTACAACAATAACAATAACAACTACTACTACTTCTACTACTACAACAACAATAAACACCAACTGGTATATCACAACGTAACGTAACGTATGCAAATCCTACAATAAAAAAAATAAAACTGTATTCAAAAAACCGAAAAACTATGTTAACAAAAAAAAAAAAACAAATATTATTGTTAAAAACAACGCGGCGTATGCATAATATTGTACATATTCCCTACCTATATGTATTTATATCTATGTAATCGCATTAAACTCCACACACACACACACACACACAAACACACAATACACACACACACACACACACTATACACATCTGTATCGAAACAAATGGCTAACAAAATATCTCGTATAGAGAACTACCACGGCTCAAATACAGTGTTCCTAGTCGGTGTTCTAATGTCAGTTGTAGGGTTCGTTTTTATAACATTCACCTTGATGGCATTGTGCTACAGGTCAGTTGTAGTACATAGAAACTTCTCCCTGTGTCTGAGGTTAGTTGAAAAGAAGTAATGAAAAAGCCAGCTCTAAATACAAAAAATACAAATTTACAAATTTTACAAATTATTAAACAAACAAAAAATCAAAACAAAAAAGTTTTATTAAAAAAACTCCAAAAAAATATGAAAATACAAAAAAAAAATACTAAAAAAGTACAAAAAAAAAAAAAAAAACACTAACAAGAATCGAAAAAAAAATGAACTCAATATTTTGTTTATATGTTTTGTTAACGATTTTTCAATCATTTTCTTTATGTCAAAATGTTGCCCTCATTATGAGTCGTAGTATTTAGTACATAACTATATACACACACACACACATGCATGCGTACATGCTCGTACATATGTATTTATGTATGTGTATATGTGTGTGTGTGTATGTATGTATATGTAGTAAGCGTTATGCATAGTCATTTATGTTTTGAGTTTCGATTTCAACTCCCATTTGAGGAACGCACTCACATGCACAAGTATAAACTGTAATTATACTATATACATAGTACATATGTGCATGTATGTGTGCCTATGTATGTATGCATATATGTATGTATTTGAGCAATTGTAAATAGATCTAGAAACGCGTTAGATACATACGTACAAACATACATACATCCACAAATACATACATACATTTACACATACATACATTGTTATGCATGCACATAAATTGTACATAAACTATTCCGCTTGTTGGCTTCCATTTTTTCACTTACTTATTCACTAGTTCCTAACACAAACATGTACATAACTATACTCTTAAACTTCTGTATGTATTGCCTATGTACATACACGAGCTCTGCATGAATATGAATGCGAATATATACATGCATATGTATGTGCATATAAGTGTATTAATTTAACCTAAATCATAAAAAGATGTACTCACATGCAAGTACATATGTATAATATTAGTGTATCCAATTCATACATATATACAGTTTGTATGTATATAACAATACAATTCCACAACCGAAAACAAACACACACACCAATACACACAACCACATGTACAGTTGCACATATATATGATATATCATCCATTATATTCAGATGTAGCATCTAATTTTCACAATCCGTTCCTGATGGCGATTAGACCCAAACAATGGTCAGACAAACTATTTTTTTTAAATAAATAATCGAATATCTATTTTTTTTTTAATATATATTTAAAAGAAAAAACCAAATCTATTTATTAGAAATATTTATAATAGGCACTTTTTAACACCGTCCCCCAGATAAATATTTATATTATATATTT
The DNA here is from genome assembly GCA_963924055.1 of Drosophila limbata. Taxonomy (NCBI): domain Eukaryota; kingdom Metazoa; phylum Arthropoda; class Insecta; order Diptera; family Drosophilidae; genus Drosophila; species Drosophila limbata. The sequence continues at coordinate 22,512,632 of OZ001351.1, forward strand.
TATGTATTGTAATTGGAATTAAATTCAACAACAATTATAACAATTTAATTATTAAATAGATCAGATAAGGGTTATTAAAATATCTTATCAGCACGATCGATAACACTTATCGCAAATATATCGATTTAAGATTAAGAAAATTACCCCAAAGCCCAGATACCATCTCGCTGCAATTTTACAGCAATTTGTAAATCGATCGAAGATTGGCAAAGTCTACGAAACGAGTTAAAATTCATTTTGTTGTCAAATTTCGTGGGCAAATAAAATTTGAAATAGATTAGTTTAGCAATAATATGAATATCAAATTGGATTCTAAAATTTTATAGAAAAGCCACTAAAACAAAAGGTACATATTGTAAAATGATGATTAGTACTAAGTATATTAAATGCAAAAAGTTATGGTCCCTTAAGAGCTTTGCATGAACATTTAGATGGTTAAATAGGAAGCGACCGTAGTGATTTTATTGATACACACAAAAGTACAACATAAAATAATAACATGTGCATATTTATATTTTATTTCAAACTTAATTTAACTACATAGCCTATTTGGTTTGTATATTAGTATCAATTATTTTTGATTATTGTTAATGAGTGAAAAATCACGAAAAGATTTGAAACAAATGGTAAAAGGCCAACCAACAACAATAACAAAAACAACAAAAACAAACAAACAACAAAAACAAAGAAATGGCGATTGTGGTCAGCGCGTCGTGATCGTGATCGTGATTGTGATTATTAATCGTGATCGTGATCATGATCTTGATCCTGTGGACTATTTTCATTACTACTTTTGTTCAGTTTAGTCTTCCTGAAAAGTATCCAATACAAATACCCAACTTGTTCGAAATACTCGTATATTAACTTATATGCATATGCCAAAAAAAAACAAATAAAATGCCACATCATTATTATGATACTTACTTAGTTACAGTCGCACACACACATATTGCCACTCACACACATACACTGACACAAGCGCACATATCCATAGACAAGAACTAAGTAAAATGGCCCCCACTCCCTGCTTACTTGCAGCCCAAAGCCAAAAAAAAAAAAGAAAAGTAAAGAAAAGAAAAAAAATTAAATTAAAATATTGTGTGTGTAGGTTGGGAGGCATTTGCCCATACATATATAGGCATCTATAATGATGGCTATTATGATGATCTGATCTATAATATCTGTTGCGCTTAGGGCCCAACATAGACGAAACTGACTTTGAGTTATGGTGGTGCTTTCTGCCAGAGAGAGCCAGCGATGTTCCGATGAGGCGCCATCACAGCCAATTTGTATTAAATATTTAATTGTAACATCTCTAATACAATATACACACAGAAAACATTCATAAATGAACTTCACTCTCTATGTTTTCTTTGTGTACTATCGTATGTGCATCGATATTCGATATCAACGACACACACACAATTACACACACACACCCACACGACACTCACATACACACACACACACACACCACACTCACATACAACCACATTTACAAATACAACTGCTTAAAAAAGCCCCCTACCATTTATTCATACATAAGCGCACAGCCCATTGTGTTCCGGTACGAATATGTATATCCATAGCATATCTAAACAATAATTTTGGTCACAGTATCTCAATTAAACTTACTATGGTTGATTTTCCTTCGATAATGAGATACATATTATATTCATGTGCTGCTTAAAAGTATGCAATGAATTGTTAAATATGTGAATTCAATGGCTGCCTCAAACTATGCTGTGATTATTACAATTAGTAAAGGATGCATAATTAATGCGCGGCCTAAGAGTATGCTATACAATATTTAAATATTAACCAATCACACATTCAAGCGCTGCTCAGAAGTATGCAGAGAAATTTAAAAGTTGGGGAAATACCTCAAATTGAAATGCTGTGATTTAAAATGTTAAATCAGACTTAGCATGCATTGAATGATGCATCCCGTCCTGTGATAAGTAGATTATACTGTGCAGAGCTTTTGGTGCTTTTAGTACAAGCTACTACGAATAATTCTTTTAAGTCACCTATATCACATATTTACATACATGCATAAATATATTCGTATGAGCATACATACATACATATATAAACAATCTCACATATACATACATACATGACATACATACATACATGTAAATATACATACATACATACAAATCGAATACCCTACCATTTGTCGTCCTTCAGCTTTCTTACTTTATAACTTCACTCTCTTGTATGTATGTATGTCTCATCCTAGCTTGTGTCTATCTTTTTTATTTATCTATCTTTTTCACAAACTATCTAACTCTCTTTTCGCTGTCTCGAAATCTAAATCATCTCAACTTGTAAAATAACTGTGGTTTATTCCCCCTGGCAGCTCCAATTGTATGTATGTATCAATGTATATATTTATGTACATATGTATGTGTGCATCAGAGTGTGAGTCTATATATGTATGAATGAATCTTGGAATGTACATATGTGTATGTCTGCGACAGGTGAATGCAATCTCTCCATCTCTCTCTTTATTTCTTTCTCTCTCTCTTTCCCTCTCTATATATCTTAATCCCTTTGTCCGTGCCTTTTTCACAAATACCACCCACACACACAGACATATGTATACATAGAGTGAGACCACACATACACGTACACAACACGTAAATACATTCATACACACAGAACATGTCATTAACAAAATGAACTGTTAAATTAATTAAATGCGAATCATTCAAAAATGTCGCAAATATTAATTGTGTTTTGTATTATGTCGTTGAGTGTATGACAAAAATTTCATTGATCTTAAATGTGTGTTAGCCCGAAATTTCTAATCAACTTCTTTGTCCTATGCGAACTCTCTCCCTCTCTCTCTCTCTCTCTGTCTATCTCTGCATTTAATACATATATCTCTTTCACTCATAATCTCTGTCTTTGTCTTGTCTGGTCTGGTATCCAATCATTTTCATTCAAGAATGACTTCATTGTTAATGCATATTTTACATATCTATGTACATAATTTATATAATTTTCATTTTTGATTTTGTTTACGGCACATTCAATGTATTCAGCTCGTGTCTCGTGCATATCACAAATACATACACACATGTCCTCCACCATTTGAAAAATAAAAGAAATAAATTACAAATGAATTTAAATGTTTCACATAATTGTTGTATATATTGTATTTATAAATTATCGTTTGCGGGGCGTGTCTGTATGTATTTTTATTTGTATTTATCTTTGCATTCAACAAAATTCTTTATGTGGCACTTAATTTTACTTTTACAACAAATAAAAAAAACAAATTAAAAAAAAAGCAGAAAACAACGACAACAAGATTTATATTGCGAGCATTTTATTAATCAAGAATCTCATCATAACCTTTCGTTTCCCAACAACAACAACAACAACAACTACTACTACTACTACAACAACAACAACAACTACAACAATAACAACAACTACAATTACAACAAAAATTGTACGAACATCGACAAACAACAACAATTACAAACAAACAAAAATTAACCAAAATCAAAATTAATCCAAATTAAATCAAAATTCAAATCAAATTAAATTAAATGAAATGAAATCAAACAAATTTCTGTATGTAAACACACCTTGTGCCTTGTGTACACACACCCACACCTCCATGTCTGTGTGTGTGTGTCTGTGTGTGCGTGTCTGTGTGTCTGTGCATGTGTCTGTGTCTATGAAATGATTCTGTGCTTGATTGTGTGTGTGTGTGTGTGTGTGTGTGTGTGTCTGTGTATGCTGTGGGTGTGTGTATTTTGGGCATACTTTACGCCTCATACACTTCGAATACAAAAACACATGTTATATATATATGTATATTATCGTATCTCAAATCAATCAATCCACCAACCAACCAATCAACCAACGACCAATCAACTAATCAACCGATCAACCAATCAACCATTTTAAAAAAATGTATCCAAAATGATTTTGTGTATAAATCGAAATGCAAATATGATTTCATAATGAATTATAAATCAAAATCATATGCGCACCATTTAACGCTTCAATCAATTCAACTCAACCAAACTCAACTCAATTCAATTCTACATACTCAACATACATATATGCATATGTAAATCATGTATATGCCCCCCTCTGCGTGTATATACGCTAATATATATATCCAAAACAAAAAACAAAAAAAACCAAACAAATCTATGAATTAAATTTCAAATATAACGCATATATATATATATATCAAATAAACAAAAATAAACAAATCGAATCAAACAACTCTCGACGTCGGTATCAACATACTATCAACATAGACGCAAGACAACCACCCTTAAGTACGATCCGCCCTTCTCTAAGAAACCCATACCGAAGGGATATGGGGGAGCGGCAACGGCGCCCAATCATCATTCCGTCGAGGAGGTGTCACTAGATGGTTCCAGCAAATTGGTCTACGCCAATCAGGCGGGATTCAGGTGAGCTTTATTCTCTTTTGGTCGAATTCCACTGAGCGAATACATATGTTCCTAATTTCACAAAATGTCTCATATAATAACAAGGGGGCTTGGCTACAGTCGAGTGTGCTCGACTGTTAGATACCCTGTGCCCTGGCACTCCGGTAGCCTAATACTTATTTGCACGCCATTAAGCACACCAAAGGTTCGATGACGTCGCACTAAGTTTGGGACTAATTGTTTGTATTACTAATTGTCTGTATGATCTACTGAACCGATTTAAACCAAAGTCGATCAAAATGTTGAAGACTTATTACTATTATTATAATGGGGAAACCGTCACTGCGAAACTTTGGATCTACTGTGCCCCCTTCTGAGCCTATAGCTCATCCATCAACCCTAGTTCTCGCTCGAAGTCGAGAATTTTTACAGGGTTGAGGTCTGCTATGTCCTCCATCGGTAGGACATGCTTCCCTAGAAAACTACATCTACGTCTAGATAGAGCAGTGCATTCTGTTAGTATGTGCATCGCGAATTCCTCCTCGCAATTGCAGAAGCTGCAGGTTCCACTGCTTACAATTCCCAACTTAGATAGGTGACCTCAGCGGTGACAATGAACCGCTTTGGGTTGTAGGTACCTAGGAGGTATTTGGCTTGTCTGAGTTGAAGTCGTCTCTCCTCTTTACGTAGGTACTCCCGTATTGTGTGTCTTACAATTCCACAAAACGGTGCAAGCTTCCTTCCCTTCCTTCCCTGCTATATCCTTATGGCCTGGGGTCCATCTTAGGGTTAGCCTTTTATGGGATCCCAGTTGGTTAAGCTTCTTTAACAGGATGTTAAAGACATAGAATATTCCCAATCTGTGAGTTCGGAAATCTCAGTTTGGTTTAGGTTTCTCAAACAACAAAAAAGTTTTTCATATTACAACTTGATTTTCGACTGTTCGTTCCTATGGCAGCTATACGACATAGTGGTGCGATCCAAATTTAAAAACAAACTTGATCTGCGCCCGGTATCCAAGAGCATACAAACCGAAGTTAAAGTCTCTAGCTATTATATTCTCTGAGATCGACGCGACCAAGCAGACGGACTAGGCTAAATCAACTCGGCTGTGGATACTGATCAAGAATATCTATACTTTATGGGGCCGGAGATGCTTCCATTTGCCTGTTAAAGAAGTTTTTCGATTGATTTGTATATCACTAATTTTTACACAAAACCGGAAAGGGTTATAATTCCAAAAAAAAAATAAATGTATATGTTCGCTGTGGAATTGGGCTATTATGTTACTCCCCATAAATTTACTCTTATTCTAACTTAATGTTTTTTAAACAGGGACAAGAATCTACATGGACGTCGCTACACGACGGGTGGTGAGGATGATCAATCACATGCAGGTTAATATCGAATCATATTTGTCTTCACAACATACTCGATACTCGATACTCATGCTCGTGTAGTGGTCATAAATACCAACAAAAATACTTAAATACCAACACACACTATCGTTGTCCAATACTATCGTATACGTATATCATATTGCTATGCATAGGTATACCAAGTACCAAGTTAATTGACGTTCTTATATAAATATATAGAGTATACACAGTTACATGCATATATACATACATACAATACTTATATACATAACTCAGCGCCTTTTGTCGTTACCCGTTTTACCGTTGCAGCTAATACACAATTGCTATTTTTAATAATTAACTTTATCTAATTGAATTCATTTGTAGTCATAAGATACTTGCCCTTATATACATTATATATATACATAAATAATATACAACTTAATAATGGCTCCACTCGGGAACCAAGCTTAAGGAATTTAAAGTCAGTAGGTCGACTAATTAATAGTAATTAAATAAATAATTAAAGCTAGTTAAACACAGTACATACTCAAAAATATATATACTCTATATATATTTCGTTCTTTGTCTGTTTCATTCGAGTCAGTTTACATTCGTTTTTATTTCTATACACACACAAAGTTTATCAACTTGATGAAAAAAAAAACACTAGCGAATTTATGTATTTACCTTTTCTGTTCTTTCTCCTAGAGAGCTTGATGCCTTAGCTAATGCTAAAAAAGTTGTTAAAAGCAAATTGAATTGTTTCTTACATCAGTTGTAACTTAAATATCAACAAACCCAATTATCAAGTATCTTCAAGATTGCGGATAATCATTTGATATAATGATTTATGTTAAACTAACACACTTACCAGTTTTGTATAAATAAGCTCGCAAATTATTGTAAGAATTTATTTTCAATGCAATATCTCGCCTCAAAATCAAAAAAAAATTTAAATCGATTTTGTTTCCTACCCCAAAGGAAAGTGTATAAGCAATATCAACGTACTATAGAATAACACTTTTGTGCAAGCTCACAAATATTAAACTGAACAATTATAATCAACAAATTAAATATTTGAGTTTCTGAATGGAGCAACAAAATAAACTGAAAAACTCTCTAAGTGCGCTAATCGAAGACTTTTTTGCTTGAGTAATGACAGCAGTAACCAAAAAATGTATGAAATCAGAGTGTTTTCAGAAATAAGAACCGCTTTAAATTAGGAAAATTCTCGAGTAATATACTCGCAATCATGACACATTAGAGAAACTGTTACGGACAATGACAGACATATATAATGTATATAATAGTTAAGGATAATGGATAATTGATAATGCAGGCAAAGTTGTAGTTTAATCAAGCAAATGTAATTGAGTCATCACACTGTGCGGCACTTTCTCTCTTTCTTTGTCTGTCTCTCTCTCTCTCTTTCTTTCTCTCTCTCTCTCTTTCTGTTTCCGTCTCGTTCTGTGTATTCGTTGAGCTGTCCTGCTCTCTCTGCTGTCTGACTGTACCACATTTGTATGTTCTTTTGCATGTACATGGAAACGTGACTTGACCATCAATTGATTGAAACCGATAACGATACCGGTACCGATACCGACATTGGACACCACAGAGAAGGGCATACTGAAGAAGCATGGCTACGGACTTGTGCACGGCGAGCAGCTAAAGGACAAGTGGTGCGATGACAGCCAGTCGGACAACCTCGAGCTGATCACTCAGGATGGCACACAGGCATCCACAATTGGTGGCGCCGCCGCTTCGGAAGTGGAGCGAACGCTCAAGTCCCTGAACGGATATCACGAGGACATTCTGGAGGCACTGCGAAATGCGGCCTCTCATCGTGGCACTGGCACCGGGAATACGCCCGTTGGCAGCGGCAGCCTAAGCGAGGAGATGCTGCGCAAGACGCTGCAGGATTGCAGCTCGGCCCAGCTGGGTTACTCGGCGGAGCCGTCGTATAAGCGGGCCAGTGGCTCCAAGTCGAGTTCCCGCGAGAATATCTGCGACAGTGGTGCCACCCATGCCATTTTATTGGATGGCAGCGGCTCGGCACTTGGCGGCTTATCGCTCGGCGCCGATTTGAGCGGCGTTCGGGGTGTTGGCGGTGGCATTGGTGGCGGTGTTGGCGGACCCGGTGGCATGTCGAATGCTATTGGTCACGGTGGTGCGATGATGCATCATCATCGATCGCAGCATCAATTGCATCAGCCAAGTGGATTGGCTCTGCAGCAGCAGCAGCAGCAGCAGCTGCCAACCGATGACGATGATGCACCATCGACTGGCCCACTGCGTATACGCAACCTGGAGGATCTGATCAGGCAGCTGGAGCACCACTCGTCGCGACACATGAGTCCCAGTGGCTCCGAAGATATACGCATGTCGGAAACGGAGGCCGATCGACACTATAGATTAGATAGTTCCGCCGCTTGTAGTGAGTCCTCGCAAGGGTTAGTTTCGATACCGATTATGTTCTCGATTACGTAACGATAAACCAACAATTCCCATCCCTATCCCAGACCAAAAAAAATCCACAATCAATTAATCGCCGAGTCCGAAAAATCCCGATAAACAGCTGCTTATCATGCATAGGAGTTACATTTATTTTGCATCTCTCCAGATACACACACACACATGCACACACACACACACACACAAATTCGTACCTTGTTTGAATTATTTTAGCGTAGGATTTGCTGGTTGGTACTCGTACTCGTACTCGTATGCGTATACGTAATTTTTTGGATGTTGGTTTCAACATTGCAATTCAACTGAGAACTTACTCGTATGTAGCCAGTACCAAAAAATAAAAAAAAAAATTGCTTGTCTTATAACCGCAATAAGTTTTTTTTGTACTCGTATTATCACCCAGTTCAATATATATACATATATATATATATATATATATCCTGATAACTGTAGCGCAATTGCTTCAATCTTTAATGGATCTAGCGTTAATTATACTCTGGCTTTAAACATTTTTCACAAAATAACATTTGCAGCCATTGCAACCGGAAACGCATACATACATATACACCCATACACACAGACACACGCACACACACGCATATACACTCAGACTCACCGATGAAGCATGTGTGCTGTTGTCCTCTTTTTTGGGGGACCTCAGCGATTTGAAGCGAACGACTTTAGCCAACGCAACTTTCTATTCGAATTTCTTGCAGGCTTCAGACTGGAATATCTTGTGTGATAAAGGTTGGTCTTCCATGCGTTTGCCACGCCCACAAAATCAAAAGTAGCTTATCCCCTAAAAATATTTAAGTGAGTGGGGGATTCCCCCAGTCAGACTTAAAGTTATAGTTGAAGTTGAAGTTCAAGTTAATGAACAAAGCTCAGCCCGACATATTCGATATAAATAGAACTACATGCATACTCGTACATATATCATATATACATACTTATATCCATTATAATTCATTACTCTTCAGTTATCATATGAACAAAAAAAATTTCATTTTCTTTTCGAGTGAGCTTCTAACGTTGTCCTTGGTATCCGTAACTCCATATTGGAATCGGATTTCTCGGTTGTATCGGTCTCCATCATCTCCATTTCGATATATATCGATATATCCTTAATTCCAACATGACAACACATTTCCATTTGCTTTGATTTGAAATAATGCTAAAGGATATTTTTGATTGCGTATCTCTTTTTTTTTAACTTTTGATTTTTGAATTTTTTGTGTTGTGTTATTGCTTTTTGCTCTTGTTATTGGTACAGCTCGAATCAGCAAGCAGCTCAATCTCAGAAAACCGCTACAATCCACCCGTCTTACAGCAGCCGTTGTCGGCCCCGCTCTGACGAGGACACGCGCTTTGCCTATGGCGGACGTTATCGTCAGCCGGCTCCAGCTGGACGCCATCCAACGCATCAGACGCACTCTCCGCATACATTCGGCCATCACACACACCATTCGCACGCCCATGGACATGCCACACACGGCCCACACTCATCGCACCACTCGTCCCACACGCATCTGCACCAGGATGACGAGGGCATCTACGAAAGCGCCGATCATCATGAGCGCGGCGCCCTCGACACACGACTCGATCCTCAGGAGACGCCCGAGAGCGAAAGGTAAGTCTCCATCACTTCCACGTCTCTCCACAACAACCACTCACCGCTCTCTCTCACATTACCCACCACCCACCCTCAAGTCACCACCTCGCCACCATTTTAACCGCCCATTAAGCTGAGCATCTGAACAATATGAAATTATAGCAAGGCGAAGTATTCAATCACCACTGTCCCTATTTCACCATGTTTTTCGACGTAGCATGCCTTACACCAAGGTGGATATACTATATAGGTGACGTCTTCACCACAGCTGCTCTCTTTTGAGGCACCTAATATTTGACAGTATGCCTGCAAACGTTGTCGAAAGAGGTTGTGTATCGCATGTTTTTTTAATTGTCTTCTCCTTTACGAGTACTCTTTTTTTAGTTTTTGTTATGATTTAAAATATTATTAATTATTTCGAGTTATTTTGTTTTATTTATTATGAGAAAACATTTTCATTTCTGTCAACTGAAACACTAACAAACGAAGAGTGCAGAACGTAAAACGTTCGCCATCATTTTCTAGCGCTTGTCTCTCTGAGAGCGAGGTGAAAAAGAGATTGTACCCTCACCACATCGGACGACGTCACCTTTATAGAACATAAATACACCTTGGCCTCTCTAAGGCAAAATGCTCTCAGTGTGGTGGGAAAAACATAGGCCGCGAGGTGAAGAGAATATACCACCATTCGATAATTTCATCATGAACATTTCGATAACATTTCGTTATATTCTCTGGTAGCTCCTTGAATACGAGGGTGGGCTAATAAATCATTGACTTACAAAGAAATCGCATAATTTTGTTGGATAGTGTAATCCAGGGCCAAATTATGCAAGTAATATTCAAAAATTATAGCAAAATGAAAAGATATTATTTAAAAAAAAGGGTTTTTACGTTTTTTTACTTATGCAAATGAATCATCAGCCCACCCTCGTATGATGGGATTTCTCTCTGCTTTAGAAGCAGTTTAGTTGAATTCCCACCAGTGGTTCCCTGTGGTACATATGTACAGTTTCAGTTAAACATCCAGACCACTTCTAAATTCTTCTCTCCAGTATACAGTGCTAAAGAAAGAACTAACTCTTGGGGTTCCTTTAGATTTCAGTTAAAGAGACCTCACTAAGAGTGAACTAACGTTCCTTTATCACACTCTTCCTGATTCTCTTTGCTCTTTAACTTCTTCGCCCATTTAGGTTCCAGGGATTCGTTTTCCAATTTCCAATTCATATTCTACAATATTTCAAGAGTACTTCCCTTTCTTTTGCTAATTTACTGCTTTATAGAAATCTGCGATTCAATTCAATTTCATTTCGACAGTCCTATTCGCATTCCGAATAAGTAATGGAGGACTTAAAACTCAAGTGTGAATACACATGCTTTTTTGCAATTTATAATCTGGAATGCTTGATAGTTTTTTAAAAAGACATTCTATAGTATTGTAGTAAATAATCTCACAACACACGTATACATACATATGAACAGCTCTGATCTCTGATTCCCAACATATCGCCTATCATTTCAAATCCCAAGGATAAATGTAGGTAATTAGGAACAGAACTACAGTACTTAAAAAATGTTCTTTTTTATATCATTTGAAATCAATTGAGAAAGTAGAAAAATTGTATGTATAAAATGTATTCAAGGCTTGAACCGAATGGGAAAGAATAGACTCAGAATACTCACCGGTCTATTGACAGGGCATTATAGACTGAGAAGTCACCTACTTAAGTTGGGAATTGTAAGCAGTGGAATCCTCGATGCACATACTAGTAGAATGCACTGCTCTATCGAGACGTAGATGTAGTTTTCTAGGGAAACATGTTCTACCGACGGAGGACATAGCAGACCTCAACCCGGTAAAAACCCTCGACTTCGAGTGAAAGCTAGGGTTGATGGATGAGCTATAGGCTCAGAAGGGGGCACAATAGATAAAAAGGGTCGCAGTGCAGTTTTCCCCATTATAATAATAATAATGAACCGAATTTTCTCAAAGCATTTTCAAAGGTTAGCATTCTTAATTATATGGTTTCTCTAAACAATATATTTTAAATTAGTTACAAGCAATCAGATTTTATGATTAGTTAGAGATGATGGGGTTGTTTAGATTCTCCGCATAGTTTCGACTGAGCTTCCTATGATAAAGGCCCTTAAAAAGAGAGGAAACTGTACCAGTCGCACGCCCAGAACAGACAAATCCAGTCCAGCTTAGTCCAGTCCAGTCCAGCCCAGTCCAGTCCAGCCGAAGGTCCTCAGTCCTGATGAGCCCCCCTTGTGTTCTTACCATGTACCGTTGTTCCTGTTACGATTATTATTTTCTAGTGATGACTTTATTCAAGCTCAACAACAGTTAGCCCGGTGGGCGAGTGAGGATGTGGTATCCGTCGTGGTATTGGACCAGCCGCAATCCGGCACAATGTCGGATTCCCAACCATCCAGCGGCGTCGGGCCCATGTCGGGGGCTACAACGAACAACGTTATCCACCATCAGCATCCGCACCAGCACCACGGCGATCATCAATCCTCCGCAGCGGCAGCGGCGGCGGCGGCGGCCAGCAACAACAACTCTATAATGGGTATGGGAATCGTACCAAATGGTATAAATGTAAGTCAGAGGGATTATTACCCCTCGCCACCCTCAACGGAGACGGAAAGCAGTGGAAGTGTTATCCAACCAGCTACACGCCGCACGTTGCAGTCACAATCGGTAGACACAGCAGTGGCATCAGCCATAAGCCAACAGCAATTGCAGCTCCATCAGCTGCAATTGCATCAGCAACATCAGCAGCATCAGCAATATCAGCATCATCATCAGCAGCAACAGCAGCAGCAGCAGCAGCTGCAGCTGCAGCAACAATCAGTCGATACCAGCAGCAGCAACAACAGTCAATCCGGTCAAATAATCGAGAATGGTTGTTACCCGGAATATAAGCATTGACATTTACAACACTTTTAGCTTCTGCAACAGCAACAACAGCTGCAGCTGCAGCTGCAATTGCAATTGCAACTCGCTCTTGGCAACAATTGTTTCACTCAAAACACTGATAAAGGCAGGCAAGCATTCACATTATACGATTTATTCGTGTACTTCAGCATATTCAGCTCAAATACATAGTTTAATGATACATACCTACATACATACCTACATACATACATACATACATACATACATAAATATTTACTAAAACATACATACATACTTGTAGTTCTTTATGAGATAAATCAATGTAAAATTTGCAAACAAATTGAGAAAGTTAACGAAGTATGAGAGCAACAACACATACATACATACCGAGTACACATACATGTACATACATACTTGCATACATACATACATAGCTGCATACTTATTGGATTTACATGTGAATTAGATTTTAAGCATTTTTTATACTTAAATTATAAAGTGAATGCAGACAAATGGAGGAGTATGTATGTATATAAATATAAGTACCTCAACATTACCTGTATTCACTGTAACTTGTAAATGTAAATACTTACATATGTATGCATACAACACATCTGGCAACTCTATCGATAATTTCATTAATTCACAAGCACAGTTATCGATCGAAACTTAACCCAACATTTGAGCAAGTGTCGGTAACACGATAAATTGTTTGCGATTTATCGAATTTGAATGAAAAATTCCCCAAACTCGAATTGTAACAATTCGTTATTGTGGTTTAAGGCATTTGTACATAAAACACAAAAAAAAAAAAAAGCAGACATGTAATACAATTTAGTATTGGGGAAAGTCCCTGGGATCAGCCAGACCGATGCTCATATATGTATTTAATAATCATCATCCAGATAATGATATTCGTAGTCTTATGTGCTGCAAAAATGTTTTCCCCTGATCGGGTAAATTTTATAACGACTGATAGATTTTTTGTGGCAACAAGTGCCCACAGTTCACATTGAATAATCTAATGACAACAAACAAAATACTGGTTAAAGCTTAAGATAAATGAGTTTTACTAAGTGATTATGATAATGATTATGATTATGATAAGGATAATGGCTAGATATGCTTATGCATTGAGCAACACCTGTAACAATAACAATTATAGGTATACCTAAGTACTAAGCATCACATCATACATAAACACACATACATACATACTCGTACTTACATATGTATGTAGATCAGTCTGATGATCGATCGATCGAATCTTTATTATTCATGCAATTGATCATGCGCTAAAACTGATGCAACCAGTTTTCTTCAGATTTTTCTCACTAAGTATGCTCTGATAAAAGTCCTTGTTGATATTTATATACCTGTGAATACAGAATTTCATATATTATAGTTCTTGGACAATTTCAACTGGTTCAGCGCTGATACACACTTGGTATGTACACTAGTTAGTCCATTGATGATTAGTGACAACATGTATGTACATATGTAGTTAGCTTAAGGACAAACACTGATCGTACAGATAAACGGCAGACAACAGATTACCAAAAATACATTAAAAAAATGTGTAAAAATCTCTATAGATGTCTACCCGTAGATTACCAAAAGCAAGTGCTTGTTTGAATGTTGGGCAAAGATGGAACAAAGTTTCATTAGTTAGTACATGAATTTGATGGTTATACGGATAGATACATAGTAAAAATGCATAAGCATACCGAATCACATACACGTACATACTTATATATTGCATAGCTAGTTGTAGTTCAAATTAGATATATTATATGTAGACAGCAACCCAATAAACAGACTAACATACGATTAATTGATAATACTACATGTCAGATGCATTTGCATGGTTTATATACATACATACATAGATACAGATATTTGCATGAAACAAACAAAACAAAACCTATAGTAATATTGTGTATGGGTAAAAGCAGAGTTCAGTGTAAGATGAAGTCTCAACCACGCCCACTTAATTGGTTCTTAGTGTCAATTAGAAGTACGAGTAGATTAAATGTGGTGAAGTCACGACACGGCAAGTTTCCTATAGAGAGAGACTTACTTACCCCTAACTGTATCCATGATCACTTGTCACAATTTCGTATTATTTGAATGAATGCAAATAATAATAATACTTACTAATAATAATGTTGTCACTTTGTTAAACGCTAGTTTGTCCTGTTGAATATCTTATGTAATTCCACTGACCCACGTTGGGCGCCAAGTTTGGCGTTAATCAAAATCATGATTAAAAAAATAGATAAAACTCCATTCGGTAAATGTTATTCTTCAGCTTCTGCAGCTTCATAGTAATGTTGGGCGAGCCTGGCTTCCTTTTCTGGATATTTACTTATATCGATTATACAAAATCGAATACCGTTGATATTAGCGACTTTATCAAAGGTGATATGGAAAGTGCCTTTGATGGTCTTCTCATAACCATTGTCCACTCTGACTTTGGCTCGGATAGATGAAATTTCGGCAATTGATGCCACACAGACAGACAGATAGACTGAGTCATGCCAAACAAATGTGAATTGACTTTACATTTCGATTTTTTGAAATAATTCCAGACTCGAGAGAGAGACAGAAAGAGATACAGAACGTCATAGCGAAGGAAGAGGGAGAGAGAGAGAGAGTTTGATGTTGTCAACTTCGTATAGTGTTACCTACACCACAACGATTTTAACCATTTTGATCCCGTTTGAATTGATCAGACAACCCTAGATAGATAAATATTCCATATATGTATTTATGTATATGTATGTGTTTATGTATGTGTGTGTGTGCATGTGTTCAGATATTTAGAAAAATATGAAAGAAGGTTAGTATAGTCACAGCACTCAAAAGTATTCAAACAACAGTATTCACAAGCAGGCATGTATGTATGTATGTATGTTAAGCACTCACACACACACACACACACTCATACTCACACACACCGAGGAGTTGAGCTACAATTTGTATATGTATGCATGCATATGTAAGTGTATTCAAGATACTGAATTCCCCTCAAAAAATACATTTAAAAAATGCAAAATTTGTATTTGAATTGTAAGTAATACTAGCATTTATTTGATAAGGATGCATGTGACCCAAATCAATTGATGTATATGTGCGTATGTATGTATATGTGTGTGTTTGTTTGTGTGTATACACGCATACATACATGTCTAGCATATACGAGTATAGAGTACTTATATTATGTAAGTATGTAGTACTAAAATTTAAGCATTAGTATTAAGTGATTTTCATAACGATATTGATTGGTTTTTATTGTGACAAAGTGCAGTCGATGGCAACTGCTGATTATGATATTATCTAAGATAGATTGATTAAAGCTATTGTTATTTATATACGAGTATACACTCCTACACACACACACTCACACATACACAGACACACACACACTGGAGTAGTATGCATACATAGATACATACATCAGCAAATGTTTGTATTGAGGACATATGTACATATTTGTATGTATGAGTGTGTCCCGTGAATGCAAAAAAAAAGAAGGAAAATAACGATAAAGAAATAAATGGAATAAAAATAGGCTAAATATTTGGAATAAATGAAAACTAGAGAATTAGCTAATTAAGTCAACGGTACACAGGAGATTTCTAAGATATGAAAAATATAACGAAATGAAATGTAAAAAACAAGAAGAACAACAACCAATAAATGTTATCTAGAGGTCAAAATTAAACAAGAACAACAACAACAACAACAAGAACTAAAACAATAATAATATTTTTTGAATATGATTATAAAAATTTAACATGAATTTAATGCCAACACACACACACACACGCACACACACACACATTCACACTCACACTCAGATGCTTAGATGAATACACAGATGAAGCCTCGTAACACTCTTTGCACATGAATGAATTCCAATGCAATGCTCGTAAATATACTTATACTTACACACACTTAGTCCAATGAATACAATAATTAACAAGTCACTCAAATCTATCACATATCGCATATCAACAGTTTAATATTCTTCTGATGCTTCATCTAAGTATCTAACCGAACTTCTGATTCGGTTGTCCTCGCGCTTCTAAGCTCAAAATACTCGTACTTAATACATGAAACAACAGAACTGTTACAAGTTTTATTTCCAAAACTTGTCTGGTGAAATTCAGTTGAAAGCGGAGCTCGGAACTGTCAGCTATAATATATTTCCAGCAGTCAAAGCAATATCAGTGTTCAAGAGATCAGCTCAAGATTTATATTAGATATTCACTTGCGAATACGCGTATGTCTTAAATTTAACTTGTAAAAGCTGTAATAGACACAATCACAAACCAGAAGAAAATACACCCTAGCAAGATCACATGAAAGCAAAAACAAGGCAGTACAAAATAAATACAACTACGAGTACAGACGATCGTATACATATCCTGTGTATGATATATGTTTATACTCGTAGTTATATTGTTCTCAAATGGAATTGAGCATTTTCAATCTATCGAAATTTATAGATGGATGGGAAATAAACGCTGAAAGTTCCCCATCAGAAGTTTGGTATGAATCTAAAAATACACACACACACACGCACACACACACACACACACATACACATAAACACACTTAATGAAACAACAACAAAAAATAAAAAGAAAAAGAAAAAAAGCCCTCACACCGTATGTTTGTCAAGGAAATTTAGAAAAGCAACAAGATCGGAGAGAATGAAAAAACAAAATGTTCATTATAATAAACTTTTTGAAACAATTTCTAAAGAACTGTTAACTGTTAATACAATTGAATAATAATTAAATATATAAAAACACAAGAAAACCATAAGTAACATAAACAAAAATAACAGAAAGCAAACAGCTGAATTGCATGGCGCTTCACAGCGATGACGTTAATTGATGAAATTATGTACATAGATACATACATACGTACATACGTACATACGAGTATGTATGAGGCTGAGGAGATTTAAATAATAATAACTTAGCTCTAAGATGCCAATTGGATAATATGGTCTAAAATAATTTAAGTAAACATATAAAATACAAATACAAATACAAATAAAATATAAACTAAGCCTAATACAAGACAAGACAAAAACAAAATCCAAAAAAAAAAAAAAAACAGCCACAACATTCAAAAACCAATTAAAATTTATTACAAAATAAAATATGAAAGGAAAAAAAAAACAAAAATGAAATTGCGAAATCTATATTCAGATGTAGATCTTTATTTTATGATTTGACCAGCACAAAAACAATAATAACACACATACACACTCGGACACACACACACATTAGCAATAATACATCCTAGTTTAAGGATGTTCTATTCTCATAAGTTCCATCTCTTCACAGACTTTTTCCTTTGGATGAGTCATTTTTTCCATTTTCTTTTTTCCCCCTTTCCCTTTCCTTTTGTACAACTTGAGATTGAGACACCTGTAAGTATGTAATCGAGGACAAGGATATGGAGAAGAAGAGTATCCTGATGTAACAAATATGCATGAAAAGATATACATAAATACATAAATAGCGTACATAAGTACATACAGCATACATAAATCATCTCATTTATGCGTTTAAGCGTGTGAAAAGGACTTGATTTGCAAGTTACCCTGTAAAGTAACCAATTCACTGGCATACCTACTTATTTGTATGCATATAACTACGTACTTAAATGTATTTACAATTTATGTAACACACACACTCACACACACAACCACATAAACAAATTCAAAAAAAAAAAAAAAATACTGCCCGTAAGAAAGAAAATATAAAATATTTTCGAATAAAAAACTCAAGCGAAAGCAGCTTGAATAAAATTTCAAGATCATCGTACATCAAATGAAACCTGGACAAATTGTGATATTCGTACCCAACTGGGACTCACTTAAAATTGATTTCATGCATCAGACAAAAGTTAAAGGCTGGAGAAATGCACCTCAGACACAGGGCTTATAAATAGGATTTCTTAATGAATGCAATAGAATGCTGGTTCTCTCGCTAATTAAATATTTTGTTCTACTTTCAGATACTATCGCTAAGAAATCGCACTGAGACGATAATGTGCAAGAGACATTTAAAAATAATGCTAATTTGGTTGAGCATTTTCTGGCTTTGATGTGATAAGAATGATAACAATAGAACGTAACAATATTTGCTAAAACTCTTTTAATTAATTCTCAATTGGTTTTCCGTCTCCATGTCGGGCGACACTTACTCAACTTTTGGGGAAAGTTTTACAAAATTTTGAAATTTTCAACAATGCAGAACAATCTGTAGGCTGAACCAATCAGAAAGAGAAAGATAGCAAGAGAATGATTTGCCTTCTTGAAAGATTCTCTCTCTTTCTCTCTGGCTTATGTATAGTATGTACATATATGTATAACCTTTGTTTCCTTTTATAAGAACTTCAATTATATTATATGTATATTTTGGATCCTTAAGTCGACCTATTGATAAAATGCCTCTGACGCCTATCCCGAATAGATTGCTCGGATCGCATCAATCAATGAAATCTACAAGCAATGTGATTGATGAATTGATAATTCTTTTGTGTTGATCACTTAAAAAGGATTTATTAAATAAACTGACAAACTATTTATATGCTTAAAACAATAAAATGTGTACTTAATGGGAGGCCTAAAGATGCTTCTTAGCATAATTATAATTTAATTAAAAAGAATAATAAACAATATTAACAGATTTTATGTGCTTTCTCAAAGATTTAAAAGTTATTTTTTGAACTATTTTGCAAAACGCATAAGACATAAGACATAAATTGATCAATCGATAATCTTATCTAAATCATTGCTATATACTTATGTACATATCTAAATAAAGGTAAGATATTTAAGCAGAAAATTTATCGTGATCCAAGCTCCGAATATCTGATACCGAGTTTGATTCCCGTAATATCTTTAGTAAAAAAATTCACCAATAGCATATTTACTTGATATGTAAAAGTTAGTGCTCCTTCTAAGGAACAAAGGAATGAGCATAGGAATAAAATGATTCAAAAGCGCAGCTCTGAGCAAAAATAAACAATTTTAAAATTTGAATTAAAAATTTATTTTGTAAGAAATACAGTTATTCGTCTTCTCCGAAATTTTGTGACAATAGGTACATATATTCGACACACTGTCGACAAAATTTCGATAAAAACTGAACACTCGAGTTAAATTAACAAGATTTTGTGTAACTTAAAACATATTCACTTAGCTCAAAGCACCTTTTTTTTATTAATTTCTTAAGAAATGCAGATGCAGGCGTTCCGTTTTCTGCAATATTTTGAGGCAATGGGTATATTAGACACATTGGCAACAAAATGTCGATGAAAACAGATCACAGAACCCTAACACTTTTCTCAGAAACTTTAAACTGTCATATCTAAGTCAAACTTTAACTTTAACTTTACACTTCACTACTAATTAACATAAGGAGTTGAAATTTAAGATTTTCAATTTTTTAAAAATAAAATATTTGTACGAGACTTATAAAATTTGAATGAGGAACAAGTTAACAACCATAATCATAATTACAAGTTTACGTTTGTTTGAACTTCGACCTTGCTACTTATAGTTAAAATTTACGAGTGTATTTTTAATCTTATAAAAAAACCTCTTTACGAGGTAAAAAAAATTTTGTCACTCGGCACTGCGCAAAAAATTAATATTTATTAGGTATAAAGAAATTAGCGCAATGTGCCGAGTGACAAAATTTTTTTTTAGTAAATTATATGTAAACCTTAATATTATTCGTCACAAAATTGGATATCAGAAATTTTGGTGCATGAAAATGATTTCGTCACTAGACTTTTACCTCGTAAAGAGGTTTTTTTATAAGATATCAGAAATTTTGAAGTAAGATATCAGAAATTTTGAAAATTACAATATTTGTTGACGGTACAACTTTGTCAAAAGGTGTTTATTGTTTGTACAAGCAAAAACAAACTGTCTGGCAACACTAGTTCTTTTACAAACATACATGCAAAATTAGAAAAAATCGTTACTGGCGTTTTCTCAAAATCGCCAAAATGTAGCTGTTTACCTTTTTACTTAAAAAAAAAGTTCAAAGTATGCCTAAGAGCCCTTTGAAATACCTTTTCAACGATATATAGATCACATCTGTAGCTTTTATCGTTTGGATGCTATGGGGGTTTCAATTTTAGCGGTTTTTAGCGATTTCCCGCTAAACTAGCGATTTTTCGAAAAAGTCGTAGAACAAACGTTTCTAAATTTTTGAGCGGGAACAAGTCCTCATTCAAACTTTTAAGCTAAATTAACGATTTGATCCAAACAAACAAACAGACTAACAAACAGACAAACAAACAAACAGACTGACTTTTCATCTCGTTTTGAGAAGGGCACCAAAAATTTCAAAATTAATTATCTTTTGAACCAGTGGTTGGATTTTGAAGATCGAGGTGTCATTCGACGCGTATTTTTGATTAGAATAGTAAAAAATTAAAAAAAAATTCAGAAAGGCTCCAAAGGCCCCATTTGCTCCAATCATTTAAATTTTGCCCCTCCCACTTACACCTGTTTATCTCACGAACCAATTGAGTATTCAAAAGTCTTAGTATGCACATTTGTGAGTTAAATTGATTTCTTTCGATCGGTATATAACTCGACCTGATCGGACAGTCATAGCAAATTTTCCATTCTTCCTGTGTATATATGCTAGTCGCCTTCGCACCCTTCGTGCTGCTTTCGTCACTAGCGCGGACTGCCGTCCGCAGTGATTGTGTAATCTGTAAAAAAAAATATATAGAAAAGTCGATGTCGCAGTCTTGCAGTCGATCTTTAGATTTCATTATTAATCTCGATTCAGTGTTTGGATTTACATAACTATTTTTAACCCTACATCAATTTAATTATGTGAGTATGAACAGCAGAATACAAAGAATATCGTAGTCGAGTAATCTCACGAACGTTCCTCTTTCTATTTGAAACTAGAGGGCGCTCTTTTCTTTCGTACTTAACTGATAACCCTATAGCATTGAATGTTTCGAGAGATTCTGATCTTTAAAGTATTACACTGATAAAAAAAAGGATCTAAAATCAAGATTTTGGTCTCAGAACTAAGGTCTAAAAAATGCGTCGAGAACATGAAGATTTTGAGGTAAGAAAACACATATTGATTCTAAGAACATTTCAATTAAGACCAAGTTCTTATTTTTAAGATCATAAATTCTTATATTTTCAAGACCACAAATCTTAGTATAAGAATAAAACTTATTATTTTTTTAAGATTATATGTTCTTATTTATAGGGCAAAAAGTTTTGAATTCTCAAGACAAAAAAACCTCAAATAAAGATTAGCTTTTTAACTTTTTAAGAAGAATGAAGTAAGTTTTAGTTAACTTGAGGTCTAGCAATGTCGATGACACTAAACAACAAACAACAACACACAAACGCAAGGAGCACGGCTCGGTATACAGCTGTTTCATTAAATGCCATTCTCTATCATCGTTGTGCTGACTTGACCAGCGATCCAAGCCGAATGTCATCTTTGAGACGCCAGAACCAGTTGTGAATTCTAAGTCTCAAAGAGAAAAAGATCTATGATCTAAGATTTTTATTCTTATATTAAGAACTTACGATTTTCAAGATTACTATTCTTAGTTTTAGTAATTTAGTCTTAAAATATTCTTATTTCAAGAACATAATATTTAAGTTGAATGTTCTTGATTTTAGAAAGTGGTCTTTTTTTGCAGTGTACATTATTCTAATAAAAGCAAACAAAGAAAGCCGAATACTGCCAGCCGGTCAGGCGTTCAAGTAAAAAACATCTAAGCATCATTATCAAGTTTCATTGATTGTTCAAATTGATTAATTCACGTACAAACATTTATATATGATGTGTGTGTGATGTGTTTGGCCACGCTCACATTGATTATAAATGTCTCGTGATATTCACGTGTTCTCTCGTAACGCATCACAACTCAGACCGAGTCACAAGTTCGACTTATTGATGATGATCAATTGAAGAATCGTATAACAGTCACATACAGTCATCGCAAAGTAATGGGATAAAAGAATGAGGCGTTATTTACCAGATACGATTGATTGAGATATTTTGCAAATTTTAATATCTCAATTTAATATCTCAATTTATGAAAACAAATAAGCTTTCTCTTATTTTTGAACTAAAATAAAGCTTGTAAAATTCCAAATTACTATTTCTAGGGTATGAAGTTATTACGACTTGTATGATTGCTTGTACAACCCCAACAAACCGGTAATGAGTCGGTATATTGGGAGCTTTATGTGGGCTGGACAGATGTCTCGATGTAGGACAGGCGAGTCCGGAAAAGTTGTTGTAGTCTTTGACAAATTTGTAGCAGTAGTTGTTGTTTTAGTAGCTGTCAGTCAAGCACTTGCTCAGTCACTCCATCAATCAAACCCAGTCAGTCAGACACATAGTTAATTTCCTATTTCGTCCATTGTCATACGTTGAATAGGGCAAGGGGCATAGGGGCAAGCTGTTGAACAAGCCACAACAACAGTTGCCTCTATCAACAATACACATACATACATACCTAGTATATGTACCCTAATGTGGGTCTATAGAACAAGACAACATAATATGCAACATAGCATACGACTTACATAATAATAAAGAAGATTTTCAATTTGTATGTAAAACAATTACGAAATTTATGTTTTTTCATCATTAACTACATAAACTTAATGTTTTAGTCGATACGTTACTAGTTAAAACTTAAAGACATTTCATGCTAATTAAATTTTGAGAAATTCCGATTTGGGTGTTTCTTTTACTTCGAAATATTGAGACAATGGGAATACTATATACGCATTGTCAACAAAATGTCGATGAAAACTAAACACTATTCAAACCTAGTGCAAAGGCCAAGTTTCAAGGGATTTAACACAATGTAAATTTAAGCTATAGATACGATTTTTTTTTACCATATTTAGTATAATGATTGCAATGGATATATGCATACATGTGAGTAATTTGACAAGACCAGGACAAACTTAGAGATACTATACATTAAGGATGAGCTGATAGACGCTTAATTTTCACAGGTCCTCTAAATCAATTGGTTTATATGTATATTAGCTAAAACTCAATTGACTCAAAGGACCAACGAAAATTAAACAATTTTAAAAAGTAACTTGAAATATGTTATATCGTGAAACCGTTAAATACAAAAGTAAAATTTAAATATTAGCGTTCCTCACAGTCTAGTATGAATAAAATGGAATCTTAGTATCATAATAATGGAAAACCAACACTAGCAGTTGCTTGCTATTTAAAGGTCGGGATGTATTACAAAACCAGTAACTATAGTTAAAATTACATTATCCCAAGAGTTCCTTTTACTTACTTTAATACTTTACTTTAATATTGGACAATGTGCCCATTGTTCAAATG